>CM060919.1:294847200-295449700 GCA_030737875.1 Allium sativum
AAACACTCGTGAGCTCCCAAGGTACACGCATGGCCATTAAAAACGCATATTTATCACGGAGTTCGTAAAATTTGAAGATGTAGTACAGATAGTGAGATCTTAACTCAAATCTTTGTAGTTCAAGAAGAAATTACTACATAGATTATGTTTTAAACTCACTTCTTTAGGTACCAATTCAATCGAAAGACACTGGTACTTATGTATAAAACTTTCCTCTTGTCCAGATTATTTTCCTCCTTTTATTTTTGTTTTAATTAGTAGAGGATTGTTGGATAATTAAAATAAAAACCAAGTATTTTGGATTTCTGTCCTTTTGCATTCCTCATTAATGGCAATTCGTTTTTATGAGAATTTATTTATTATGATTAATTGGCTGAAGAGACTCAATATGTTTTATTCTTCATTGTCTCCGTACTCTTCTCACCAGATCCCCGAAAACTTTACAAAGAATTATCCTCTCATTCTCATCTTTCTCTCTTCAATTTCCTATGAAATTAAATCATTCTCAAAATATTTGAAATCCTTGGCAGTGCCTTCTACAAATCTTCAATCATTCAACCTTGAGTGCACTAGTTTAAACGATGGTAGTTTAAACTTTAGGAAGCGGACGAGAATTATCGATTGCACCTTAGTCATGCCGAATTTCAAGGAAGTTGCTTCATCCACGAGGCAACTTCTCTCTCTTTCTTGTTCTTACCCATCAATTTTCCAATATCATGATCAATGCGTAGAGAGCGTGCCATAATGCTTACTAACAAAATTAACATATCTTAAATATAAGATCTAACAAATAAATGTTCTTTACAATATCGTTCTTTATTAATTAACACAAATAAAAATTGAAACTAGCTAAAAATTAGAAATAAAAATTCACTCAGTACACATGATTTAACACAAAACCATAACTAAATTTTGTCCAAATTTTTTTTTTTTTAATGTATTAAACATATACAGTTTTTATAAGCATAGCTCACACACAAAGCATATTAATCACGCGGGAAGCATGTTGTTACTCTCGTCCTGTATAGTTAGTTTGAATTTTTAAGTTGCAGCACCTAATTATTTATTTGTGTTAATTAATAAAGAATGCAGTTTGAAAAAAAAAAAATGTTAAATTCTATTTTTAAGTGATGTATGAAGATAGAGGTAGGTAAATGTATTTTTGAAAGCTCGCGGCCAGACCAAAAGTTTGCGCTTTCAAGACAACTATTAATGGAGATATACGTGTTTTTGATTTGGCGCATTATACTTGTGCACTTTGTAAATGCGCATGTATAAATCTGTACATGCACATTTACAATATACGCAAGCATAAGGCGGCTGAATAAAAAACATGCATATTTACATAATGAGTATGTAACGAAGCCTATATTTCATATAAGCTTTTTTCAACGACCTATTTTAAAATTTTGTTTGTTAAAACAATGACTTCGTTGAGTCTATGATTTAGAATTCAAATATAACTTTCATTGGAAATTAATTTGAACTTCACGATGTACGATCTAAATTTCATTTCAAAATTTGTAGATGACTAATAGTTGCATTCAACTACTCGCCTTAACAGATTAAAAAAAAATACACCGGCAGCAACAAACACAGTCCAGACGCAAAATGATGAATATCAAATTCCAGAAAATTGCTGCTCTAAAGTACAGATTTCAATGTAAATATATTTAAGTTGCCGATCCTGACAATTAGTAGCAATACATAAGAGTTATAGCTATATACTAAAGGTACGTAACAAGGTTTAGCAAGCACCTTTGCTGTAAATCCTTTTAGATTCCCGTCTAGTTAATACACTAGCCTTCCCATCTAAGTTTTTGACTAAGCCATCTAAATGAGACTTATTATATTATCTAAGCATATAAATAGGCTTATAAGCAACAGCTAAGCTCCAATTTGGACTTCGTGTATTTTATAAGCATCAAAATGTTTGTTTATAGCAATTTTGTCATTATGATTGCTTTCAAATCCAACCAAATCCATGATATCTTACCATGGCCAAAATACTAAAATTTTACCCAAAATACACGAGTTTATCAAAAATACCTAGCTTCGATTAATCCATGATTGATCCCGGCCTTGGCGATTAATCCCTAGTCCATGCTTACCGTACCGTTTGGCATCCGCCTAGCGATTTTTACAACTTTGGCAAGCATAAAACTACTGTTTAAACACAACCACTTATCCTACTGCAGGAAACTTTGTTTCCTTAATTTGCAGGCACCTCCCTCAGTCTTATTGGTTTAGATTCAACAATTTAACTGGCTGGAGAGTCCAACACTCCATAAAATAAACAATCCTAAGTGGCAATCGTATGCATTGACATCTAAATAAACCCTATAAGGAACAACATCTATGGTTGCTTTTTATTATTTTTGTTATTTTTTTGCTTTTTAGAAACAAATAACCACACAATTTCCAATTCATTTTGGTCATATGCATATACATGTACTTGTACTGTGTTAGGCGTGATCCATTACATGCAATATCAAAACATGAGTTACATGACATGATGACATTCCTACTGGAATTTGTAAATGCAAAACATAGTGTGCACATTTAAAGTGCACAATACGATGACCAATCATATTTGCGAGCTACACTAACTAAAAATGCAATGTTTAAGTAGATCAATACAGTATGCAACTATGCATCCAACGACAATGATTGGGGATAAAGTTGTGCTCATGTATAGTCGACAGGAATGGTCCCTTGGAAACGGTTAGTTGCATCAGTTTAGAAGAAAAAATATATATATAAAAATATACTATTACATTTGCAGACATCAACTAGGCATCGATAAGTAACAAATACACAGCAACGTTTCTTTGGGGGGAAAATGCTCATATAACAACTTATTTCATGTAGTAAATGAAGTTATGTTTGAGATGCTGTACATAGTCTTCACTACTAACTAACTGAGGAATTTCAGAAGAGCAAACGCCTGGATAAGAGCTTAAAAAGGGGAATAATAGAACATGAAAAGAGGTAAATGTGGGAAGAAAAAGAAATCCTATCTTAAACTATTCAAATTAAATACAGTAATCATAAACATGAGAAGAGAAATCTGTCAGAAATAATAATTAATTAATAAAAATATATCTTCAACAAACTAAATTATTTAGCTTTTCAGCCAAATTCCAACCATCTTTAAGCTAAAAACATGTGGGCATCCATACCCTCGCAATTTTTCCAGGCAAAAATATTATTACCATTGTGTGTACATACTTGACATTTGCAAGCATTTCAATTATCTTTCCTATACGTTGTAGTTCTGACAGTTTGGTGAGTTCAGGTTCTTAAAATTCAAGAAAACACAACTCACCGTAAGGATCCTGGGGAAGCTGCACAGATGAGAATACTAGCAACTTGGCATCACTGTTAACAGAGCTTACCATTGCTAAGTCTTTTTGGTTCATCATGTCTACACAACGTACAAAAGCTCTTCTTAACCTACATTGAATTTATTTTGCATATATCAGGCGTTTATAAAGCGATGCAATTCCATTAGCTAATATGAATGGTTTCAGTAGAACATTGACTTAGTTACTTTAACTCAGGGCCATTCCAAGCACAAAATAAACTAACAAAGGGGTAACAGATTTAAAACCTCATATTTTTTGGGTCCCAAAAGAATTGGTATACAACAAATTGTTGACATTAAACATATAGTTTCTTGTACATCATTCTGTTTATCTAGTGGCCTGACTTGTTAATTTCCGTGTGAGGTGCTAAGTTTGAACCCTAAAACTTCTTTTCAATTGTAATCATTTCCATTTTTATTTCAAAAAAAAAGAAAAAAGAAGAAGATCACTACCTTTATGTCGACTATCATGCTGATACACGTTTATGATTACTTTAAAAAAAAAACTCAAGTCCACTAAATATCACACGGGGCAATTCACGTTTAAGATTTTCACATTAAAGGCCCACTAAATAATGTTCATCTAGAGCCCTAATATATATATATATATATATATATATATATATATATATATATATATATCAACTACTAAATATTACAAATACAATTGATCTACACTTGAGAACTTCTGTTATGCTAGAGGTTCATTAAAATATTTTTCATTCAGAACCTCAAAATACCATATGTCAACTATCGAATATTATTCAAACATTAAACGCCGTAAAGATTGTAGTTTTTACTAAAGATCCATGACATATTTCTCGTCTAGAACCTCAAAATACATATTTCAAACACTGAATACTATGCGGACTTTATACCATTATTATTATTTCTAGAGATTCAGCATACATATTCCAACAATAGAATATTACTCGGCTATAATTTGCATATAAGATTTATTTGCTAACGGTGCGTTAAATATTTCAAATATAATAAATATAAGTACTGAGGAACATGTTGAGATGATCCTAGTTTAACAGGCAGCTTACCTCTCATCTTTAGAGGGAAAAAAGTATAGTCCAACATCATTAAATTGTGGAGGATCCAACCGGAAAATTTCTGGCCAGATCTTAAAACGAGGAAGAAGTTTAAGCTCGATGTCTTTACCAGCCAATTTCTTTATGGTATCACAAACTTTATGGCACACAGCACCAGGAATATGAGCTTGAATTTCATGAATATCAAACCAATGGTCAGTATACATATCAGTTATCTGGAAGTCACCCCTGCAAATATATAAAATTGTAGCTGCTACAAGTGTATTTGAGATTTTGTACTATGCTGGAGAATGATACAGTAGTCTGTCAATAGACGTGCTTTAACTACTAGTTCCATTCTTGAAATACGAATATAGAAGCTTAGCAATAGCAGGAAAACTGACTGTAGCGAAACTTAAAGTTGCAGAGCCGTGAACTATGCCGTTGCATGTGGTATATAACTTGAAACAAATTTATATTAGACAAATTAAAAGGCTGCAGGGATTGTGAAAAAAGGAGCTTTTTAAGGCCAGACTTCGCTTATATCTGAAATAAACAATTTATGGAAACTCTTAGCAAAGGGGAACTTGCAGGTGCATCTTTGCATTTATAACTTTTAATTTCTGTAAGAGTCGTACCAATTAGTTTGGATGTAAAGACATGGATATTGAGAAAGTATAACCCGTCCTTTGCATGAATTATTTATCAAAAATCAATGAAACAAAGATGCAAACTGCAATCAGATTTCTAAAATTGATTAGACACGGATTTTGACATCAACCAATAGATATAGGATACGTAAAGCACTTAACCTCCAGTTAGCACATGGAACAGGTTGGTGTGGAAGGGTTCCTTCTGTAATTATAAGCAACTTCTGAGGAGGATTAGTGTTTGCACATTGATCATCTTTCAACCTTGAGTCAGCATGATCGTTTCCTATTAACCAAGACAGGTTCACATACATTATACATATCATTTAAGCGCAGCATATGTAAAAGTCTTCATTAGTCAAGAAAAACATTTCAATGGAGATGCATACTTGATATATCTTTGACAAGTGTGTAGTTTCAATGATATATGGATATTTATTTTAGAAGACGTGAACAGCAAGAAAGTGAATCAAACACTACTACAGTCAACATTCAAAAGTTATATATGAAATATAACATTACCTAAGAAGCCAACTCTAGTAGGATCATGGTTTGTTGTTGCTGTGTGTAATGAATTGAGTTCTTCTTGCCTTCTACTCGCTATTAAATCACTATCACATCCTGTCATAAATACAGCAAGGTGTTTGATCTATGTAGATAAGCATAAAGTCACAAACTAACAAAAGCTTTTATTCTGTGGGAAGAGGTCACAAAATGAGCAAATTGCACACTCAATTATATTTTTCCGATTATAAATTACATTGCATGAATCTGAAATTCCATTCTACCTAAAACTGTGACATTCCTAAAATGAAAAAAAAAAAAAAAAAAACAGTTAGGTTCACATGATGTGCAGTTGATATAAAATTAAATCATTGCACCTTCTGTGAGTTGTGACCACAAAACATAAAAGCTACCAGAAGCAACCAGTGTACCTGATTTTTTGCTGCTTCCTGTCCTATGGTCAAACTTAACAGTAGGATGGCGTGCATCCACACTTTCAGCTCTGTTTTTCTCATGGATCCTAGTTTCAAATTCCTCAATAGTCCTTCGAGAATTATCAACTGACTTGCGATATGTCTTCTCTTTGCCTCTAGTAGATGGCGCATTTCCTTTCAAGCTACTAGCATTTGTAATATGAGATGTTTTTATAACTAATGTGCGAGAACTATTAAGTGCTTTCCGTGCTGTCTCACAATCAATTAGTTGGGTGCTCCGTTTTTTCTTCTCATGGAATGCAGTTTTTTGAGCACAGTCTTCACATTTCCATGACCTCGGAACAAGTGATGGTGTATCCATGCAGCAGCTGGAATTTAATGCAGGTGAATGATAATATCATGTTTGTAATTGTATCATTCATTCAGAAGCATGATTTTCCAAAGAAGTGCAAATATTTAGCACATGCAGAAACAGTTTGATAGTGAGCATCTTTATGAAGGATCGCAGATAAGTGAATCAGCGAGCACCTTTATTTATGTTATACATTGATTTCAAAATGATACATGCTATGATCACTGAAGTCTTTGAATGCAATAAGAAATTACTAATATAAATTATCATAAGAGTAAATGAGTAAAAAAAATTACTTATGTTAACTTGATAATGAGAAATGGTACAATCATTTAAGTATTTGAATCCAAAATACTTCATGTGAGGTCTTCCTTTCCTACTTCAATAAGCATTAAAACAAAGATTCAAATTCTGACCAGAATGACAGCAGACATTCCAGTT
Organism: Allium sativum; assembly: GCA_030737875.1. Classification (NCBI taxonomy): domain Eukaryota; kingdom Viridiplantae; phylum Streptophyta; class Magnoliopsida; order Asparagales; family Amaryllidaceae; genus Allium; species Allium sativum. The sequence goes on from CM060919.1 coordinate 294,853,986, forward strand.
GTTCCGCTCCGGCTCTTGACTAGAATTGGGTCAGAATTCGATCAAAACAACATCTCAAAGTTTACAGCAAAAAATTACATTATAATATCGAAGTTAGAAAAACCTTTTCGAGTTACTATTACCTCTATATTCTATACTTCCATCCCAACAAAGTAGGTTTCAGGCTTCAGCGTTGAAATTGAAATTCTAGGGCTAGCAGGTTTTAAACGTTCAATGCTAGCTGACAAATTTCAACAAGAGCAGGTTTTCTTTTTCTTCTAAGTGATCTGGGAATTCATAACCTAATGAGAATTTTCAATGCTTCAGAAGTGGATTAAAAATGAATCGGCACTATAAGCGAATGTATGCTGACATATCCACCTAGCATATGTCGCCATATAACCAATTTGTGGTTTTTTAGCACTCAAACGAAGGGACTTTTGCGACATCTCTTCACCAATACACATCCCTTCATTCACCATATAGAAAGGTTGGTAATGACGAAAACGATAATCTTACTCTCATTTTGGTTTTTCTTCACTATAATATTTTTATATTCTATATGCATTCATTCCTTTGTGTGTGTGTGTGTGTGTGTGGCGAATTCACATTCTTTCGCTCATATTCTTCAAGGACTAAAATATACCAAAGATCAAGAGAGTTTGCCCATGGATTCTGTTTTCTGATTTCATCCAGCTCTTGTTTCCAAGAATATATTACTATTGGATACATATGATCATTGTGCTGAAAACACAACAATTTGTATTGAAAATACATCTTGTAACTACATCTAGTATTATGGTAGTTTGTGAGTCTTGTTACTCTGGGAAAATATGTATTCGTGTCATCTACGGAAAGTCAAGAGGTTACGCGTAACTGTCAACCCACGGGAAGTCAAGAAGTGAGGTTTACCTTATCATCCGTCGAATTGCAAGAATGTACTGTGCTCTTATCACCCATGTAAAACAGGTAGGGGTACAAACAGGTCGGATCGGATCAGATTAAGGTGCGTCCTAGCTCTGTCTTATAAGAGATTCGGACGGAGATCGACCAGACAAGCATTAAACTTGGACATTTATTTGTACGAATTAGGAACCATAGTTACTAATGGCGCATGACGCAAAAAAAGGCAAAGTCTTTCCCAAGCCACCGTGCACGGTGTAGCAAATGAAGCGCGACTTTTCAATTTACTGCACACATTTAAATTTCTCATTATAAATTTAATATATACAACGAGAGATATCAAAAATTAAATATTTTTGCTAAACAAATACAAAAAAAAAGGCACTTACACACACAAAAAAAAATCAAGTATAATATCATAAATATAAATTTTCAAATGTAATAGTTTCCTAGAACCAAAATCCAATATAATTGTACATATTACCAAAAAAGTTGAAATCTGAACATGATTCAACAATTATATTTTAAATCAATATATGCATCATCATATTTGTAAACTTCAGCATCTTTCTTGTCTATCTCATTTAAATTTGTTTCTTCTTCATAAAGATGTAAGGGAGCTGAACATGTGCTAAAAAAATGATGAGGATGTTTATATACTCGAATATCTAGCTTTCTTCACACTTTTGTTCGCAACACCAAAAGTCAAGTCATCATCATCATCAAATACATACACATCTTTAACATCGGATGCATCATCCATATTTCTCGTTATTCAATTATTATAATAATCAAATATCCAACCAATGGCATCAAAGATGTTATACTCTCTTTTTAATACTCCATAATATGATTGATACTAATTTATATGTAGTTTAGATTATAAAAATTGAAAAACAAATTAAAAAAAACAATACTACAACAAAAATGCATGTCGTTTTGCGTCATAGTTATTGATGGCGCACGGCGCAAAAAGGCGCAACATCAGTCTAGAGTCTTGGCGCACGGCGCGGCAAATGGCGCGCGCCTTTCTGATTTACTGCGCATGTTTATTTTTTAATTTAACATATAACAACAAATTTAAAAGTTTAGTATTTTTTGCTAAAACATATGTAATCAAAGTTTTTACAATTTTGCAAAAAGAAACATCATCATATTTGACATCATTAACATAGAATTTCAAGCATAATAGTTTTCAAAATCCAAAATAACAATATATATTACTAATAAACTAGAAATCCGAATCCGATTCAACAATCATATTTTCCATAAGTTCTGGTCTAAAACATTAGTTGATGCACTACTTTTGTAGCATGCAGCAATTTGTATGTGGACTTACTGTATGCAGCGGGGAGCATAGGAATGCATACTCACTGTATGCTAAATATTTGTATGCAGCATTTACAAAGTCAACATACTAATGTGTACGCATGCAGCAATTTGTAGAATTGTTTGTGTATAACTACATATGATATATATTTGATTTACCTGCTAATAGATATGTTTGTATACAAAAAACAAGCAAAAAACAAAATAAAAAACAAAAGGCGCGCGCTGTGCGCCTTTTTTGCGCCGTACGCCTTTTGCGCCATTTGTTGCGCCTTCTCATATGCGCCGTGCCGCAAGAAGAAATGGCGCAGATGTCGCGCCGCGCCGTGCGCCATGGCGCGCGCCATTCATAACTATGTTTTGCGTTGTGCGCCATTTGCTGCACTTTTTTCATGTGCACTACGCCATAAGGAAGAAAGCAGCAACGCCACGCATCGTCGCACCACATGCCATGATGCATATCTTGGCGTGCTTTTTATAACTATGTACGAACTGAACAACGGACGGATAATGTTCGGAAAAAACATCGAACACTTTCGAATACATCTATTTTCTCACCTTTTTCTTATCCTAATTCGTGTCCTAAATGAAAATCATGCTAACACGGACCGGATGCCTTCCAGCCTCAAATTCGAGCCGGACGTCGAGCTGTCCTAAATTTTTTAGGGTCCTAAAAGCAGATAGTGATGTTAAAGTATTTTACAGGGAGTGCGGAATTAGACAGAGAATTGGATATCCAAACCTACATAAAATTTGTGATGTCTTCCATTTTCTACTTTACTAGTGCCTATCTATGATCTTTTTATAATGGGAATGGCTATTTACACACAAAACTAGACAAAAGTTGAGAGACACAGCATTGACCGTTGGATCATTTTGTCCTTATATGAAGAAGCGGTATTCATGGGATGATCCAACGATGTAGACTTATTATGTGATCAATTGCATCAAAATTTTATATCCAAATAGACTTTCCCTTTTATAATACGTTACATAGTTATTGCTTATAGGACTACAATTTGCATGTTAAGTCTTTAAAGATATAACAAGATTCACCTTACCCCTCTAGTGTATTACAAGTCTTAGGGTCGGTTCTGTTCAAGTGTTCAGGCATTCTCTAACCAACATTTGATATCAAAGCAAGATTTTCAAAATGATTGAAAGAATGCTTGTTATACGTTAAAATTAGAGTACGAAAATTTCTGAGGGATAAGAAAAAATTGAAAGAACTGAAAGAACGTTTGTTATATGTTATATGTTGAAAGAATTGAAATAATGCTAGTCATAGACTCATATGTTAAGATTATCAGAATATTTGGAAAGACTGGGAGAACTAAAATTAGATTTGAAAAAAAAAATGCTTGTTATATGTTAGATCAAAAAACAAATAATTTTTTAGGGAATAAGAAAGAAAGAAAACGAGTATGAAAATTTCTTCGAACGATAATGCATGACTAACGGCTGGCAAAAATGATCTCTTGGATTCTGAGCAAACGGTCTGGACACTTGCACTTCAAACATTTGTCAAGAATTGCAAATTATTTGAAAGAACTTCGAAAACTGAATTTTGAAGTAAACAATCTCTGTGATGCTTGTAGGTTTAAAAAACTCCACAATTGGTATTTAAGTCTAAGGATGTGAATTTATCGTTATATCCTCAAGAATTTTTTCGATCGATAAATCATGATAAATACGTCTTTATAATAGAATGGTTTTGCAAGATATACTGGGATGACTTGAAATATAAAAATGATGCTTTTGAATGTTTAAAATTGCAACAACAAAAAACTAAAAATCAACTAAATTAAAACCATTCGAAGTGAATTGAAAAGTTCAAAATAAAATCTTTGCATTTTTGAAATTAGATAGGTATACCCAATTTTCACTTTTGTCAGTAACTCCATACCAAAAAGAAGTTGAACGTAAAAATAGAATCATCTAGGAATGTGCGTGAACGCTTTTAAGCTGTAGTAATTTATCAAACATTTTTAGGCTAATACCGGCTCTACATGTTGTGTTAAAATTTTAATAAGATTCTAAATTAACAAAACTAGACAACAAAATGTTCTATACTGAAAAAAACCTGAGGTTTCCTACTAAATATGCCTTTGTATGTCAGCATACATAAGACTATTTTCCCTCCTAATTCTTTCTAATTTCAAACTGATATTTAACCACTATGAACCAACAAATCTCGACTGTCATTGTAGTAAATTACTCTTCTTCCACGAACTCAATCAAACCATATGGCTCCTAGGGCACCGAGAGAGAATCATCTTCAAAGGATCTATTTACTTGATGAACTAGACCAGCTTGATTCCCCTGCAAAACTTCAAGATTCAACCAAATATATCTTGCGAATGGTCGTTGAAATCAGAGTACATCAAATTCGAATAAAAAAATGAGCGAAAAAGACAAGTATGATTCACTCTCTTCATAATCATACTATGAACAACCAAACAAATCTGACTACTATATCGGAAACAAACGATAAAATCTTGTTGTCTATAACCCCATTGGGAACGATGAGGATGAAAATGAAGAAAAATATAGTTGACAACGAAGAGGGACAGTAATGTGTGAGCAAACTCGCATTTAATGAGCATGGACAAATAGGCAAGTTCGAGTTTTGTGCTTGTTACCTACATTGTTTAAGTGTTGAGTCAAGAGTTTATGGAGTTTTGCTTTCTGATAAAGAATTAAGCGTGATCGACAAAAAGAAGATATTTATTGGTTTGAAGAGGTACAAAGAGCTACATATGGTATTCTAGATTAGAGGTTGATTATTTGGTGTTTTAATAGTGTTGTTTATGTTAAAATCTATCCTCAAATAATCTCACACATCGAAATTATCAGTACATATACGAATATATACATATGTACACATTGATTGTGCAACCTGGGTAAAACCGGTCGACCGCCAATATTTTGACATGTCGACTGTTTCTACCCAGAATGCACAATAAACGTGTACACATGAATATAATATGTGTATATATATCAAATTCCTATCTACCGGTTCTATTTTGACTTGTCGACCGTTTTCTTTCAGAAAACAACCTTTCAAAAAGTCACTTCCTTCAATCAAGGGTTGCATCTCTTTTCTCTTCACCAATAATCATGGCTATTGTTCGTTACTCTTCACAAAGAGTTACGACTATTTATTCTCTATATAAACACCATGAGATCATCATTCCAACCAACTAATTTAACTTGATTACTATCTCTAATTTTTTGATCTCATTTCTATATTCTCAAGCGCTCAATTGCTCATACTCAATAATATATCGTTTGAATCTTAGAATTTATCTAATATTCTTTTGATTCAATACGATATCCACTTCCAAATCTTCATATACACAAATATTCTATTTGAGGATAAGATTATAGGAAGACTGTACAACAAGTGACAAATTCGTGTTATCAAAAACACATACTGTCAACAACAATTGTATTCATCTTAGTTGAAGTCCTCGGTGTTGTAAGAGGCACGTGTTGAAGTCCTCGGTGTTGTTAGAGGCGTGAAATCTCGTTCGTCTGCTCGGGTATTGTAAACATGTTCCTCCAGATTAAGTGAGGTGGTTGTTAGTGAAAATCCATATAGAAGTCTGGGACTGAACGTAGGACGGTGCTCTGATACCAAATGAAAATCGCGTACAACACCGAGGACTTCAACACGTGCCTCTTACAACACCGAGGACTTCAACTAAGATGAATACAATTGTTGTTGACAGTATGTGCTCTTGATAACACGAATTTGTCACTTGTAGTACAACATTCCTATAATCTTATCCTCAAATAGAATATTTGTGTATATGAAGATTAGGAAGTGGATATCGTATTGAATCAAAAGAATATTAGATAGATTCTAATATTCAAACGATATATTATTGAGTATGAGCAGTTGAGCGCTTGAGAACATAGAAATGAGATCAAGAAATTAGAGATAGTAACCAAGTTAAATTAGTTGGTTGGAATGATGATCTCATGATGTTTATATAGAGAATAAATAGTCGTAAATCTTTTGTGAAGTGTAACGAACAATAGCCATGATTATTGGTGAAGAGAAGGAGATGCAATCCTTGATTGAAAGAAAGTGACTTTTTGAGAGGTTGTTTTCTGAAAGAAAACGGTCGACAGGTCAAAATAGAACCGATGGATAGGAATTTGAATATATATGCGTTATATTTATATGTACACGTTTATTGTGCATTCTGGGTAGAAATGGTCGTCAGGTCAAAATATAGGCGGTCGACCAGTTTTACCTAGGTTGCACAATCAATGTGTATATATGTATATATATATATATTGATAATTTCGAGGTGTGAGATTATTTGAGGATAGATTTTAACATAAACAACACTATTAAAACACCAAATAATCAACCTTTAGTCTAGAATAATGTATATAGCTCTTTGTACCTCTTCAAACCAATAAATATCTTCTTTTTGTCGATCACGGCTTAATTTTTTGTCAGAAAGCAAAACTTCATAAACTATTGACTCAACACTCTCCCCCTTTTTGATTGATGACAACATAGTTCTAAATCTCCCCCTGTATATGATCTCCCCCTGAGATTATGCCTGTATATGAACATGAACTATATATTCCTGCATAACACTGTTAGTACCAATCTCTCCCCCTCTAGCATCGACAAAAAAGAGTAAATAAGTGAAGATATAAATGATACCATCATAATAGTTAAGCAACATAAACGAGTAACATAGATCATGCCAAGAGTCTTAAAATAACGTTATACACAACCAAAAGTCTAGTACGACTAAAAACACGACACTTTTTAGATACAAATGTCAAATCAAGTCTTAAAGCAAAAGATAGACATAGGTACATAGCAAGAGAAAAAAGTAGGAAGTGAACTAAGAAGACTGCGACTCCGTCTCCTCTTCCTCTTCAACAACTTGTATTTTTCCGCGACCATGTCCATGACTAGTTCCCGAGCTTGTAGCCTCCTCCGATGATGTCCAAGAAAAGGTAGGAGGAGTTGGACGTTTGCGGGGGTCTTGAGCTTGCATGGATCATGATGCACCACACGACATTGCTTCCCATAATGTTCCCAAGAAGGACCTAATCTTGTTAAAGCGTTTGTCGATCTTTGTATCCATACGCTTAAATCTTGCTTCGAGTAGAAATTGGTTGCGAGCAATGGTGTCTAGCGATTCAGGAAGACGATCCTATAAGTTTGACTTCCTCAGGTCGTGGCCGGGATGATCGCTTTGAAGCTGTTTGATGTCATGTTCTTGCCATTGCTCAAAAGGCATAATAGTGAAGTATGGATCGGGGAGTTTCATCCGTTTAATCGTTGCTGTGTTAAAGACTTAGGAGTTTGAAACATGAGACTCGGGGGGTGTGATGTCACAGTCGAGCAATAGGCGCATGATATATTCATTATAAAACAAATGTGGTCTAGTGCATTCGTTTACTTGCAAAATCTCATCAAAAATCATACTAATCCAAATTATATGAACATCCCCGTATATTGCATATAATGCTTTGAAGTTCTCTTTATAAACGACATCAAAATTATCTAATCTTGGTAGTAAAGAGTGCATGAGAGTGAGATGAATAATCCTTGCAGTGGGTTGTAAACTTTTGGATTTTGTGCTATCCATATCGTCTTCAATGAATTCATGGCTAACACGATCACGGATATGAATATTGCAAAAGTTGTTTGAGAATTTTTCACCATTAAAAGGAATTCCAAGAATGCTTGCCATTATAGAATACGAGATAAACACTTCCTTACCACAAACTACAGACCAAAGACATTGCAGGATTATCGGGCTTGTACTTCTCCAAATTCAAGTTAGCGTAGAATAATTTGATCATAATGTGGTTTATTTCTACATTATTTTGATCAAAATCAATTAGGGATTCAATATTTGAATTCTTTGCTAAGTTAAGAACTTGATATTTGGAAAAAATCAGAGAACTTAATGAATGAACTCAGATGAATCGTGAAGTCTTTCATATCATTTCATCTTTTAACAGCAATTTGATCAACTAGCCACTTTTTGATTGAGAGATCAATTGGTTGGGGTTCAAAATTTTGAATTGATATTGTTGAAATTGTTGAAATCCGAGTCTTCTTAGTTCACTTCCTACTTTTTTCTCTTGCTATGTACCTGTGTCTATCTTTTGCTTTAAGACTTGATTTGACATTTGTATCTAAAAAGTGTCGTGTTTTTAGTCGTACTAGACTTTTGGTTGTGTATAACGTTATTTTAAGACTCTTGGCATGATCTATGTTACTCGTTTATGTTGCTTAACTATTCTGATAGTATCATTTATATCTTCACTTATTTACTCTTTTTTGTCGATGCCAAAGGAGGAGAGATTGGTACTAACAGTGTTATGCAGGAATATATAGTTCATGTTCATATACAGGCACAATCTCAGGGGAAGATCATATACAGGGGAGATTCAGAACTATGTTGTCATCAATCAAAAATGGGGAGATTGTTGAGTCAAGAGTTTAAGGAGTTTTGCTTTCTGACAAAGAATTAAGCCGTGATCGACAAAAAGAAGATATTTATTGGTTTGAAGAGGTACAAAGAGCTACATATGGTACTCTAGATTAGAGGTTGATTATTTGGTGTTTTAATAGTGTTGTTTATGTTAAAATCTATTCTCAAATAATCTCACACATCGAAATTATCAATATATATACGAATATATACATATGTACACATTGATTGTGCAACCTGGGTAAAACCGGTCGACCGCCCATATTTTGACATGTCGACCGTTTCTATCCAGAATGCACAATAAACGTGTACGTATGAATATAACGTATATATATATATTCAAATTCCTGTCTACCGGTTCTATTTTGACCTGTCGACCGTTTTCTTTCATAAAACAACCTTTCAAAAAGTCACTTCCTTTCAATCAAGAGTTGCATCTCTTTCTCTTCACCAATAATCATGGCTATTGTTCGTTACTTTTCACAAAGAGTTACGACTATTTACTCTTTATATAAACACCATGAGATCATCATTCCAACCAACTAATTTAACTTGATTACTATCTCTAATTTCTTGATCCCATTTCTATGTTCTCAAGCGCTCAATTGCTCATACTCAATAATATATCGTTTAACTACTAGAATCTATCTAATATTCTTTTGATTCAATACGATATCCACTTTCAAATCTTCATATACACAAATATTCTATTTGAAGATAAGATTATAGGAATGTTGTACAACAAGTGACAAATTCGTGTTATTAAGAACACATACTGTCAACAACAATTGTATTCATCTTAGTTGAAGTCCTCGGTGTTGTGAGAGACACGTGTTGAAGTCCTCGGTGTTGTTAGAGGTGTGAAATCCCGTTCGTCTGCTCGGGTATTGTAAATCTATTCCTCTGGGTGAAGTGAGGTGGTTGTTAGTGAAAACGTAGTAGTCAAGACGCAAAAAGGCACAAGCATTGAGCCTGGAGCTTTGTTGAGCATTGGGCTTTTTTGTGTGCCTTTTATATGAGTTTGATCTGCTATTTTACTAACTAAAAATTAATTTTTAAACCACATTTTATAATTCATTCAATTATCTACATATTTTATTAATAAGTTTTAAATTTTAAACCATATTTTATAATTTATTGAACAATTAATTTTTCTAATTTAACTATTTATAAACAAAATTTTAAATTTAGCAAAAAAAAAGCCTTAAACTACAAAAAGGCGCACTCAAACTGCAAAAAGGCGCAAGCCTTGAGCCTTTGGTTTTTTTGCGCTTATGCGCGCCTAAGCGCGCGCCTTGATAACTATGAGTGAAAATCCAGATAGAAGTCTGGAACTGGATGTAGGACGGTGCTCCGAACCAGTATAAAAATCTCTGGTGTGATTATTCTATTTTTACTGCATTTACTGTACTTATCTACGATTAGCTTATATTTTCTTTCATAACTGTTGGAAATATCTTTATATATCTGTGTGTTATACACTATATTACACGATCTGTGTGTACTGTATTAGCACATACGCAATTTTCATTAAGCATAAGTCATCATTAGTTTTTATTCTTCATAATTAAGTGTGTTTTATATGCTTTTGTGTAACGTGACATGCATATATATTGTATATGCATATGTATCTATTTAAAAATTGACTATGATATACATCGTATATGCTAGGGATCTCCGTATTTGTTTGAAAATTAACTATGAAATATTGTGTGCTTTTATTCGATGTACATGTACTCTATTGATTTTGATTTCCTATTTGATCTTAAATAGTTAAATGTAAACACAATGCTACCTACGAACACCATACATTGTTGTATCTGTTTAAAAAATTAACCATAAAATATTATGTGCTTTTATTCAATGTACATGTAATCTGTACTGATTTTGATTTCCTATTTGATCATAAATTGTTATATGTAAACCTACAAGCACTATACAATTTTGTATGTGCTTTATATACATACTATTCAATCCATGTTTTCGTTAACGAAGGTTAAGTTATAATACCTACAAGGAAAACGGGTAGGAGAAGCGCACAAGGGAAGCACATAGAACTAGGGGGAGTCAAATGATAATATAACACATATTATATCATATCATAATTTTTACATGGTTAATATCATCAAAAAAAAACAAAAAAAAAGGAAGATAAATTATGTTACCAGCTATTCTTCGAATCTTCGTACAAAATTCCACGATACATTGTATGAGTATTAGGATGCTATATACAAAGCATGTAAACAAGCAGATTAAGAAAATATAAAATACATGACTCAACACACTTGATACACAGCCGCTTCAAAACATTTCAAAGTGTAAGTCAGTCTACAGTCATATATATCCTGTTAAAAGCCTCATAGAAAATACATATGAAAATTCATCATTCATTAACCTCAACCAATTCACAAAAAAATCATCGCAAACTAAATAAATTGAGATTAGAAAAACTGGAATGAATTATTTCTATTCCATAAGTGTTCCTAGAATGATTCGCCAATTCGGCGCTTCAACTAATGTATGTCAACATACCCCGTTAGCATGTGCCATCATCTAAGCAATTATATGGTCTCCTAAAAATCAAACCAAAGGATTTTGGACCCACGTTGTACACCAACGGACAAATAACTTCAATCGCTGTATAAAACGAGTAATAACAACAACAAAAAATTAAATTTAACTCCCGTTCTGTTCAGTTTTTACTCCAATACATTTATACTCTAAAAGCATTCATTATCTTTGTATACACACACATGCACACCCGCATTCTTCCACTCATATCTTCTATGGAATATGGATTGCAGTCTACAATAGATCGAAGATTTTGCTTTTGAAATTTTTTTATTCCTTTATTCTCTGATTCCATCGTATTCTTCGTATATTTCAAATATATTTTGTTATGGGAGACTTAAGGAACATCGTATTCTTCTCATAAAATTTGAGATTCAATAGTTTTTCACATTAAGTCGGAGTTCCGATTTGGTTTCATTTCGGTCAATACCAAAACCAAAATGGAACAACAAGAATCTTGGTGTTTCGACCGAAACCTCGTACATTGATAACAACTAGTTCGTCGGTATTAGCAACGTGTAGTATAATTTTTTCTAAAATTAATTCGAATATTGAAGGAAGCAGACAGGTGCTAAAGATATACAAGGGAAGGGGTTTTAAGCTCATAGGCCGACAGTTGTATTCGCTCATGTCCAGTCCAGGCTATAAAACATGATATCGATAGGTGTTGATATTATTCCATTGAAATCACCAAGTTTGTGTTAGACTAAAAAATGATACATGGTACAGCTTTGAAATATGTTTGACTGCTTGAACTAACTATGAAAATTTATTACTACATCTCCGATATGTCATGTGGTAATAGTTTTAACTACAAAAATAATAAAATAAAATAAAAAACACTCAGAATGTAGATATTTTTTTCTGTTAAAGCACGTGAACCAATTACTTTTCAATGGCAGCTTGAATATGTAGATGAATGGATAAAAAAATGTAGTCCTCATGTATAAACACATGCATATGCAACTAGGCACTAGGAATATACAAGAAACTTACATGTGAGATGAAATATTATTGCATGTTGAACAACAGATGCTGTCCTTTGCATGGCAAATACCACCACAAACTTCACAGACATTTTTCTGCAACAATTTTAAAAAACATCAACCTTTTGCTAGGAAGATCTCGTGTGTTGAATGAACAATGTGATCAAACAAGGATGTTCAATTGAAGCCACATCCAGATGTGCTACTACCAAACTGCTATTAAAACTATTTGGTATGGAAATGTGATACTTAATTTATGCAACAGCTTACTAAAAAGTATCCCTTAAAAAGTTAAATTATTTTTTGGTATGACTAACATACTTCGGGTATGGAAAAATATGTTTCTCAACTCGCCTGTTGCACCCAGTTTATTAGTTTGGATAATATACACAACTGGAGATGCTGCGTTCCTATCGAGAGGAAGACAGAGGGTGGTGGGCGTTTGAGACGGGGAGTAGGAATTGAATTAGGGCGGAGCGATTAAGAGGGGAGGAGCAATTCAGAATACTAGTGTTATTTTGATGAGCATTACGGCAAGCGGTTCCCACGTGATCGTACCATATTTTTTGCATGTGATATTTTTTTTTACAAACTGTATATATTTAACATATTTAAGAAGAAATGATTTACATGAATATTTAGTCATGTTTTTTAATCGAACGTAGTGTTGCTAGTTTGACTATTTATTTCTTCTAAAATGCAGTATCTTTTTTGTTAATTTTAATTCTTTTTGTATTATTAATTAGTGAAAAATGATTTTATAATAGAAGTTTATTATATACCATTTGCATGTAATTTCAAAATTTGTTAATGTTTGATGAAAACAGTTTGAATTTATATAAAAAAAATATTTGATCCGATTTTTAATGGATATTGAAGGACATTTGTTTGAATGTGTCTAAAGCAATTGCAAGGAGCTTTTATCTCCTAGTTTGTAAGGAAGATCATAGAAAATAACAAATTAATATTTGTTATACATATGGGTATTTTGAGAAGTTTGTGATCAGACTAAAAGTTTGCGCTTCCAAGACAACTATTAATAAAAATAATTAATTTATAGATAGGACCGCTTAACTATCAAGATATTAGAAACGACATAAGTCTGATGGCATTTTAAGCTATACAAAACCTAAACACATTTCACAGATGTGGAACAACATTAAGGGCGGTCATGCTACATCATCCAAACATTTAGTCATTGATTCAATAGCAAATGAAACCATGAATATGTGCTCCAAATATATCACAGTACTAACGAACAAACAAACAAGTAAGCATACCTAATTTATATTGATTATAATTTCAAATATATGGTGTATAGAGATATACGCTCTTAATTTTAGTTTCTATGCATCGATACAGGGATATTCAGAAAATACTTAAACATGTTTCCTAAATTGCTACCACATAATTGTGTTCGAAAAACATGATTTCCATTTGTTATATAACCTTGCATTTTAGTTTAAATGAAAAAATAAATCAAAATTGTATCTTGAAAGTTGAAGCATAAACAAATTATTTGCAAAATATACTGACAAGTTATTTCCCTACATGCACCAAGAAGTTTTTGGAGAATAAGAGCAGCCCTCAATTGACTACAAAAATAATATTTATATAATATATAGAGCATAACCAAAAGAGTTACTGATAATCAGATAAGCTATTAGCCAATTTCAATCGTTCTCAATTAATTCTAGCATCCCTGTGACACTTTATTTTTTTTCAACCAGAACATAAGGATCATATAGCCTGGTCCTGGTCTTGATTAGTCTTTTTTAAATGAAAACGTTGCAATAACAAAACGTCTTATTCTGGCATGACTAAATAATTATTTTCTTCACTTTCAGACAACACAGAAGCAAATGCGTACATCAGAATGGTCACCTAAGCATTTCTTTTGCAGTAAACCATGATTTCATTATACTGCTTATATTTAATCACTACAGAGAAAGAGATAAAAGAATAACACGACATATAACTACAGTGTAATGCTAAGGGCACCTGGCTGGTTGCTAGGCCTACCAGCTCAGTGCTTGGTCGGCGATTTTTCACCAGCCGAGTCTCGGTCGGCAGGCAACCACCGACCAGACACCAGGCTGATATCCCCTAGCAACTAGCCCAGTGGCCTCAAGCATTAAACTGACTATGATCTACGTTCAAACAAACTTTAAAATAAGTTAAACTGTCTATTATAATGCTTATTAAATGCTTTTAGTGCGTATATTTGCTAAAACACGCAAATAAGAAGAAAAAAAATCGGAACAACTACTAGCAGGCAACCACTCGGTTTTACCCAAGCAAATATTTACCATGCGTTGAATAAAGAATATATATATACTTTTAAATAATTAGCTTGTGCGTAACCCTTGGATCGAAATGGCTCTAAATGCCAAAAAAAGCAACAAAAAGAAGCCTTACCATTGTTGAGCTGGTCAGAACTGCAAAGAAAGTGAGAAGTGGAAATTCAAACTAGTACGGTTCGAATGGGAGTTACCGTCCTATATCTAGAAAAATATTTTGATAAGGTGAAAATTCAAGAAAACAAATCCCCCTTAGCAGATATAGAAGATTTTCCATTATATCCTACCATCTCATTTCACTTCTGCGAATAAGGGTTTTCATTCTTAGGGAAGAAGAAGAAGGGATGGGTACTGCATTATAGAGTGTGAAATTGATTTGGGCTGCTCAAAGAAATATCATAAGGGTTTTGCAGAGGAAATGATTTGGTGGGTGGATTCAGGGGGTCGGATTAGTGGAATTGTGGAAGATCGGCAGAACTGATGGAATTTGGTAGGTAGGAAAAATACGAGTAAAGAATGATGAAGATGTAGTGTGGGACTCGGTTTCACTTCCCCGATGGTCTGGGACTCAGTTTCACTTCCGACAATTTTTGAAGTGCGGTAAGAATAAAGTCGAAAGAAAACGAATTAAACAGCAAAGATCTTGTATATACAAAAATCATGTCCTCTTGATTTTTTGAGGTCCTCTAGCACGACTTTCGTGACATTGTTTTTTGAGGTCCTCTAGCATCATTTTTGGACTCCATGTTGTTATGGGCATTGCGTTGTTGATAGACTTAAACTTGTGGTTATGTGTAGTGCATATGCATTTAAAATTAGTTTGGATATCTGCATTCGCAAGTATGAACGGACATCAATTAATCATCACATCTGCTAGTAGTTGATAAACTGAAAAATATGAACATATAATTTTGGTTTAGAATAGTTTTTCCTCGATCTTGTTTGTTATAATATTCTAAAAAATAAAAAATAGTTTTGAGCGATTAACATGCATTGAATGCATATATATAATACAAATTATTGACTTAATTAAACAATAAACGCGCTTTCATTGTAATGAAATACAACAAATCCAAAAGGCTAACTTTTGTATATGATAGAATCATTGATCCCGAAATATGAGAACTTGAATATAGATTATAGTAAGCCCCTCGTTTGGAATTGCAAATTTCTAGATAGATATTTCTGATTGATACATACTAAATTAGCCATCCAATGTGGTGTCCTATATTGCACCAACCAAATCAGAAAAGTTAGCGTCATTCGAGAATCATATCAATTCGAGCTAGCTAGAGCTGTTGGAGTCGAAAACGTAAAGCAGAAATTGAATAAATACAGTTTTACATAACTGTATTTTCATTCAGTATTACTCTCCTCTCTTAAATCTATGTCATCATTTAGCAAAATTAACGATCTAGGTTTAACGTTGGTGATCTCTGCCTGTAGGTCACCAATGGTAATGACGTCGAAAGGAAGATTGAACGCCTAGGCCGGAGGAGCACTGCCCTAAAGTGGATCGAACTAGGGATTTAAACTTGAAGCTCCGACCTAGGGTTGCGATTTTCGACAATGCGGGTGCTCGAGGCGAGGAGGTGCTGATGAGGAAGTGGGTGACGTCGTCTATGGATTCTCTAGCTGGATTTTGGTGGTATCCGGGAATAGATGTACTTGAGATAGAGAATCGACCGTAGATTTGAATAGGTAATTAAGTTTATCTTCTTAATTAGCTTGATTAATTAGTTAACTACTAAGCAAGTGTTTAAAAGTTCATGTCTTTCTCGTATGAGGTTAGATTGAAACCTGATTTCTTGGGTTGAGCTCGTGGAGATTTCACCTATGTAATGGAAGAGATTCGATCGCAATCCGAATAATTAGAAAATATGGCTAAGGTGAGCGGAATCGATTCTCCTTTAATATATTTATGTATAAATTATGATATTTGTTGAGTTGAATTGAAGAACCCCGACCCTAGTAAAATAACATGTTTTGTATCATTGTTTAATTGGTTGATTGGTTGAATTGATTCAGTTGATTGTAGATTATAACTGAAGGATTGATAAACATATTTTTTGATTTATTGGTTAATTTGATATGCCTCTATGATGTTTAGATGCAATATCTATTAATTTATAATGCATTATAATTAAAAATAATAATCTTTGTATCTGTGATAGAAAAAATTAGCAGTGGTTAAAACTCGGCGAAAAGTAGAGAAGATTACTGCGCAATCAAAGACTATTGAGGTTGTAACACCCGACCCCAATACCCATGTCAACCAAGAGCAATACTAAGTATTACTACCATAAAGCATGGAGAATGAGACTCTATAGGGCTAAATGTTGTACTCATTCCCTTGAACTAGCACTGGCACGACAAATTTAAGACTTTTTAACTTACCATTCTTGTTCAGTCCCGGTTCAAAGCAATGGTACAAGATTTTTTCCCAAGTTACATAATACAGAATATAAGAGTCTGTCTCAGCACAACGGTAACAAGTAACAATAGAATACATAATACATATCATAATAGTAATGTCCATAATACATAATACATAGTACGACTCCCAAAATACATTATAGCAAACATACCATAATAGACTACTAGCTATTAATAGATCCGTAGCTGCAAAATCCTAAAATGTGAAAAATGGTAAAAGTGTTGCAATAGTCCACATAACCTAACCTGCAACCAAAATCTTCATACTGGCTCGTGGATTGTACAAATCATATGGGTCAGACTATTTCTAGTATGAGTGAAGTAAGATCTATTGACAACGAACAATGACGCTTGTTATGCTAAACAATATGATAGGAAAGAATAAAACCAAGTGTTGTTTATATAAATCATTATGGAATAAATTAAAATAATCAAGTAAAAAGAATATGTCAACATATAAATCCACTCATAGAATCATATATAAATCTATATGATACCATCAATAATTGTTAATATATTGAAAATAAATTAAAGCAAGGTATCGTATATAAATCAATATGATACCGATAATAATCATCATATATAAAAACAATATGATAGGAATAAATCTAGGCAGAGTAAGACAATACAATACCTGTAACAAATACCATACATAAACCAAGACGGTATGAGTAAAACATCTCATTGTTTCATATATAAACCAATATGATACGCACAACGAACATAATACAGTATGATAACAAATCAAGTCAAAACATCATATATAAAACAATAAGATACTCATAACGTTTATCATATATGAAACAATATGACGAAATGAATCAAGTCAGAGAATTACATATAAATCAACGCGATATTCATAACAATTATCATATGTAAATCAATATGATATTAAAAAATGATCAATTATAAAATTGTAATAAAGTATTAGGGGACTATGGGATAAATATAATTTAACTCATAACATACTAAATAAACAAACGTTAGTGTTGTAAAATCACAGTGGCAGAGCTCGAGGGCTCGCAGAGACATCAGCACCGTAACATACTCATAACGTCGTAACATATCTGGAGATCAACCCAGGATAACCAAGACGGTCTAAGGCGAAGGTCGTATGCTACCCGTTCATAGTACTATACGTGGGACCCCCACGCCTTCATCTATTATAGTCTGTAACCCGTCGATCGGGAATACCGATCGAAAAATATAAAAGTTGCCCAATGTAACAGACCATTGACCTTTGGTGGTAACAAGGGAGAATGAAGTACAACTGATTCAGATAGCGATCCTGAATCAGGTTGACCAAGAAGGAGTTGTGGTCTATTGGTATAACATAGTCCAATTTATCTCAACCCAAAATAAAATGGATTTGAAAATATTGTTTCATATAAATAATGTCATGAAACACAATAGTGCTTGGATGACAATACAGTCATCGCTTGAATAATATATTAACATATAATAAAGCAAAACGTCAATCGCAACCCAAAAAGAACTAAACAAAACCGATGCAAAACCATCAATCTAATTACCAAGCCATCAGCAAGTACAAGCCTTTAACAGGCCTATTTAGGAAAATATGGTGTTTTTACCCCTCAAATCAAGCCACATCAATTTTGATACAGAATAAAAAAGAGAGTACCATCATAAGAATGACATAAAAGCATGTCATCTCAAAGATGAACCAAAGGCTCATTAATTCAAAAAGTGTTATACAATTCCAAATAGAAATTAGTCGACTAACATTCATGCATCCTGTACCACCTCTTTTTTCTTGAATATTTACGACAATGAAGTAAAGCGCACTTACTGAAAATACAAAACAAATATTCCATATGAGAAGTTAAGAGAGTAATCAGAAAAGTATTACCAAACTTCCCATACGGTTTTGTATTACTAAACTATTTTACTCAAAATCCTCATCATATAAAATTTCACAAAAATCTTTATATAAATTGTATTCAATTCAAACTATATATATAGAAAGATATATCTCAAAGTATTTATAAAATTTAAATAATCATAAGAAAAATAATTAGATTTTTAAGAAGTCCTACTATCCATTCTTTTTTTCAAATAGCCATTATAAAGAATATGTAATAGATAAATGGAAACATTAATTATATAAGCTTTTTAAAATATCTCAAAAACTTTTTGCAACATCTTCCAAACCCCATGACTTATTTTCAAATGTTTAATTTGTTTTCAAAACTATATTTAAATAGACAAACTATATCTATTTCATAAACAATTAATTTCCAAAAATAGTTTATACACATAATACTTACTTCGAGTACTTTTGAAAAAAAACATAACTGGTTTATTTTCAATTATATACATATACAATAATTTTAATTTCTAGACAGAAATGCTTATGCGTATAATCATTCTAAACTCATTTGAAAGATTCATCCAGATATGAGTTAAAACTTTTGCTAACTTCAATAATAATATGGTTATTTATTTATTTTTATTTATTTATTTTTAAAATAAACTCAAAGCACTCTTGCTTTGAAATTTCCAAAGTGAAACATCTTAAAAGTCAGCAAGAATCGCGCACAAAAATCATACAATTCCAAAATTCTAAGCCCATTTTGCAAAATCATATAAATTCGAGAATTAAATGTATTCATTCAAAACTTTTATATTAGCTTTATTTATTTGTTCATGTTCTCTAAGAAAAATTTCATATCTAAATTCCTTACTATTTGCTATAGACATATTATTCTCTATCAACCACTTTCAGCTCAGGTTTATAAATCTCAATTTACATATACTCAATTTGGAAAATTCACATAAATTCGAAAATTTAACATTTCCATTCAAAAAACTTTCAGTAGCTTAATACACTAGTATATATTCTTCATCCAAAATTTCAAAGCCAATTTCATTACCAATTGGTACAGATTTATAATTCTTCATTAACCATTTTTAGCTTAGGTTTATAAATCTCAGTTTGCTTATACTCAATTTGAAAAAAAATCACATAAATTCAAAAATCAACATTTTCATTTAAAATTTCTTCAGCAACTTTGTATACTGGTACAGGTTCTTCGTCCAAAATTTCAAAGCGAAATTCATTACCAATTGGTAGAGATTTGTAATTCTTCATCAACCATTTTTAGTTCAGATTTGAAAATCACAACTGTAAATGCCCAATTTGTTGAAAAATCATATAAATTAGAAAAACAAACATTATTGTCCAAAACTTTAACAGTAGCTTCTTTTAATAGTCTAGATTATTTGTCTAGATTTATATAACCAAATTCCTTATCAAGTGGTACAAATTTCATATTCTTTAGCTAATATTTCAGCAAGCAATTATTTGCAAGTATTTCACCTTAGTTCGACATTCAAACCGCAGTCCATGAAAAAGAGAAAGAAAAATAAAGCTTCACTCACCTCATACTCAAAAAATACATTCTTCAAGCTCTACGATAGCTATCCCTTTGATTGCAATCTCTTTTTTTTTTTAACCAATTGAACTAGAATTGGGAATCTCTCTTCTCTTGACCTTTGATTTTGTATGAGAAAATAGATTTGAATGAGAATTTGATTAGGAATAGAAGAGGATTAGGTTTCGAGGTTTCTTCCTTCAAGTTGAAAATGTACGTTCCCCTCACCCCTTTTGAAATGAGGATGAGAATGATTTTCATCCTTACACCCCTCTCTTGATTCTTCTTAAATATCCTCACTTTTTCTAAAGGACCAAATGATTACATGTCATTTTATGTTAAGATATTTTGTTTTTACATTTCTTTAAGTTTGTTTCTAGATTTCTCTATATGCATAAAAACTTTTTTTTTCTTTTACTTTTTTTTCCTTTTTACAAAAAATTGACATTGGTTCTTCTTTTTACCTTACTTTACTCACATTTTTATATTTGCTGAATTTATTTTTTCCATAACTTGAAACTTGACATAAAAACATCATTTTATATTATTTCAAGGTCTCAGCAAAAATAAACACATATTATGAAATCAAACATAATATTTTTATATTAATGCTACATTTTTTCATTACATTGGAAATTGTTCCCTTTTTTCCATGAACATACATACACATTTTTTTCCCAAAACTAGTTCGGTCATTAAAACAAATTCCATTTTGTAAACTAAAAGATGCAATTCATTACATCAATTATGCATAAATGATTCATTAATCATCATTTTATTTGTTTATTTAATAATTTATAATTTCCAAAAATGATTAACATTAATATTCCCAGTATATTAGTCGATTCCCAATTAGGTACCCTTAAAAACCGGGTTGTTAAAGAGGCCGCATAAGAATCGTATAGGAGGGAGAATTTTACTTCTTTGCACGGGATTGGAAGATTTCATCTATATCTTTTTTATGGTAATTTCGTTTTTTAAGTACCTAGATATATTTGGGGATTCAGCTCCTCGTATGCCTCTGTGCTTTTTTGAGAACGGAAGCGATAGACCATATCTTAGGTTTCAGTGTTCATTATGTTAGGTGCTTTTCATATCTGTTGGTAATGCATTTTAAAAGATATTTAGCTTGTTATTATTTCAAATTAGTTGGTGCATTGTTACTTATTATTGATAATCACATTAGTGAAATCTGATAATCAAATAAATGTATAAATAGGTAACTTTTATTTCATAGCCGGATAATTAGGATATTAACAGTAAATTTAAGATAGCAAATTCATATTTAAAAAAATTAAGATATACTTGACAACATATAACTTGGAACTGTCTAAAAGTATAAAATTCATAGAATGAGTCGAATGTATAGGGAATCAATTCGTACTCCATACTGAATAAACTGAAAATCAATTCATACTCGAAAATAAAGCACATTTATTATAAGCTTTACGGTGCACGCTTCCCATGTGAAATTTTTTTCTACGTTTAACAATTTAAGAGAAATGATTACCCTTAATATTTAATTTTTTTAGTACATTCAGTTTTTATTTTAAGGTTGCGACGTTTGTTTTTCCGCTATTTTAAATTACCGTTTCTATTATTTATTATTAATAAATAATGTATAGATAAAGTTGGTTTATTAGATCCTAATTTTGAGCGATACATAGTTCTAACCATATTTGTAGAGGATTGTTTTGAATTGGTAACGAAACCTTTTTTAGATCCTATTTTTGAAAAGTATTAATGTTTGATATTGAAGGACATTTTTGATAATTTACAATTACACCATAAATTTGTGAATCCAAAGATATTACCTTTTGAAAGGCGGCGCAAATTTTTTTATCACTCAACATAAGAATTATAATATGTGCATCAACACAAATATATACACTACAACCCAATAGCTATATTCGAAAAAACTTACAACGTACAAAACACTCACTCAACCACAATGACTCACAGACTTTCACATAACAGCAGATACTACAAACACCTTACAATGCAAAGATAGAATCCACATAAAAAGAATTCAGCTTCCACTTAATGTCCTCTTCAAGGTAAATGCTATCAAGATTCACACAAGAATTCCACATGAATTACATCTAACATAACAACCGTGTCTACTATTACATCATGAATGATTAGCAGCTAATTATTGCACCTATACATTTCTATACAACAAAAGTTGTGCATAAACCATCTACCATACTGATACTATACCAAAAATCTTATTATTGTATACACAAATCACCAATAACCAATGAACTTTATTCAACCAAGAGCCACATTTCTATCTTCTAGAAACTAGAGGATCAAATAAAGGAGATGGATTACTCCTCGTGCATCTCTTAGAAGATGTCAATTTACTATTATAAGAGAGCACTTCATTAGGTCTATACTCATTTCCATCATCCAAATCATCCCAAAATTTACCTTTCAATTTGATACTCTTTGATTTAGACAATGAGGCAGAGTGAGAACTAGAAACTGATACAAAAATATCAGGAGGAGGAGGCAAATGAATATGTGGAGGAAGTGATAAATGCGCATATGGAGATGTTTTAGATGGAGCTGAAGAAGATTCCAAAAGATTTGGAAAGGAAACATGCATCTTTGAACTCATAGTAGATTTACATCACATGGTAGTAAAACCAGTCAAACCATTGTTAACCTGACTCTCCTCCATAACATTTGGTGAAGCTTTTGAAGGTGCAACAATCATTTGGGAACACAAAGATGTACAAGTCATGGATGAACCAAAATGAGCCTGATTCCCCACCATTGCTTGATCATATGCAGCATTGTCGCTATTGAATAAATTTCCTAAACCAAAATCCATCCCATCGTAATCATAATTATTCAAATTTCTAGCATTGTCTTTACCTTGATTCTCATTCACTTGAATGTCACTGTTGATCATCTCATTCACTTGAATGTTTGTACCTTGATTCTTAGAAGAATCCACACCATTATTCTCTAGTCATAAGCCCTCAGATTTATCAACTTGGTTGTTCAGTTGCTTACAACCAGCATCATCTTTCAAAGGAGCAACTGGACCTTTCCCTTTCTTTTCCCATATCATATTTTTTTAGCAACAACTCTAGTCCAACTTTTCTCATTGACATCAAAGTTCTCTTTTCTATTATACCGCTTGCCAATTAACAAATCACTGTCATGATGCTCCTCATAAAAACCATCATATTGTCTATCATCAACCATATCATCTTTAACTCTATGATCACATCCAACAGTTCTGTGGCCAAAACACTTACAAATTGTACATATATTTGGTTTCCAATCATAAGAGAGTTTAACTAAGGGACAATCACCTAAACCTGCCTACTTTATGCATTCAGGTAATTCAACATTAGGTGAAATTTCCACCAGAGCCTTAGCGTACCTAAATCTATGCATTTTTTTAGTGGTACTGTAACGATCCACAATTTCGAACCATTAAAATCGACAATAATCCAACATATCAGACTTGAATTGCTCAAAACGATAGATTGTTAATAAAAATTGGCAAATAACAGCATATACAGTAAATAAATCAATCAAAGATCACAGTCACGGAGTAATAAAATAATGCACAGCGGAATAGATAGGATAGTAGTCCATAAGCTACTACATAACCATAGAGTCCAAAGCAAATACAACAAAGTACCATACATAGATAAGTCTGCTAATGCATAAGGAATATACGGAGTTTGAAATAAGAAATAACTAAAATAACTGCAACGACTAACACTACAACAAAAATACCATTTTACAACACTGATTCTGCAACAGTCTGCCAAAGTGTTGTAAAAAAGGTAGATCTTTCATAACATTTGTTAAGAAAAACATTGTAATAGATTCTTCCGAAAAATGTTTTAGATACAAAAGATGTAAAAAAAAGACAATGTTTGTTTAAACTGTTATAGAAAGTAACTTTTGACAATGACTTTTTTACATTGTATTATGTTTGTTTTTTCATAACGTATTTGTCATGTCATTGAAATATGTAAATAAATAACGTTTGTTAAATATTGTATATTTATATGTTTCAATAATATTTATTAAATGTTGTACACTGGAAGTTAAACAAGAGCAGAATAATAAAGTTGATTCGATTTATTTTTTATTTTACAACATCAACATAGTGTTAACATAATTCATATTTAGGACAACGTTTATTTTACATTGTTAACAACATTATATTTAATAACATTTGGTTGATATTGTTAATGCTTATATTTGATAACTTTTTGGGAATGTATGTCAGGACAAGTTGGTGGAGGAGGTTCGAAATCCACGGACTAATATGAACTCGAAAATGCTTGGGTTAAGCGGTGGGTTTGACAAACTCTCGAGATTTTGGTTTCACACAACTCAAATCAGTCATGTACATGGACACCGAATCAGACAGGGTTGATCACCCTCAGGCCTCAGGGATTACTCTATGCATGGCTTTAGATCTGGTAATCTGACATTTACTAGATCAAGATCCACATTCATCACCGTAAGTCAAACCACTTCATGGCTTTGGATCAGGTACGACTGCACAATGGACCCGCCGATGGACTTCGAGAACTTGGATTTGGCTTGATCGCTTCACGGATTGGATTGATCTTATTGCCTCAATACAATTCACAGATTAGATTATCACATGTCCTTTTCGAATCTGGCCATTGCTTCACGGCATCATCGTACCAATATAAACTTTAGGGATCAAATCGTGTAAGCACTTGGTTTCACCATATCGACATTGAGTTGCTACATCAATCGAACTTGGAGCAATATGATTAGGCTTTGGATCACTAGCTCAAGCCTCATGAATCACAAGGAGCCCATCCTCATTTTCATTCGGAATTTGAAGCTTGGCACTTCAAAATTCACCACATCGGGCCAGTCACCGTCGAATTGGTATCAATCCCTAACTCAAATCGGCAGTGATCCCTGATCTTGTAAGCAATCGATCCTACTTTTGCCAGCTTATTCAATTCGAGATCCTACTTTCACTCCTTGTTTTATGGTCGATCCGATCTTTTGTGCAGTTATGAATAAACCACCATATAGCTCATTTCGAAATCTCCTCTTGGCTTTTTGGCTCCACTTCGCAAGCACTTTGCCTTCGTCAAACTACAACTATTGTTTCTGCACATTCTTGTAATCAAATCAGGACTGTAATTGTAATCGAACAATATAAACAAGAGATACCTCACAATGGACGTATGTACATTGCCGAACTACTGTAAACATGTGTGTTCATTTATTTTTTACGCATTCTGTATCTGCATTTGTATTGATATTCTGTAACTATTATCTGGATTGCATTGATTCAGGGTATTAGGCGAGAAGTGACTGAATATTCGTCTAACAAATATAAAAATTATATTTTAAAATCAAAACATGCAAAGTTGACTATTCTCCTTATTCAATAACATATGCGTACTTCGTAACCTACATATGTTATTTATAATATAATCAATGATATATAAAAACTTTTCAGCTCTAAAATAAAAATATTTAACTAAATTTTAATATGTTTTGAAAAATACTAAACAAACAATTATCTACATTACCAAAAAAATATAAATAATAATTCTAAAAAAAAGGAAATTCGAAAGACATTAATACATAAAATTTGTCTTCTTTTTGGAGAGGAAATACAGTACTAAGGCTAACATTTAATTACTCATAATCTTCTAACTAATAAATATTTTAAACCATTGGTTTAGTTAAACTTCCATGCAATTTATCATAGAATTGTTAACAATGAAAAACCCTACCGCCTTCAATCTCCATTTTCCTTTTCCACTTCCCCGTGAATAACTCGTCGTGCGGGAGAACACTTCTTCCCTCCCTAAAACGTTTGATCACCATGTCACCTCCACAATACTTCAGGATTCGCGGAAGCAAGCTCTAAAAGTTAGGCAAATCGGATTCGGCACTTTAATTCCTAAATTCGGTAAGTAGGTTTAGATAAATAATAAAGAAAAATCGAGTTCTCTTCATCCCTTCCTTTTGTATTTTTTAACTTCCTGAACTATTGAGTTATTTAGCATTACTTTTTAGTATCCGTTACTATAGATCTTTAATTTCTGGCTGTAACACTCATTTTCTTAATAATTTGATCAGGTTGGATGATATATATGGAAAAGCTTCAAATTTAGTCGAGAGACTTCGATCTTAGAGGTAATTTATATTTTAGGAAAATATATGATGTTTGTGTCAGTTGCGATGTACATGAGACTAATAGGGGCATAAGCCCTTGTTAGAATTCCAAAGCAGACTCACAGCATACTTCTGTTCTATGATGCACTTACGTTTCTCAATGCATATTGTTCAATTTTGTAACATGAAACACATCTAAATTACTTCTGCCTTTTTGGGAAGCAGATACTTTATAACTGACATTATAATTTATATAGTAGAGAGCAATTTTGTTTTATGATTGTACATCGCTTGCTCTCAATTTTCATCCTAAATTTGATTTGCAAGGGTTGTCCAAGCAACTGGCATGTTTAGGTTTCTAATTATATTCTTCTTTATCTAATCATTCTCCAGGGTATAAGGTATTATATAACTAAATTAAAAACAGTTCCTGCGTTTGTCCCAAATCACAATGATGTTGACAGCTATGGGACGCCAGCTTGTGAAACACAGTTTGAATTTGAGAGGTAGTAAATCTTTGAGAAAAAGTCAATTATCTGTGTATAATTACTTGTGTTTTTCTGCCCTTTTTATGTTTCTCATAGATCAAAAAATTTGATAATGTATTTTCTTTTTAGGTTATTTATGAAGATAAAACTTCTTAACAAGTCAAAGTCCAGTACATAATGCAATGAGGTATTATTTTTATTTTAATGGTTTTATTTTAAATTTAACTATTTTTTTAATTGGTGTGTGTGAGTGTGTGTATCTATGCTACTATATCTTTCCCTGCTTATATCCTCTTGCCACGTACATTTCACATATTTTGACCGCTTATTTTCCGGTTGTTGTAGCAAGACTCTTTGGAAACAAATTTGCTATATCGACCGATTCAGAATCAGTGAAAACAGGCGGTACTTATCTGCACCGTTGAATGATACAATACCCCCATGATAATCACCCGCCACATGTTTTTCATATCTTTCCCTGCTTATATCCTCTTGCCATGTACATTTCGCATATTTTGACCGCTTATTTTCCGGTTGTTGTAGCAAGACTCTTTGGAAACAAATTTGCTATATCGACCGATTCAGAATCGGTGAAAATAGGCGGTACTTATCTGCACCGTTGAATGATACAACACCCCCATGATATTCACCCGCCATGTGTTTTTCATATCTTTCCCTGCTTATATCCTCCTGCCATGTACATTTCGCATATTTTGACCGCTTATTTTCCGGTTGTTGTAGCAAGACTCTTTGGAAACAAATTTGCTATATCGACCGCCCATGATAATCACCCGCCACGTGTTTTTCATATCTTTCCCTGCTTATATCCTCCTGCCACGTACATTTCGCATATTTTGACCGCTTATTTTCCGGTTGTTGTAGCAAGACTCTTTGGAAACAAATTTGCTATATCGACCGATTCAGAATCGGTAAAAACAGGCGGTACTTATCTGCACCGTTGAATGATACAACACCCCCATGATAATCACCCGCCACGTGTTTTTCATATCTTTACCTGTTTATATCCTCCTGCTACGTACATTTCACATATTTTGACCACTTATTTTTCGGTTGTTGTAGCAAGACTCTTTGGAAACAAATTTGCTATATCGACCGATTCAGAATCGGTGAAAACAGGCGGTACTTATCTACATCGTTGAATGATACAACACCCCCATGATAATCACCGACCACGTGTTTTATGTATCTTTCCCTGCTTATATCCTCCTGCCACATGCATTTCGCATATTTTGACCGCTTATTTTCCGGTTGTTGTAGCAAGACTCATTTGGAAATTTTTTAAGGTGGACCTCTCACGAAACACTCTTTAATTATTATTTTCTTCATCTTCTGTAATCTGACCTAGCTATTCATCCCCTCAATTTTTAGAAATCTATCGATAATGCCATTGAATTCACTACGGCAAATCAATTGATATTTCCCACTGCCTCATTATGTATTTGTTGTCTGATCATTCTTCTCACAAATCGTGGATGACTTCCTT
The DNA here is from genome assembly GCA_030737875.1 of Allium sativum. Lineage (NCBI taxonomy): Eukaryota > Viridiplantae > Streptophyta > Magnoliopsida > Asparagales > Amaryllidaceae > Allium > Allium sativum. The sequence goes on from CM060919.1 coordinate 294,882,518, forward strand.
TCCTTTCCAAATGTCATTAGTCTGTTCGTAAGACGCATAAAGATTGCCACGTTCGGGTAATTTCTCCTATCATTCTTTCCCTTTGCTCTACTCATTATTTTTGTTTAGCAGATATCAGTGAATCCTCGATTATTATATTATGTTTTTATTGATATTAATAGTTATTTTATTTATTTCTTATAAAGTTCTAGGGACATCATTGATTGGGTGCAAAATCGTTATTCATGGTCGCACGATGGCTACAGGTGATAAAGAAACAAAACTGTAGTAGAAAAGAGTTGCTACAATTGCAGGTAATTTGTTTTTATATTGTTTTTTTAAAGGTCCCTTTAGATCACTTTTTTATAGAGTTATTCAAAAGAGAGATAATCGTATATAGTTTATTCGAAAGATAGAGTTATCGAATATAAGTTATTCGAAAAAGAGAGTTAATCTAATATAAGCTATCCGAAGGGAAGAGTTATCGAATATAGTTTATTCGAAAGAGAGATTATCGAATATAGTTATTCGAAGAGAGTTAATCGAATATATTTATTCGAAAGGGGAGTTATCGAATAGAGATTATTTGATAGAGAGTTGTAAGTTGAAATTCGATTATATTGAATTAGGGAGAGTACCAATTACATTCCGTTTTAAAACCAAGATTTATTTATTCATTAATAAATTAGTTATTTGTTTATTTATCCAAACTAATAAGGAAGAGTTATATTTAAGTTATTTTATTTCGGAAGTATGGGATTATAACACCATCGTTATAACTAAATAATTTTGTTAAAAGAAGTGGATTCGTAAATAGAATCCGAGTTACGTAAGGAAGTTGGTTAAAAGATTTAAAAGGGTGAAATGTTGTTCAGTTAAGGTCTGAGACGTAATTATACCCCAACTTGATTGACTTCACTTTTAACTAAGGGATGGGTAAGGTTCGATAGTGAAGGTTAGTTAAGTAAATTTAGTTAATGAGTGTAATGGTTTGAATTGGTTTAGTGATGCTTTATTTAAACACCTGTTAAATCAAATGAAGGAGTTTTGGAAATGTTTTCCAAATAAGAATCAGAAATGTTTTCTAATATAAAAAAATAAGGGCTGGAGCAAATATGGAAATGTTTCCAATGATTAATAAAGTATATTTTCTAAATCTAGAAATAAGAATTTACGAATATATAGAAATGGGAAATGAATAAATTAATGATAAATTAAATTAAAGGAGATAAGTGTTGATGGATGATTTGCTCGGTAAGATTTCCATTTGGAAATACGACCGTTGTTTGTACACATATTTTTCTTCGATAGTTAAATCAACGACTATCGAAGTTTTTGACCATTTGTCTGTTGTCAATACAGAGAGACCGGGATCAGATTCATTATCTGAAAACCACTCTGTATAGACGTTAGCATTGCAATCAAATATGATGAAGATAATTGAAGACAAAGTTATGCAAGGGCTATACTATTTACAGAATAGTGCCTTCGGTTTGTCCAGTCCCAGGACAACGTGAATGGACGAATGTCTAACAGGGCATATCTAACGGATCGCGTAAGTTGATCTCTTCAAACGTACTTACGTTTGGTGGTGGAGAAATTCGTTTCTCTTAGCTTTATACCTGTGGTATTTTTGGGGAAATCAATTTGTGATTTGGCGGGTATGACAATGTGGCATTCAAAGTGAATGGTGGTCAGGTGTTCCAAAAGATACGTTATGACCTCAATCCTCATCAACCGGGAAATGACAGAAATTGGGCAAGCAGCATTGCTATGTGGGTCGCTCCCATTAGGGTGTATACACCTATCTAGAGAAAATCCATTTCATTCTTTTATCTATTTTCAATGCTGTCCCTTTTCAGGAAATGGTGGGTAGCTCCCAACCGTTGGTGATATACACCTATGTGGGTCGCTCCCAACCGTTGGTGATATACATTCGATACACTCAAGCGAAATGAGTGGTCGGTCATGTGCAGGTCGGGTTGCAAGACGTTCTTGTTGAACCCAGTGTATTCGCCTCTAGAAATACACTATCGGCAGGTGGTCCCATACCTTGTCATAGTCGGAATCCAATCTACAATAAGCGCCCGCGGTTTTGTTTGTATACTATATATGTGGAACGTGAGATGCAAGCGTTCTGCTATATTGTTAATTACTTGTGATTAGACACTATTATAATATCATAAAAGTATTGATTTTGAAAGTGTTTTGGGTTATTGTAAGGTAAAAACCGTCTATGTTTATGTTTGGATCGGTCTTACGATTACCTTTTCTTTTGAAAAGGATTTTGAAAAGTTAAACCAAATGATTTGAGTTTATTCACACCAGTTCCATGACTGACCCAGAATTTATTTTGTTTTGATTTCCACAAACTATTGGGTGCCCAAATTTGTACGGGTAGTCAAGTAGTTCAGGTCTTTACAGATATACTTGGAGGAGCTTGAAGCAGGAGGCTTCAGGATTATAGCTCTTGTTATTTCCGCTGTGTGTAAGTGTTGTACTCTGAAAAGGTTATTGTATATATATATTGTTAGATTGCAAAGTTATGTTATATATTATATTTATTCGTTCTGCTGTGAGATTCGTATTACTCTGATTTTGTTCTGTGGTGATCTTCTTCTTCTTCTATTCTAAATTTTCTATCTTATCCATTCTCACCCTCTAACTTCTTTCTATTAATGATCAGGTATTTCCGATGTTCGAATAGTCAACATGGCAGTTGTGTGTTGATTTTCGGAGTCGAAAATCCCAGTTCGTTACAGGTCCACAATCACCCAAATACTACCATGGCCCAATCTAGTCCTTGGTAACCCATCAATGAAATCCATTGAGACTTGTTCCCATTTCCATTTGGGGATTTCTAATGGTTGCAACAAACCACTAGGCTTCTTTTGCTCATCTTTAACTAGCTGGAAATTCGTGCATTTGGATATAAACTTCCCAACGTCTCTATTCATTCCTTCCCAGTAGTAGGTCTGCTTCATGTCTCAATACATTTTGTTACCACCGGGACATATGGTTAGTTTTGAGTGATGACATTCTCTAAGCACTTCATCTCTCAATCCATTAACATTGGGCAAAACTAGTCTCCTATTCTTTCTTAGCCATCCATCTCGATCAAGCCCATACTTGTTCATCTCCTCGTTGATACCCATCTCTAACTTGGAGATGATTTCCAATAGGTTAGGATCGTCCCTCTGACTGGAACCAATCCGCTCAATCAAAGTGGGTCTGATCGTCAAACTTGCCAACATTTCTGGGTCTATTTCGTACTTAGGTCTGAAATCATATCCTGTGATATATTCTAATTGCTTCCATTCTAGAAGCACAACTCCTAAACTGGCATGTTTCCTACTTAATGCATCGGCTACCGCATTGTCTTTCCCAGGTGTATACGCGATATCAAAATCATATGAAGCCAAGAACTCTAACCATCTTTGTTGTCGGAGATTTAGATCCTTCTGAGAGAAGAGATACTTTAATGACTTATGATCGGTAAACAGCTCAAATCTTTCTCCCAAGAGATAATGTCTCCATATCTTCAATGCGAGTATAATCGCTGTCAATTCCAAATCATGGGTAGGATATCTTTTCTCATGCGGTTTTAGCTATCGATTAGCATAAGCTACTACCATACCTCCTTGCATCAATACAACACCTAGTCCGGTACCACATGCATCCTTGTATACTGTCATCTCTTCATTCCTTTTAGGAATGACTAACACTGGTGCACACATCAACTTTTCCTTTAGGCTCTTGAATGCATTTTCACACCTTTCGTCCTAAGTGAAAGCTTGATTCTTCTTGGTCAACTGAGTTAACGGTGCCGTTATCTTGGAGAAATCTTGGATAAACTTACGATAATATCCAGCTAATCCCATGAAACTTCTTACGTCTGTTGCATTCTTGGGCGTAGACCAATCTTGCACCGTAGCCACCTTCACAGGATCCAGAGCAATACCATTCTCTGAAATAACATGGCCTAAGAATCTAACTTCCCTCCTCCAGAAGTGACACTTAGAAAACTTCGCTTTCAATTGGTGTTTTCTCAACACCTCCATCACTACTCTTAAATGTTCCTTGTGTTCTTCCTCTATCCTCGAATAAACAAGTATATCATCCATGAACACAGGAACAAACTTATTCCATTGATCCCTGAATACCCTATTCATAAGATCCACAAAATATGCTGGTGCATTGGTCAACCCGAATGGCATGACCAACCACTCGTAAAATCCAGATGGCGTCCGTAAGGCCATCTTAGGAATACTATCAGCTGCTACTCGGAGCTGATGAAATCCCGTCGCGAGGTCCAATTGGGAGAACACCCTTGCTCCCTCCAGTTTGTCAAACAAATCATCTATCCATGGAAGAGGACACTTATTCTTCCTAGTCACTTTATTCAACTCGCGATAGTCCACACACAAACGAAGGGAACCATCTGCCTTTATAGCAAATACAACTGGTGCTCCCCACTCGGAGACACTTCTTCTGATAAATTCCTTCTTCAAAAGATCGCTTACTTGCACCCCGAGCTCTCGCTGCTCCCTTAGTGCCATCCGACGTAGTGGCATCACTATACGTCTGGCATCTTTCACTAAATCAGTATAACTCAACTCTCGGTGTGGTTGAAGTCCGGTCACTTCGTCGAAGATATCCGGATACTGGCCAGCCACGGGCACATCTGACAACTCATCATGTGGGATGTCGAGGGAATTTAGAAAACTAGCCATTACTCCATCACTAGGTAGACCACCAAACACTACCCTCCACTCATCATCCACTCTAACTGTCACCAAAAAGCCCTCACAATCTACCACCACCCCGTACCTTTGGAGCCAATCGACTCCCAAAATAATGCCAAACCCAGTAAAGCCCAAAACAAAGCAATCACAAATAAACATAAATTCATGACTCGATAGGAACAAATTTCGACAAATCATGCTAAGGCTAGTCGAACCACCAATCCGGTTCGTCACAACTAAAGGTCTATCGACTATCTCGGGTTCCAATCCCAACCTATCTACCAGGTCACTAGATATGAAGGAGCGGGAATCCCCAGTATCAAACAATACTCGAACAGGAACATCGTAAACAGAAAGCATACCTTGAATGAGGACATTCTTTCCTTTCTCCGCCGCAGTTGGGGCATTCGACGAAGAAGGAACAACATTGATAGCATATGCTTTCACAATCTGCTTTTATTTAGGGGGTTCCAAACACTTATCCTTGTGAACATCCCTAAGCATCTCTCTCATGAAGTCAGTGAACATCATCCTCATATCAGGAGCATTCCTATTATTGGCCCCTGAACCAGTATTCCTCGTATATCGGCACATCGTTCAATCTGTAAAGAGAAAACGATTAACTATCTCTTCAGTGGTGCCAGTGCAGTGTGACTCCATCCTTAGATATACTAATAGTATATATATAGCTTTTGAAAACCAAAATATCACAAATACCGCTCTCGTATACGTATACTATCTCTCCCTCGTGTCTTTCCCTAGGTTAACTACACAACCTAGAGCTCTGATACCAAGTGTGACGACCCGCCCCGCACCAGCTGAAATTCCAATGAAAATGTGCTATGCCACTGCCCGACTAGCATGGGACGATCGCCAAAGAAAGGAAAAGAAAAGGAATTTTGAACTAACAAGGAACTTATAGAACGTCTCACAGCGCATGGGATAAAATATAATAATAACATAACTTTGACATAAAACAGGTGAGACAGTGCATAAGCTGAAAACTAAACCATCATAGCAGCGGAAATTCCAAAATACAGCTTATGTTCCACATCATCATCATTACAACTTTTAAAACTGCCCCTAAAGAAAAATAAGAAAGGTACACTACTAATGCCTAAAGTAGTGACCAACAGCGACACAGGGAGAATATATGTATATATCATACGTGGAAGCCTCCTGCTCCTCTCCGGTATAACTACTCGTGCATACCACCTAACCTGTCTCTACTCTGCCTGTTTAGGAGCACCCAGAGTAATAAGAAGTGACATAAAACTATGGGTCAGACAAAAGTCTGGTATGAGCGATAAGCAACAAAACAGAACAATAACAGGTATACATAACCGTATCTGAACTTGGACCTGCAACCAAAGAGCTAGCACAACAAGATGTACACTACTCCAAGGTAACACTAATATAAGGTGTCAAGATAACGGGGGAGGGGGTGTGCATGTCATAGTGATGGTAAACAACCAAGCATAGCAACCACCCTCACATCTCTCACTCAGTGCGTAAAGCATACGATATCCACTGCTTAGACCACTCATTCCTTTGCTATGATCACTCTGCCCCACGGAGTCATGATGACACCACTACACTAATACATAGACACTACTCCTTTGATTTGTCCACTCTTCTCCATGAAGTCATGATGACTCCACTGCACTGGCTCATAGCCTTGCTACGATCACTCTGCCCCCATGGAGTAGTGACTACTCCACTGCACTGATCCACAGCCTAACATTCGTCTTTCCGTGGTGAATCAAAGTTATGGACGTTGACTACTCCTTAACACACGTCCCACAGCAAAGCCCAACCATGAAGTTAACTCGTTGGCTCCCAACTGGATCTAAAGTATAAACTTCCCATTTGGACGACCTTTGCATCTTGGGTTTTGGTCTTCATCCTGTTCGGTTCATAGCTCCAAGCTTCCATTCATGTCCATACTTCAATTCAGGTGCATGGTTCATGATCATCATTCGAGTTTGGCTCGTGGTCCCCACCCTGCGGCTCGTAATGATGCTCCGGTTCGTGACCTACATGGTCGGCTTGTGGCTCGCCCCTCCTGACGTCGGCTTGTGATGGCCTTCCTGGTCTGGTTCATGGTACGTCATCTTTGGGTTCGTGACTTCCTACATCATCTCGTGGTTCATGACCAAGCTTCTGGTCGTGGTGCATCGTGGCGATCGACTTGTGGAAGACAAGGCGTCTCGTGATCGGTGGGATAGTCACGATCGGGTCGGGGTCGTGATGACTGCTCACGAACGGGACTGGTCTGACCAATTCTGCAACTTTTTCCAGCAAGTAATTTATGCCATACGACGGCGTTTTCGACCAATCTAACTTTTCTATGCAATCACAAATCATCCCAAACAGCCATAGCAGCATGTATAATCAACCATAAACACCAAAACAACAACATAACAAGTTTATATGGATCAAACATACCCAAAACCCATGTTATTCCCTTAATCCCTTTAATCATGATTTAACCATACGATTAGCAAAACATGTCCAAATTAACCCAAATTTTTATCAGAGCCCTAAAGTAATATTTTAGAATTTTACAAATTTTTCTAAGTCATAATTTCGCTAATTATCACTAATCACCCCTAATTAGTCGTAATTAGTGAAAAATAATGCAAATCACTCACCTTAGCCACAAATTACTTATTGATCTGAAAGCATCTATGATATAGGTCGAATCTCTGTGTGTTCCAGCAGCTCTATCCCAAGCTTGATGCTAATTAGCTTAATCCTTGATTAGACAGCGATTTGGGATGAAATTAGAAGGTGCAGGCCATTATTAGGGTTTCTAAGAGGTAAATGGCGGCTAGAAAACTGAAATAGAATGAAAACCTAACTAATTTCAGCCTCCCCATAACCCTAATCCCGAAATGTGTTATGGGCCCATTTGCTAATTACCCTAATCAGCCCACTTAACAGTCTTTCTCCTTCTAAACCTTGTTTCAGCCATATCTCCCAAACGGTGAGTCCGTTTGGCTAATGTGACCACTCTACAAAAAGGTAAACCATCATCCGGATCTAATGGAGGTGGTTTCAGATCAAAACTCCTTACCAATCAAAAGTTATGGGAAAAACAAGATTCGCTAGGGGTAAAACAGTCATTTAAAAATCGGCAAAAATCGTGAACATGAAAAATGACCCCAATAATCAACCCCCAAAGTTACACGACCATACGACTTCATATGGAAAAGAAATACATATTCTATGATCCTTTGATACGTAGAATGCGGGTTGTTACAACAATTAGGTGAGTGGATTTAAATATACCTTTTTGATAATGGTATATTTATCGTTTGACATTCCTCGTTAATATGCAATGTAAATCTGCTAGAATGATTAATCTGTTGAAATGTAAATCTGCTACAACGGTTAATATGTTAATATGTTGAAACATTAATAGGTTGAAATATTAATATGTTGGAATGTTAATATGTTGAAACGTTAATATGCTGAAATGTATAAACTTGTTAAAATATATGGAAACGATTACTATTGTATACATACATGTTCTAATTACACGTTAATCTATGATGTATGATGTACTTGAATCCTTAACTGTAAGAATTGGGATAATTACATGTTAATTTGTTAGAATGGAATAATGACATGATGATTTGATGATTACATGTTACTTTAGAATGAAGATAATTACATGTTATGAAGGACATGAGACAGGATAATCAAATAATGGACTTAATGTGATATTAAGTATGACATGTAAAAAAGTAGATTACAGTAAAATTTGGAAAGGCTAAATATGCCTAAATTTACAGTAAATAGAAAACTGTAACTGCACCTAGACATAAGGTTAAATTCAACCTATGGAAGAAGTCTGCCTGGAAACGCCCAACAAATCCAGCATCCACAAGTTGTTAATTTAATGTGAGGGGTCTAGTGCGTAAATATACATGTAATGGTGTTAAGACACGAGATTAATTCAACTTTGGTAGAAGTCTACCCAGAACCGCCCGGAAAATCCAACATCCACAAGTGGTAGGCTTAATGTGAGAGGTCTAGTGCATAAACATATATATATATATATATATATATATATAATAGGATACATATTAAAGACATTAATTGTAATTAATGGGAATGAATGAAGATTACAACAATAAAAGGATTGGAATGAAGGGGAAAGATAATAACCTATTATAACTAATTGCATTAATGAGAATGTTATATAATAGGTAGGCTTGTCCTAGGGACAAGTGGAAACTATAACACAAGTTAAAATAAATGGAAAGGAAACTTATTAGTATACCTTAGTTAAGAGAGCTAAGTTAATAAGTAAACAATGACAAGTTGTAGTGACAGTGTAAGATGGAATTATGATTAAATGATCATAAAGAACAAGGTGAATATATAGGATAAAGTAAGTTATATTTAATCATAAATAAAAGTGACATGTTAAACCGAAAACATGTGATTTGAGATAAGTTATGTAATGAGATAAGTTGTACTTAATTGTAAATTAAGTAATTTGTAAATTGCGAAGCCTGACACCTGTTGTTTGTAATAAGTAGAGAAAAGGGGAAAAACTTATGAAATGCTATAAGTTGTGCTTAATTATAAATTAAGTGATTTACAAATCTGAGAATCTAAATCCTGCTAACAAGAAAAACATGTTATCTGTAAAATTGAGAATCAGAAATCTACTGATAAGAATAACATCTAAGAGGCTTATTAATAAACTTAAATGGATTAAGTTATAACTAAAATTAGTAAGCAAGAGGAACTTGGTAACTTGAATAAGAAGTCAATATGACTAAGGATAACAAATTGAAAGGAAATTTGAAAGGGAAGAGCAAGTGCATAATAAAATGATTAGACATAGGGTCTAATAACACATTAACTTGAGGCTCTTGGACCAGTCCGTACGTCTGAAGTTGAATAACCCAACTGGGTAGATCATCGTGGTGTCATGGACACAAGGGGAGTGCACGTCCATTTGATTATTCTGCCTGTTCTGCTAATATTCTGCTAGCTCTGAAGGACTGGAAGGGGAAACACGTGGCTTCCTGGGACGTGGAGGGTACTCCTGGTAGTCTCTGTACTGTGACAGCATTCTACTGTGCTCACAGAGGTTAGGTCTGCGTGTTTCTACCCAGTGAGTATGCCTTGATTTCCATGATAGTGGGAAATCAAAAGACTATAGGGTGGCACTGGTGATTCGACGATCCAAGTTGCCTTGACTAGGTTGGGTTACGACCACTCTTGAGTACTGACAGGTCTAATCATCTGTTGATAGCAAGTCGTCGGGTACTTACCATCGACAGTCAACTTGATATGTGATGCGTGATGCGGAAAGATAGAGAGCTAAACCAAAAGACCATATACTTTTTGCTATCAAGGCTATGGGTGAGAGACATGCCAATTAGGATTTTTTGTTTGTTGTTTACTCTTGGGCCAGGTCATTAGTTCTCAACCTTGTTCATCTTTCACTAGTTGAGGAAGGGGTCAGGTGGGACCATAGCCACAGAAAATACAGTCCTTAGCATCTATGTATGCAGATATCTGAAAAGCTCTTGACCAAGTTCTGTGTTTCTTGTACAACCCTGCCACAAAACTCGATGCACAGTAGAGGATATGTGCGGTTAAAGCATCGAGTATGATCGATCATACGTATATGGGAAAGTCTAGATACATGCATGTCTGCTCTGGGTGGCATATTGTAGACTCTAGGGAACTACTCTTGATGGAATCTGTTTCGATTGAAGGTGGCAGTCCATACGCTTACGTAGCTTGACGATGGCAGATCTATGCAGAACGTAACTTCATTATATAGAGATTCATACATCACTCTGGTGTAGGACGAGGGACTTCGTATATTTGTATGGCATTACGATGGAGACCGTGCGAGTGGGGTACCATGGGGCATGCCGTAATATTGGGGGTAGCTACATATATATATTGTATTAGGTTAATCCACTGGGAAGTAGATGGATACGACGTGTGTGTAACCTAATAAATAAGAAAATGTAAATGAGCGGTATATGCAGGATTATCCAAGATGTGTAGTTTAAATCCAGTCACCAGAACTTGTTTTCTGACCCCCTCCTCATAACATACTCGCAGGTTAGATTTGTGGAAGAGATATGATAGCTTTGGATACTGGTTAGGCAGTATTATTACTACGGTAAGGCTATATTTTGATTATATTATATTTTATTCATTCCACTGCGAGATGTTTTTCTGAGCTCTGATATATTTTATATATCTGTCTTTTCTGTAGGATACTAGAGCAAACCAACACGAGTTTCGGTATATTTGAATTTTGAAAAGAAAAAAAAACCGGTCTGTCGAAATTCGGGTTTTTACAGTTTTAATAGAAAATGATGGAATAAATTTTAGCATGCATGTTTTCTAGTACTGTTGGGGTAAAATCAGCTTGCGTAATGGTTCACAGTGAGTATCTTGTTTGCCACTATTGTTGGGATAAAATCAGCATGCATGTTTATGGATCCCCTGAAACAAATTTATCGTGGTGACCTGCAATTTACATGTTTTTGCATTGTTAAACAAAAGATTGAAACAATGAAGAAGATTGATGATTTTTTTCGATAACATTAGTGTTATAGGATAGATATATCATAGTTGGAAAGAAACCAATGAGAAATGGGTAATAATTTATTACCTTATCATAACAAGAAGCCCAGAAATTACAATATGATAATGAATTGGCTAAAATTTGTTTCATAGAACTTTATAGGTGCATGGGGTATAAATTTGTCAGATTCTTGAAATATAGATGCACAGAGGGTTCCAATCAAACTGTCAGTATCCAATATGCACATTTAGTAAATAGGCATGGATTTGATTATAAAATAAAATATTTAATTTTTCAGGATACCAGGTTAATGACAATTACATATGTCCTTTGATTAACATAAAGTTTGTGTTAGTGGGAAAAGTTTATGTTTCATGAAGGTTTACTGGCATAGTCTACTCGACATGAGAATTTTTTACTGACATAGTCTTAAATTTGAACCAAATATTGTGAATATTGTTGACCCTAACTTGTAATTTGCGGACTTAGGAGAGATATATGGCAAATGAGTACCTATTCATGTAAAATGAGTACTATTAATTTGCATGATTAGTCAATGATAAACTTGGGAGTGATTTATGGTAACTTGTGATTTGTCAGAGTTACTGGTATATAAAATGAGTACCTATTCATGTACATGATTAGTCAAGCTAAACTTGCATCATGAGAATTTTTACTGACATAGTATGAAGTTTGAACCAAATATTGTTGACCCTAACTTGTAATTTGCGGACTTTGGAGAGATATATGGCAAATGAGTACCTATTCATGTAAAATGAGTACCTATTAATTTGCATGATTAGTCAATGATAAAGTTGGGAGTGATTTATGGTAACTTGTGATTTGTCAGAGTTACTGGTATAAAATGAGTGCATATTCATGTAGTCAAGCTAAACTTGCATGATTACATCTAGGATAATATGTAGTGAATGATTTCTATATATGTTGCTTAAACGTAAAAGCTTTTTGGTGCTGGAATACATCATGCCATAATTGTATTCAAATAGAAAGTTGCTTTTAAATGTTACTAACTGTGTTGTTTCAATATCAAATCTTCATGATATCTGCATTTTTACATGGAGAAAACAATTATTTGGTCCATTTGTTAAAGGCCTAAAATTCCTTGTTTTCAATGCGTATTCATTATATTTTAGACTGAAGTCATGTTTTTTTTTAATTGTATATCTAAACCAATAATGGTTTCCACTTGATATTGTATTTTACACCGAAGTCATGTTTTTTATTTTTACATACCTGCTTACAGTTCCATTTAAAAAAATAGAGTCTGCCGCATATTTTCAATTGTAAACATTGCATTTAATTCCCCATTGTATCTATCTATTACATTCATTCTGTTTTACATGCATTACTCCAATTCTCTTACATTGTTGTACATTTATTTTACATCTTCATCCACTGTCTCAAACTTGTTTTGTCAAAAGATCTCCACTCTTCAATCTTTGCATCAAGCATGTTTTGTCCATCAATAATATACTAAATAGATTAGTAAACCTGTTATAAGAAGAAATATCATTCAACAATATGATGCAACCTTAGTGCATTCAGTAAATCTAAAGTAATTTATTTCTCAATTATGATAGCATAACACCAACTGTCTCTATAAATTCAATTGTGTGTTTTCTTCAATCTAGCAGAATTGGGTGGGTTTGAGTGTTTAAGAATCCAATGTCTATCAGTGTTGTGCACTTATCTCTTTGTTATTTGGAATAATGAGTAAAAACCTATGAATTTTTTTTGACTTGTTTTAAATAATTGTTAGGTTTATTAAAAAGTTCTTATTACAAAACAGAATATGAGAAGTGGAAAAACAAAAGAGCTGATGCCATGACCTGCAAAGAATGAAAAGATTTTCATTGACATACTTTATGAGAATGTGAAAGCGGGAAAATTACAATGTTCTACTTTCACAAAAGATGTATGGGGTAAAATTAATTAACAGATGATTCAGGCAACGAAATTAGATTACAGGAAAGATAAGCTAAAAGGAAAATGGAAACGTCTTCGTTATAAGCATCGGCTATTTTCTGATCTTTTAGCACATAGGGGCATCACATGGGATTCTAATACAAATCAAGTCAATGCTCCGGAAGAAGTTTGACAACACTTCTGTACGGTAATATACATTATGAAAAATATACGATTTAATTAAAATTTATAATATTGGTATATATTCTAGTTAAATAATATATAATATGTTACTTTTGCAATTGTAGAAAAAAAAGACAGAGTACAAGAAAATTAGGAAGGAAGGATGTAAGGATTATGCAATTCTTGGAGAGATATTTAGTGGGACAACCTCCACAAGTAGACTGGGAAATGCTTCTACTTAGCAACCTCCTACTTCAGATGAAGAACGACAATTAGAAGAAAATTTCTTGTCCAAAGGAGTGCATGTGCACATGGAGACTGAAGAAAATGATGAAGCAAGCTTTCGTACAAGTGATGATACGAGTATAAACGATCGTCATCATAACAAATTGAAACGTAGAAAGACAAAAAAACTTGAAACTTGTATGGAAAAGTGTATTAACATAAGAAGTGAAGAAGCTGAGCTGAAAAATGCATGCTTGGAAGAAAAGCTTGCACGCTTTCAAAGAAATTCATCTACTTCGGAGAGCAGTGCTATTGATTTGGGCCCTTACTCGCACATGGCTTGTTTGGATATATTGAATAGCATGACCGAGGTGACCAACAAAGTTTATATCAAAGCAGTAAATGCTTTTAAGGATCCAGATTTTTGAGTGACATTTGTGAAGATGTCGGGGCATAGGCACTTACCTATTTTAGAGCTCCTTTTATTCACGTAATGTTTATCTAAATTATGTGTTAGGAGCTTAGCTAATTTTAAATCATGTTATTGTTGTATTTTGCTCTATTGTTCTTTGTTTGCAATTTAAATATGGTACGTTGTTATGCTTGTTAGTACGTTGTTATGTTGTATTGTGCACTATTGTTTGCAATTTAACTCTGGCATTTTCTAGTTTTGACTTTTGTTTTTATGTCCTGTTTGGTTATGGCATTTTTCTTCTTTACCTTTTGTTGTTATGTTGATATGTTGTTATGCTTGTTAGTACGTTGTCATGTGGTACACTGCTATGTTGTTATTCTAATGTTGTTGTATATTTTGCAGATTCTCCACTTATAGATTGGAATCTACAGCTTAGGCCGTATACAAAGTGACTTCAAAACTTAAAATTACTTTTTCCATATATAAATGTGTGGTTTCACACTATTTGAATGATCTTTGTGATGACTCAATGGAGTAAGGACTGTTTTGTGTAGTTCAGGGAATTTAATAAATGTTATATTACATATAACATGCATTTATTTGACATTTTTCTACGTTAACTTTATATTAGGTAATGTAGGTACAGTAACATGGATGAAGAGAGCACAATGAACTTTACCAAGTAAATTTACAATTTAAAGCTTATCTAATTTTTCGGTCAATCTTTTGAAAATTTATTACAAATGCATAAGTCCATTAAATGATGAATTCATGTTAAGCCTCTTTGCAGTGAGATATGCCTGTTGAGTTTGGTGAAATTTCAAACATATCTAATGATGGTTCAACAAATAACGGTTCAAGCGATGATGATTCCAAAACAATGGATGACCTTACATTAGATGACAGTGAATATGTAATGATGTTAAGTTTTTTATTTGCTAACCGAAGAAGTGTTGTTAGTAGAAGACCTCGTAAACCAGAAAAGGATTTATGCTTGAGATTTTAAATGGACATCCATCTGTCTTTCATGAAATGTTTCGCATGCAAAAACATGTGTTTCTGAACTTTTGTGATGCTTTGAAAGAAAAGGGACTACTAACAAATGGTAGAAAAGTCAATGTTGAGAAGAGTGTTGCTATGTTTTCGACGATTATAGGACACACAACACGCTATAGTGTGATTGATGGTCGTTTTCAGCATTCCGATCATACAATTTCAAAATGGTTTTGTAAAAATTTGTGAGTTGTTTGCTCATTAAGCATGGAGGTTATTCAACCAAAAAATCAAGATACTATACATTAACGTCTTTTGCAAAAGTATCCTCATTTCAAGGTAATACAATCGAATACTTATGATATTTATCTAGTTAGAAATAAAATAAAATAGTAATAATGTCATTTAGTATCATACAACAGAATTGTAGGAGCAATAGATGGAACACATATTTCAGTGTGGGCTCTTTTTTCAAAGTAAACATCCTTCTGTGGTAGGAATAATGTCCTGACACAAAATGTGATGGTTGCATGCGAATTCGATATGAGATTCATATTTGTATATGCTAGATAGGAAGGTAGAACTAATGATTCTCGATTATTTATCGATGCAATTTCGAAACCAAACAACAAATTTCAAATGCCACGAGGAGACACTTTTAACAAGTTTTCTTTGTGACAGATAACAACAAATTTACAAATATTTATAATTAACTTATTCAAAAACACATTTGTTCATATGATGATTTTTATAGTTTATTTGTAGAACAATTTTATCCTGTTGATTCTGGATATCCAAATACCTGGATTTCTTCCTCCTTATCATGGACAAAGATATTATTTACGTGACTATAACGGACAAGGAAGACTACGTGGAAAGGAAGAATTATTTAACTATAGACATTTGTCATGTCGGAACATTATTGAGTGTTGTATTGGAGTTCTAAAAGCAAGATTTCCTATTTTAAAGTTGATGAACAATTTCCTGCTTTCTAGACAAAAAAAATAATTCCAGTTGCATGTTGCACAATAGACAACTTTACTTGTAATGAGCACACGATCGGTACTCTATTTACTGAATATTCATTTGAAAATATGGTATTTCAATCTACATAATAGTCAAGTCATAAACAAGAAGTTGTGTAATTTAACGTTAGTCAGTTGGATCAAATGGGATATGTTAGAGATCAAATTGCCATACAAATGTGGAACGAGTATGTAACAACTCATCATTTATAGTTTAGGTACAATTTTATTTCTATTTCTGTTTCATAACTAATTCCATCTTTATTTTAGTAACATATTTGAATAGTTCAGGTACTCTCATTTTTATTTACTTTTATGTTGTGATTCAGTAGATGTCTTACTTTTGTACTATCGTTTGCAGATTTGACTTGGGAATCATTAGAAGCGTGTTGCTTACAAAATTTGTGGCTGATATAAATGTCTTATTGTTATGAAAGATGCTTGAGTTGTTCTATTTCAATTTTCTCTTTATCTAGCTTATCTCTTATATTATATATTTAAAACCATGTTACAAACTTTTTTATTGTAATTTTATTCATGTACAATTCGACCTCATGTAGTTTAAAATACTGTATTCTCTTTAATGTTTAATCATTATGTTTAGAATTCAGCTTAATATCTTTCATTTATTATCAGTTTTTAATTAGCAGCTTGATATATTCACAGTTGTTTTTATTCAACTTCTTTATTCTTGAATTTTTCGTTTTGTTTTTTTGTTTGATTTAAATATGTAGTATGTTCATGAAAACATGAAAAATAAATAGTATATATTATTGGGGGTGACTATTTACACATAAAATTAGACACAATTAGTGACAAAAGTGATTTAGGCCATTGAATCATTTTGTCTTTATAAGAAAGAGTGGAATTCATGAGGTGATCGAATGATAAATATTTGTTGTGTCATCAATTATATCTATATTTTGTGTCTAAATAGACTTTCTCATGTTATATATTACGCATTATACTTGAAACGTAAATTTGTTTGAATTTCCAAGATGAAAACTCAAATTTTCAAAATTTGAAAACTGTATTTCAAACCAAACACGTTTTTCAATTTTTAGTCTTGAAACCTTGCTTTCAAAAAAAGGATAACCAAACGCATTTTGAGAAATAATGAAGATATTCAAAATGAAAAACTGAAAACAACCATGAAAACTCAAAATGTAAACCAAACGCACCTTAAGGTTCAAAAGATAAGAAAATAATAACAAACACAAAGGAAAACATTTAAACAAAAACATATCTTGTCATTTCAAAATTCATTATTTATTTTAGTCATAAAGCATAAAGTCAAACTACCTTATGCCTCATCAAAAGAAAACCTCAATCTCATAAATTAGAGTGTAGCAATAAGTATCCTCTCATTCTCAGCAGTACAACTCAAAAATAACAGAAAAAGATACAAAGTAGAAAAAAGCATCAAAATAAAATTTAAATCTTCAAAATGCATCTAAAACCAAGTTGCCTACAATGATCAACCTTACGAGCCTAAGGAAAAGTAAAAGAAAGAGGAGTAGGCTAGACAATAAGCCTGGATAATTAAGTAATTACAACACGATTGAGCAAGACAAAAGAAATAGACTTTGTAACAGTTCTAACGTAATAGGGTAAAGTGTTTATGCACATCAAAAAGGATAAATTTACTTAAATTGAATGCTCAATTATTTGAAATGATTCAATTCCTTAATAAAAATATGATTATGATGATTTCCTAGTTCAACCCATCAATCAGCCTTTCCTACCCATCTACCACCTCGCATTATAGAATGTTTCCATGGTCCTGCACGTCGTTAAATTGATCATCGCCCATCTATCCATTAGTATAGGCATAATTTAGAGCTTAGACACAGTAGCGATTTATATACCCCAATCTATGTTGTCGCACGCTCGGTTATCGTCGGAACACACTAAACGTCGTCCCTTCTTGTTGAACACTTATTTACCCTCATTAAGCATAAGTGTGCCCAGCCTCAACCCCGTATCCGAGACCATCAGTACTAGACCGAAAGGAAATGTTAGCGGTATGGGCCCCTAGTAAACAAATATTCTAATATGCGGCTCCTGCCCAATCCCCCTAATTTGGGCCTTATTTATTCGCCACTAATTTTCCCCATGTACGTTTATTGCCGGAGTGAGCCACTACTGTTACATGCTTATTAACTTACTCTAAGATCAAAGTTTTAAAATAAGCCTTGTTATTTCCTTTTTAATTATAACTCCTATATTATAATATTAGTCGTAAATATCTGAATTCTGAAATTTACCTCCGTCTATCTTCTTTTCATCATGATTTTCAAACACGTCAATATGGTTCATACATATCATAATAATCTACCTATTTTCTATTACTTTTTAAATTACGACACTTTCCATAATTTACTGAAAATTCCTACAAATTTGCCTAACACAGCCTGATCCCTTTTTAATACGGATCTATAATTTATACACATGTTTATGTAAATTTAGTTTCCTTTTATTTAATTAGTGTTTGTGAAGTTTATACTTTTTATTCTATTTTTCACGGATAAAAAGAGGACTAAATCTGCATCTATTAATTATCAAATCTAGGCATAATTAAGAACAAATGTAAAAAATTGCAGAAATTATAAATAATTGATAGGAATAGAATAACTGTTAAGGAAAAAAGACTACAAAGCCGACTTACAAAATAAAATAAAATAACTATAATAAAAAGTAAAGAAATACTTATAGATAATAACTTACAGAAAATCTACTAAAAATGGTGAGAAAATTTATAAGAAAAACTACCACTACTAAGAAAACTATTTCTTTAAATTACTCAAAAATTTGAACAATTACAACACTTGTATTTTTTAGCTCTTTCATTTGCGGCCTTCCTAGATTTCCTCCCTATATTGATGACAAATGTTTTTATTTTTAAATCTTCCCCTAAGGAAAATTTAAGTTTTAGGTCCATCTCGGTTAAGAGGGAACCGAAGAGAAGATTTGTGTTGTAAATGAATATATATAGGTCTAGATCTTATTCAAAATGAAGCTAGGGGGTCTTTAGCCGTAATATTAGTTGATTTGATTTGTTACAGATATGTCTCTCAACCAACCACGTCCTTTATATCTCAAAAACAATGAACCAAATTTTTTAAAATTAAATAATCAATATCGACTCATACCTGATGAAACTACATCCTGGTAGAATGGCGAGTTGACCCCCATCCTTCACAGCTTGACCCATGGGTCGACCTGACATAGGATCAAGTCAACCCGACCTATATTTTTTTCTTTTTCTTTTGTAATTTCTAAATTTTTTTTATTTCTTTAATAACTTCTCCATAGTAACTCCGATTTCAATAGGTTGTATATGTAATTTCTCAGAAAACTGCATCAACACAATGGTTCAACTCCCATTGCTAAATTTTGATAATTTCACAAACTTATTTGTTACTTATAATAATTATTACTTAAATTTTAGGGTTGATATAGTAACCGATAATAAACACTCTAATCTTGCATTTAACTAAGACTGGTTAGATACACAATAGTTGAAAACATCCACAATCATTCTGAAATCCAATCTCATTGTTAAGTCCATCCTTCGTCTTCAACTTTATTGCCAAGATTCAATGATGCTTTGCCTTTTAACCATTCGCAATGCTCTAGTGCTCCTCTGTTCTCAAATTAGCATGCGCACACTAATGCTCCTTCGTGATTTTATCTCATTTGTTAGAGTTTATTTTCCTTGTGTGTTCAATCAATATACACTTTATTTTGATTGATAAGCACCAAATAAATGATTTTTTTTATACTCATATGTCACCTATGGTCGATTTTGTCAACCAAACAATGCAAACAAGCAACATTGCAGGTAATGATCATATAAGTGTCAGAAATAGTACATCAGCATTCATAATAGTATCAATAAAATAAGTCAGACCTATCTAAAGTAATCAAAGTGTGATAAATGTTAATTGTTAAATTTGGTGATTCAAAATCGCAAATTGATTGGAACAAATTTGCAAAGAATGGAAAGTAAATATTTTTATAATGGGAATGCATTGATTTCATTTGATGAGGTGGTAGAGAAATAAATGAAGGGATTAATTTCTTCCATTTATGCTAAAGAAACTGATTGATTTACTTCCTATGTTTGCACGTTTGTTGTTATGGTAATTTGCCTCCATTATATTATTACCATATGTTGGTAATTTAATTGATGACTCACATAGATTTGCACTGGCTATATATTAAGGGGTAGACTTTAGTGTAAACCCATCCTGGCCTGGAGCCAGTGATCCCCAATGGTGTCTCTTCTTGTTAAACCTGATTGAGAATAATTGCTATCAGATTAGATTGGTGTTCAATTGGCAAATCTAGATCCTGTTTATTGCGCTTCCGCATTCGCGTAATTTTTGCATAACAAATTGGTATCAGAGCAATTATTGCACAATAGTTTGGTATCAGAGTGAGGCGATTTGTTTTAAATTGTGCATCAGTTATTTCTACAAAGGTTGGTAGATTCAGTGGTGATTATGCTATTACTATTTTGGAGAAAAGGAGACTTTGTTGGAGGAGATTATGTCGAGAGTGAAGAGCATTCCAATTTGGGAACTTTGACGTGATATGGAGTTTATTGTGAAGAAGCCCTCTGATATGGATGAGGGAAGATGTAAGAAGACGAAGAAGAAGGCGGGTGACGGTTGAAGAACCTAGTCCACAGCAAGGTGAAGAGGTTAATATGGTCAATGTTTATGGTCCTAAGGTGGAGAATCATGGTATCGACAAGGGTCTAGATGTTGATAATGCTCGAGGGATCCCGGAGATGAAGAGATCATGTCAAACGAAAGACGGATGTCGAGTTTTGAAATACACAAAGACAATGGATATCTTGTGGTATTGCAAGCATTTTTTAGACCGTTGGTTGATGCACAGTGCAGCTCAGGTGGTAGATGCATCTTTTGCAGGCGGTGGGTTGTATTTGTAATTGAGGTGTGGTTGTTGTCCTTTCAAATCGACTGGGTTTATCTCATTGCCCTGAAATCGAGGTTGGTTATAATTAAGAGAATAATTTTTTTAGTCTTGGTAGTGTTGAGATTACTTTGGAATCTGCCTTTTTTTTGGATACTTGCAACATTGGCGGGCGGGGACGTAGTCTGAGCTCGTTAACAATTGTGTGATGAGGGGTGGCTTTGCTGGAACCCATTTGGTAAATATTCATTTTTTGGTGTATCTCGTTGTGAGATTTTGATTGAAGGTGGAGTTCTGTTGAAGAGTCTTATGATGAGAAGAGAATTTGACTCAAGGTGGGGTGCTGGAGATATGTGATTTTGCATCAAGGTGGAGTGTTAAATTTGGTGATACAAAATCACAAATTGATTCGAACAAATTTGCAAAGAATGGAAAGTAAATATATTTATAATGGGAATGCATTGATTGCATTTGATGAGTTATAGAGAAATAAATGAAGGCATTAATTTCTTCCATCTATGCTAAAGAAACGGATTGATTTACTTTCTATGTTTGCACATTTGTTGTTATGGTAATTTGTCTCCATTATATTATTACCATATGTTGGTAACTTAATTGATGACTCACATAGATTTGAACTGGCTATATACTGAGGGGTAGACTTTAGTGTAAACCCATCCTGGCCTGGAGCCAGTGATCCCCAATGGTGTCTCTTCTTGTTAAACCTGGTTGAGAATAATTGCTATCGAATTTGTAATGTCCCGACTTTTCTGACGACTTTTAAATCATTTTAATAAGTAATTAAAATGAGATTTGCTATTTAAAATCAAACTAAAGAGATTTTTGAAACAAATATATATATGGATAAGCACATGTATGTATAGACTTGATTTAATCTTGAAAAAGGGAAAAACAAGTGTAAAACATTTAAGTTGAAAACTTAAATAAAAATACATACAAGAACATAATGGTTCATAGTTTGACCATTTAACGAAGTAAGGATTTAAAAACAAAAAGCCTAGAACATGAATCATTGAAAGGGTATTTTATTCACTTGGAAGATAAAGAGGGACCTTCGGACAAAAACAACCCAACATACATATAACAAAGCAAGACAAAAATATTAATTTAGGATTCTATAAATCTAGTATAGAAAATAGCATACAAGATAAGACAAGAACAAAGATATGATAATATGGCTAATATATGAGGAGTCATCACCTAAGGATCCTAAATAATATCTAACAAATCTAAACCATGTGAAAGCATTAAATGAAACATACCCTAAATAGTAACACTAAAGATTAGCAAACCATTTCTCTAAATCCTATAGTGTAGATAGCATGAACACCTCAGCAAGTAAAATCAAATGGAAACATTTGTTTAAGGCCATAAAATTCCAAAAAGGGGTCATTGCATTTAATGAAGTTAAGGTTCATCTTCTAGAAGCCATCACATAGGGACATGTCATTGGCTACAAGCCTAAGTAAGACAAAATTTGAAACCATGTTCTCCTCATTTTGTGCCGTAGGTGATATAGAAGAGGGGTGAGGCTAGAAGGGTTTTGCTGTTGGAACTTATGCACAGGAATTCATATTCTAATGCATGAATTTACCTATAAATACCACTCAATTCCTTCACATTTTCATCACAAACAAAACTGAATTCCCATTCTCAGATCTGAAGCATTTTCTGGATCATTTGGATAGCATTGTGGTGAGTAAACTATCCTTTTTATCTTCTTTTATGCATTGATATACACGTGCATATAATAGGATAGACATGGTTGTGTTTAGGCGGTTACATCTCAATGAGTAAACTCTTTTTTTTTTCTTTAAACTATTACAGATTATATATATATATATATGTATGGTTCTTGAATGATTTGTATTTAGCTAATTTGTTATCAATATTAAACTAGGAAAACAGAGATGGAAACAGAAAGTCACCTCGCTAAGTAAACATCAAATTTTAAGCTCATTAAATCAGTTCTTTGAGTGTATACCAAATGATGTAGCTTCTGTATGTGTTTTATACTTAGTGTGTATGGGTTATATCATATATACAAATCGTTCCTTTGGATTGTAGATGGAAATTAGAACTGTGCTATCACATATTAAAACCTGTAGAGTAGGCAGAGCTAAAATTCTAACTTCCATGTTAACTTCGAATGAAAATCTATAACTCGATCTACACTAAGTTATAGACCTAAGCTCTTCCTTATGGAAGTTGTTGACATGAATATGTAGTATATAATGCAAAGATATGTGTAACCCATTATATGTTAACATATTAGAAAACCTCTGTATTTAGCTTAGGAAAAGAAAAAAATGTAAGATGCCACTGATTTGATTGTCAGTAGCTCGACAAAGTGATGTGTGCATGTGAGGAAAGGAGTAGTTAAAACACCATTAGTGGATCGAATAAAAATATGGAACAAAATGTATAAAAACAGAAAGGAGAAAAACATAAAAGCAGTAGGAACAAGGAAGTGGAAGGCGGCATCAGCAAGAAGGAGTGAAGGGCGGAACAGTAGAAAATAAAACTAGGTATTAACTTGTTCTCAGTGGAGTTCGAAACAACTTTGTTCCCACTGTATAAACCCAGCGCACGTTCTAAGTGTCCTAGGATTGGAAATTTTGTAGAAATTAAGCATTAATTCATGTTGTTGGTATTGTAATTGAGTTGTAGGATTAAATAGCACATATTGGAGAAATTTGAGGGTTAATGGTGATAGGTCGTTCATGATTTTCACTGTAAGGGGGGAACGGAAGCTGTTCATTGCATTTGAGAAAGTGGATTCGAGTTATACAAAAATGGTATGGTTGTGTAGAGATTTCGTAGGAGATGAGGATGACATTGTTCGTTTGAATTTTAGTGAAGTAATGGAAGAAGCAATGGGAGAGGATGGTGCGGTAATGGAAGAAATAATGGAGCAGGTGTTCTAAGAGGAAGAAGAAGCCGTAATTAAAATAAGGATTGGTGGCCTAATACTTATACATGGTATTAGAGAATAATTAATGCCTAATTATTAATACATCGTATTAAATATTTACCTTTAATTAAACTAAGGAGCAGGTGGACTAAATGGTTTTTGCGGTAGGGATGTTTTCTTGTTTTATATACGGTGCATGGCACATGCGTGAGAATTAAATGGGGGAACAAAGGAAAGACGCACCAAAATGTTGTGGTGCATGGCACATGCGTGAGAATTAATTGCCAGCAAAAGAAGAAATGGGGGAACAAAGGAAAGACGCACCAATTGTTGTGGTGCATCATGCATGGCACATGCGTGAAGAACAATTTACAGCAAAGAAGAAGTGGGGAAAGAATGGAGTGATGAACTATTGTTAAGAAGTCACATGCCTCTCTATCATATGTTAGGCTAGGTTTGCTGTGCTAGACCTATAAGCAGTGTATACAAAACATAGCCAACAAATTATATTTAAATACATACCAAATATATAAGCTTTATCCAAACCATTTTAGTTTATATCAGTTATATCAGTTGGATAAAGGCGGACTAGTTTTCATTGGTTCTACCTTGATTAACTTTGAACAGTTTTGTCTATTTGAAAATTTACATCAGCAATCTAAATAAGTGGTGCAACAATGATGATTTCTTTAAAGTGAGTACTAGTTGGGTATCTCC
Organism: Allium sativum; assembly: GCA_030737875.1. Classification (NCBI taxonomy): domain Eukaryota; kingdom Viridiplantae; phylum Streptophyta; class Magnoliopsida; order Asparagales; family Amaryllidaceae; genus Allium; species Allium sativum. The sequence goes on from CM060919.1 coordinate 294,907,182, forward strand.
ACTACCATAACTGAGAAAAGAAATAATGCACTTCAGTTATATAAGATTTTTCAACATCTTGAGTTTTGTGCAAAGACTTGAATAGCTTACTTAATTAGTGTTGTGTGTAGGTCAAAAACATATGTGCGCATAGTCGTAGCATTTAGCGCACGTATATCGAGTCGTTCATATTAAGTAAAATCGCAAGTATGAATCGTGAAACCCGTACTTTGCGAAACAAGGAAGCGGTACTTTGCGAAATAAGGAAGAAGTAAATAAATAAATAAAAAGAGAAATTTTTATTTAAATATTGTAGGAAAGTGCGAGGAAGACAACAGCAGAAGGCTAAAATGCAGAAGTTCGACTGTAGAAGATTAACGAGTTTTAAAATAGAAATAATATAAGAAATAATTAAATAAATTATAAATTTAATTTATTTATGATTAAATATGAGTAAGAAAATAATTTACAAGGATAATGGAAGAATTAAACATCGTATAAACTGCGACGACAAACGAAGAAAAAGACCGTGTGCGATGAACACGCTCTATTTTCTCATTTCTAAATGATGATCAAAACTGAATAAAATACCGTATGTGATGCATACACTTAAATTGTTCATTTATAACCGATAATCAAAATATCCAGATATGAACAAAGCAAACATATACTGTTTGTTTGACTGAAACTCCTAGTTAAAGAATGTGTAAACCGTATTATAATCATGATAGGCTGATAATTATTTATCCACTGTAAAAGACATTTCGTACATCGTTTCGAAGAGACCGGAATAAATATTCCACTTTGATTCGAAGTATACGACGCGTGTCAGAAATATTGAAGACGGAGATATGCAATGACTATTTTAAATAGTACCTTCGGTCTGTTCAGTCCCAGGACAAACCCGAATGGACGAGTGTCTGACAACGTATGTCAATTAGATTCTACACATCGTTTTACGTAAGTATATTACGTTGGTGGCGGAGAAATTCGTTTCTCTTAGCCTCATTGCCCGCAATATATTTGGGTAATCGAATGAGTGTTTCTGACGGATATGACGATGTGGCATTCAAAGTAATTGAAGAGAAATCTGTCAGAAGGATAAACGTGACCTCAGAACCTCACAACCCGGAAGTAACAAAAGTTGGGCTAGGCAGCATGGCTAGTTGGGTCATACCCAAGCAGGGTGTATTATCACCATCTAGAGAAATTCCTTTTGTCTTCTCATCTATATTTCACTGCTGCAGCATTCGGTAGCGGTTGCTGATCACAACCGTGGAGGTGATAATATATTCGTTACACTCAAGCTAAATGAGTGGACGGTCATGTGTGACCGGGTTGCAAGACGTTCTTGTTGAACCTGCAGTGTATACCCTCTAGAGTACACTGATCGGTAGGTGCTCCCATACCTTGTGTGTTGGAATCCAATCTCCACTAAGCGCTCTGCGGTTTTCGATTTTATACTATATGTGAACGTGAGATGCAAGCGTTTCACTAGATGGTTATTTATTTGATAAAAACTATTATAATATCACACGTTTTGATATAAAATACTTAGATCATTATCCAGATATTAGACATGGATTGATCTAATGACTTCTAAAATAAATAAACCTGTCAACATGAAAAACCTAAATCCTTATTCCTTGTTTACATTTCTTATCTATGTTTACTCACACCAGTCCCCCGACTGACCCAGAGTTTATTTTCTGTGTTTCCTAAACTCTTGGGTACTCATAATATTTATTATGAGTAGACAAGTAGTCCAGGTAGGCAAGTGGAACCTGATGAAGTCAAGGCCAAGACCAGTATTATATCCACATCTGTATTATTCTAAGTCATGATGTATAATTATGCTGTTAAACTCTGATGATGATGTATTATGATGATGTACTCTGATGTAACAAACTCTGATATGTAATATTATATATATTTTGTGAAATTCTGCTGTGAGATTATTTCCACTGTGAGACTCTGATATCTTCTTACTCTTCTATTCTATTAGTTCTACCTCTTCTATCTCACCTTCTAAATTCTTTCTATTAACAGTCAGGAGTTCAATACTTGGTTTTGTTCGACGAGTAATACAGGATTTCGTATTACTATTGAAAATTCAAGTATGGTGAATTCGCGGCCGTTACAGTTGGTATCAGAGCTATTGGTTGAGTAGTAACCTTGGCTCTGTGGCGTAACTCAGTAGAGATAGGGTTAGTAACACCCTAGATTGAGTTGGGTAAGTATCGAGAGAGCGTATTTTTACTAAAAACTATTTTTATATAGGTCGTCCATAGCTATCAACCCTAGTTATTAACTTAAGATTATCCCTAGGAATATCTTCTGGTTGAGTATTGACTTTCAAATCATATACTCAGAAAATGAGTTCTCAAGGAAGACGAGGCCGAAGAGCAAGTAGGGCAACCACAACCAATGGGCACATTGTGAATCAAACCCAAGTGGAAACAACTGAAGTGGTCCAAGCTCCAACGCAGCCAAACTTCGCAATGATCTGCAAAAACTACACTACTCTGGGAGGAAAGACGTTTAAAGGAACTGAATCACTGGTTGATGTCCAAGCATGGATTAGATCATGTGAGAAGATTTTTAAGGGACTGAAGTTAGATGACGAATACAAACGTCTCTTGGCTTCATGGAATCTGGAGGGAGCCGCTGCAATCTGGTGGGACGCTCAGACTGCAAACACTCCGGAGGAAGATTTTACTTGGGAGAAGTTCAAAGAAGCTTTTGAAGCCCAGTATCTTCCAGCCACTGGGAAGACAAGGATGTACCGGGACTTTATCGAACTAAAACAAGAAGGCATGACTGTTACCGAATATGAAAACAAGTTCAATGCACTGTCAAGCTTTGGACCAGAGTTGGTAAATACCCCACTGAAGAAGAACGAGATGTTTGTAGCTGGACTGAAGGATAATCTGCAAGGAAGGATGATGGGACATTTAAAGGACCCGTTTGTCGAATTAGTGGATTTAGCACTCAGGTATGAAGCCTTGGATGCTAAGAAACCCACAACAGAAAAGGATCAGACTGGAGAAATCAATGGCGAGAACTCCCGGAAGAGGAAATTCAATCCGAATTGGGAGAACAAAGAAAAAGGAAGTACAGGGGAGGAGAAGTATGAAAATCGTTTCAAGAATCTTCTGTGTCACAACTGCAAACAGAAGGGACATATCGCTAGGTACTGTAAGGAGTCAAAGGATAAGGAACCAGAACAACTCCAGCAGCAGCAGAAACCTCAACAACAACAGCAGCAGAATCAGAATCAAAGGAATGAGATGGTGGCAAAGAACCTCTGTTTCAACTGTCATCAGCCTGGACACATGATCAGGAACTGCCCACTGATGAAGAAGGCACCACAGCCTAATGTTTACGCTATCATGAATGAACCGTCAACTTCTGGGGACACGAAGGGAAAAGGGATCATGAAAAGTACCTACACAGTGTCAGAGGAGTAGGATGGAGAAATGAGTTGGGCTATATATATATATATCTATATATATGATATGATAGTCTACAACTTGAATCAGTCAAGTATAGCACTAGTAGGGTAATATGATATGTATGCCTAGATGGTAATATGATATGTATGCCTAGATGGTAATATGATATGTATGCCTAGTACGACTTTGAATCTAATGTATAATTAGAGTGTACGAAGTAATTATGATATGGAATATCATCTTTGGGAAAATCTTTCTATCTTCTTACTTTAATTTCGGGGACGAAATTCTTATAAGGGGGGTGGACTGTAATGTCCCGACTTTTCTGACGACTTTTAAATCATTTTAATAAGTAATTAAAATGAGATTTGCTATTTAAAATCAAACTAAAGAGATTTTTGAAACAAATATATATATGGATAAGCACATGTATGTATAGACTTGATTTAATCTTGAAAAAGGGAAAAACAAGTGTAAAACATTTAAGTTGAAAACTTAAATAAAAATACATACAAGAACATAATGGTTCATAGTTTGACCATTTAACGAAGTAAGGATTTAAAAACAAAAAGCCTAGAACATGAATCATTGAAAGGGTATTTTATTCACTTGGAAGATAAAGAGGTACCTTCGGACAAAAACAACCCAACATACATATAACAAAGCAAGACAAAAATATTAATTTAGGATTCTATAAATCTAGTATAGAAAATAGCATACAAGATAAGACAAGAACAAAGATATGATAATATGGCTAATATATGAGGAGTCATCACCTAAGGATCCTAAATAATATCTAACAAATCTAAACCATGTGAAAGCATTAAATGAAACATACCCTAAATAGTAACACTAAAGATTAGCAAACCATTTCTCTAAATCCTATAGTGTAGATAGCATGAACACCTCAGCAAGTAAAATCAAATGGAAACATTTGTTTAAGGCCATAAAATTCCAAAAAGGGGTCATTGCATTTAATGAAGTTAAGGTTCATCTTCTAGAAGCCATCACATAGGGACATGTCATTGGCTACAAGCCTAAGTAAGACAAAATTTGAAACCATGTTCTCCTCATTTTGTGCCGTAGGTGATATAGAAGAGGGGTGAGGCTAGAAGGGTTTTGCTGTTGGAACTTATGCACAGGAATTCATATTCTAATGCATGAATTTACCTATAAATACCACTCAATTCCTTCACATTTTCATCACAAACAAAACTGAATTCCCATTCTCAGATCTGAAGCATTTTCTGGATCATTTGGATAGCATTGTGGTGAGTAAACTATCCTTTTTATCTTCTTTTATGCATTGATATACACGTGCATATAATAGGATAGACATGGTTGTGTTTAGGCGGTTACATCTCAATGAGTAAACTCTTTTTTTTTTCTTTAAACTATTACAGATTATATATATATATATGTATGGTTCTTGAATGATTTGTATTTAGCTAATTTGTTATCAATATTAAACTAGGAAAACAGAGATGGAAACAGAAAGTCACCTCGCTAAGTAAACATCAAATTTTAAGCTCATTAAATCAGTTCTTTGAGTGTATACCAAATGATGTAGCTTCTGTATGTGTTTTATACTTAGTGTGTATGGGTTATATCATATATACAAATCGTTCCTTTGGATTGTAGATGGAAATTAGAACTGTGCTATCACATATTAAAACCTGTAGAGTAGGCAGAGCTAAAATTCTAACTTCCATGTTAACTTTGAATGAAAATCTATAACTCGATCTACACTAAGTTATAGACCTAAGCTCTTCCTTATGGAAGTTGTTGACATGAATATGTAGTATATAATGCAAAGATATGTGTAACCCATTATATGTTAACATATTAGAAAACCTCTGTATTTAGCTTAGGAAAAGAAAAAAATGTAAGATGCCACTGATTTGATTGTCAGTAGCTCGACAAAGTGATGTGTGCATGTGAGGAAAGGAGTAGTTAAAACACCATTAGTGGATCGAATAAAAATATGGAACAAAATGTATAAAAACAGAAAGGAGAAAAACATAAAAGCAGTAGGAACAAGGAAGTGGAAGGCGGCATCAGCAAGAAGGAGTGAAGGGCGGAACAGTAGAAAATAAAACTAGGTATTAACTTGTTCTCAGTGGAGTTCGAAACAACTTTGTTCCCACTGTATAAACCCAGCGCACGTTCTAAGTGTCCTAGGATTGGAAATTTTGTAGAAATTAAGCATTAATTCATGTTGTTGGTATTGTAATTGAGTTGTAGGATTAAATAGCACATATTGGAGAAATTTGAGGGTTAATGGTGATAGGTCGTTCATGATTTTCACTGTAAGGGGGGAACGGAAGCTGTTCATTGCATTTGAGAAAGTGGATTCGAGTTATACAAAAATGGTATGGTTGTGTAGAGATTTCGTAGGAGATGAGGATGACATTGTTCGTTTGAATTTTAGTGAAGTAATGGAAGAAGCAATGGGAGAGGATGGTGCGGTAATGGAAGAAATAATGGAGCAGGTGTTCTAAGAGGAAGAAGAAGCCGTAATTAAAATAAGGATTGGTGGCCTAATACTTATACATGGTATTAGAGAATAATTAATGCCTAATTATTAATACATCGTATTAAATATTTACCTTTAATTAAACTAAGGAGCAGGTGGACTAAATGGTTTTTGCGGTAGGGATGTTTTCTTGTTTTATATACGGTGCATGGCACATGCGTGAGAATTAAATGGGGGAACAAAGGAAAGACGCACCAAAATGTTGTGGTGCATGGCACATGCGTGAGAATTAATTGCCAGCAAAAGAAGAAATGGGGGAACAAAGGAAAGACGCACCAATTGTTGTGGTGCATCATGCATGGCACATGCGTGAAGAACAATTTACAGCAAAGAAGAAGTGGGGAAAGAATGGAGTGATGAACTATTGTTAAGAAGTCACATGCCTCTCTATCATATGTTAGGCTAGGTTTGCTGTGCTAGACCTATAAGCAGTGTATACAAAACATAGCCAACAAATTATATTTAAATACATACCAAATATATAAGCTTTATCCAAACCATTTTAGTTTATATCAGTTATATCAGTTGGATAAAGGCGGACTAGTTTTCATTGGTTCTACCTTGATTAACTTTGAACAGTTTTGTCTATTTGAAAATTTACATCAGCAATCTAAATAAGTGGTGCAACAATGATGATTTCTTTAAAGTGAGTACTAGTTGGGTATCTCCACTACCATAACTGAGAAAAGAAATAATGCACTTCAGTTATATAAGATTTTTCAACATCTTGAGTTTTGTGCAAAGACTTGAATAGCTTACTTAATTAGTGTTGTGTGTAGGTCAAAAACATATGTGCGCATAGTCGTAGCATTTAGCGCACGTATATCGAGTCGTTCATATTAAGTAAAATCGCAAGTATGAATCGTGAAACCCGTACTTTGCGAAACAAGGAAGCGGTACTTTGCGAAATAAGGAAGAAGTAAATAAATAAATAAAAAGAGAAATTTTTATTTAAATATTGTAGGAAAGTGCGAGGAAGACAACAGCAGAAGGCTAAAATGCAGAAGTTCGACTGTAGAAGATTAACGAGTTTTAAAATAGAAATAATATAAGAAATAATTAAATAAATTATAAATTTAATTTATTTATGATTAAATATGAGTAAGAAAATAATTTACAAGGATAATGGAAGAATTAAACATCGTATAAACTGCGACGACAAACGAAGAAAAAGACCGTGTGCGATGAACACGCTCTATTTTCTCATTTCTAAATGATGATCAAAACTGAATAAAATACCGTATGTGATGCATACACTTAAATTGTTCATTTATAACCGATAATCAAAATATCCAGATATGAACAAAGCAAACATATACTGTTTGTTTGACTGAAACTCCTAGTTAAAGAATGTGTAAACCGTATTATAATCATGATAGGCTGATAATTATTTATCCACTGTAAAAGACATTTCGTACATCGTTTCGAAGAGACCGGAATAAATATTCCACTTTGATTCGAAGTATACGACGCGTGTCAGAAATATTGAAGACGGAGATATGCAATGACTATTTTAAATAGTACCTTCGGTCTGTTCAGTCCCAGGACAAACCCGAATGGACGAGTGTCTGACAACGTATGTCAATTAGATTCTACACATCGTTTTACGTAAGTATATTACGTTGGTGGCGGAGAAATTCGTTTCTCTTAGCCTCATTGCCCGCAATATATTTGGGTAATCGAATGAGTGTTTCTGACGGATATGACGATGTGGCATTCAAAGTAATTGAAGAGAAATCTGTCAGAAGGATAAACGTGACCTCAGAACCTCACAACCCGGAAGTAACAAAAGTTGGGCTAGGCAGCATGGCTAGTTGGGTCATACCCAAGCAGGGTGTATTATCACCATCTAGAGAAATTCCTTTTGTCTTCTCATCTATATTTCACTGCTGCAGCATTCGGTAGCGGTTGCTGATCACAACCGTGGAGGTGATAATATATTCGTTACACTCAAGCTAAATGAGTGGACGGTCATGTGTGGCCGGGTTGCAAGACGTTCTTGTTGAACCTGCAGTGTATACCCTCTAGAGTACACTGATCGGTAGGTGCTCCCATACCTTGTGTGTTGGAATCCAATCTCCACTAAGCGCTCTGCGGTTTTCGATTTTATACTATATGTGAACGTGAGATGCAAGCGTTTCACTAGATGGTTATTTATTTGATAAAAACTATTATAATATCACACGTTTTGATATAAAATACTTAGATCATTATCCAGATATTAGACATGGATTGATCTAATGACTTCTAAAATAAATAAACCTGTCAACATGAAAAACCTAAATCCTTATTCCTTGTTTACATTTCTTATCTATGTTTACTCACACCAGTCCCCCGACTGACCCAGAGTTTATTTTCTGTGTTTCCTAAACTCTTGGGTACTCATAATATTTATTATGAGTAGACAAGTAGTCCAGGTAGGCAAGTGGAACCTGATGAAGTCAAGGCCAAGACCAGTATTATATCCACATCTGTATTATTCTAAGTCATGATGTATAATTATGCTGTTAAACTCTGATGATGATGTATTATGATGATGTACTCTGATGTAACAAACTCTGATATGTAATATTATATATATTTTGTGAAATTCCGCTGTGAGATTATTTCCACTGTGAGACTCTGATATCTTCTTACTCTTCTATTCTATTAGTTCTACCTCTTCTATCTCACCTTCTAAATTCTTTCTATTAACAGTCAGGAGTTCAATACTTGGTTTTGTTCGACGAGTAATACAGGATTTCGTATTACTGTTGAAAATTCAAGTATGGTGAATTCGCGGCCGTTACAGAATTAGATTGGTGTTCAATTGGCAAATCTAGATCCTGCTTATTGCGCTTCCGCATTCGCGCAATTTTTGCATAACAAAAATGGCCTAGATCTAACAAGTGTGTCGAAATAGCGCATAATATCATGTAAATGGGTAAAATGCGATATTTCAGTTAAAACTATCTAAATGAGTTTTTAATTCTTTTATTATTAGTAACTAGGTTGAAATGCTTTTTAAGATTAGAAACAACCTAGATACATCAATTGTATATTATACTAACAATTACAGTTCATCGAGATACAATATCATCTACATAATCCAAATCAGCCCAAACTTTCTTTGAAGCATATATCTCACCATCACGAGTCCAAACACGAAACAGTATCTAAACAAAACTCGTATGAAAAAATATGACAAATATAAGTTTTGCAATTATTTAATATAATTAAGTAGAGTATACAATCATTAACATCTTTATTACTTGATTAGGAAGATAATTCTTCTTCCCCTCAAGCACTCATATAGGTCGTGCATGTAACACCTCACACCCTTTAGCACACCTCTACTATTACCTTTTTGACGAAAAACCAAGACCGCCGCCCTCTAGGGTTTGAGAAAACAAATTTCTACCGCTGCTCCTTTGAGATTTTGAACTCCTTCGCCGTAGGCAGGTAAATAATTTTAGATGTTTCAAATTTTTTTTTATCCGTTCGAAGTCTGCTTTTTTATAATGTTTTTTTCGTTCTAGAATTGGTTGCTGAGTTGCTGTTACTTGGTGCAGTAAAGATTGGTGGAGCCGTGAAGTCCTCTTGTTAAATTGCTTGGGCTACAGACTGTGAAACTATTTTATTCATCCAGGTTTTATTATTATTCTCATCCTCCCATTCGGTGTTGCAATTTAAGTTGAAAATGTTCAATAAAAAACATATGTCTGGTCATGAGAAAAGAAAACGAAAAAAAGAGAAAGAAGAGAAGATTAAACCCCTTAAAGGATCACTTGAAAAACTTTGGAAAAAAGCCAAACCACCTGAAGAAAATGAAGTGCCTGATGTTGAAAATAAAGTGCCTGAAATTATAAGAAATTTTATAGAAGACGAGAATGTGGTTAATGAAGAGACTGAAAATGAAGTAATTGAAGAAGAAATTGATGTGTTTGAAAATATGCTTAGTGAAAATAGGGAAGAAACTAATTCAAGTGATCCTGGTTGCCTGTCTTTGAATATTTATGATCCTCGAGTGTGGGATGGATTAAATAATAAAATGAGGGATTTGCTTGTTGAAAAGGGTCCTGTTAGAGGAAAAAAATATCATTTTTCCTAAACAATAGGGGGTTCTCTATATATTATTTTGATCAGAAATTAAGAAACGGGGAACTTATTGACAGAAAATGGTTAGTTTACTTGAAGGAATTAGATAAAGTGTTCTGTTTTTGTTGTAAAGTTGTGAAAAAAGCTCGTTCACAAAGCAATTTAGCAAGTTCCGGAGTAGATGACTGGGTGCATTTGGGTGAAAAACTTAAGCAACATGAAGATAGTCGTGAACATCTTATTAACCTTAGAGCTTGGGATGAACTTCAAATTAGACTGAAAACAAATCAAATTATTGATAAAGAATTGCAAGAGCAAATAAAAAAAGACACTGAACACTGGAGAGATGTTATGATAAGAATAATTGCTGTTGTTAAACGCCTTGCAATGAATAATTTGGCATTTCGTGGGACGCATGACAAAATATTTGAAGATTCAAATGGTAATTTTTTGGGTTTTCTGGAGTCAATAGCTGAGTTTGATCCTGTAATGAAACATCATTTTAGACTCATTCAAAATAGGGACATTCATTATCATTATCTTAGTCATAAAATTCAAAATGATTTGATTGAAATGTTGGCATCGAGTGTCAAAAGTGCCATAATAAAAAAAATAAAAGAAGCAAAATATTTTTCTGTGATCCTTGATTGTACTCCTGATGCAAGTCGTATTGAACAAATGACTTTGGTGATTAGATGTGTTGATGTCGTGAGCTACCCAATAAAAATAGAAGAATATTTTTTAGAGTTTTTGAAAATGGAGAACACTTCTGGCTTGGGTCTTTTTGGTGAATTGGAAGCTGCTCTTAGCTCTCTTGATTTAGATATTAATGATGTAAGGGGACAAGGGTACGATAATGGTTCTAATATGAGGGGAAAACATCAAGGTGTTCAAAAAAGATTGCTTGATGTTAATCCTAGAGCTTTTTATATGCCTTGTGGTTGTCATTCTCTTAACTTGGTACTTTCAGACATGGCAAACTCTTGTGTGAAAGGAAAATCGTTTTTTGGAGCGTGTCAAGCATTATATAATGTGTTTGCAAATTCCACTAAAAGATGGCATCTTTTGCTTGAATATGTTGATGATTTGACTTTAAAATCCCTATGTGTGACAAGATGGGAAAGTCAAATTGAAAGTGTTAAAGCAATAAGAACTCAAGCTCCTAAAATTAGAGATGCTTTACTGAAACTAGCTGAAGTTTCTGATGATCCAAAAATAAGCTGGGATGCTGAAAAATTAGCTTCTAATGAATTTTCAAGTTTTGAATTCTTATTGAGATTAATTATTTGGCATGAAATTCTGTACAAAATCAATTTGGTGAGCAAAAATTTGCAATCTGAAGATATGCGTCTTGATGTAGCAATTGCAAGTTTAAAAGGGTTGGTTTCTTTCTTTGAGAAATATAGGGAAAATGGGTTTTTGTCAGCTATGATTGATGCTAAATAACTTGCAGATGAAATGGACATTGAACCTGTTTTTCAAATAAAGCGTAGGATTAAAAGAAATAGACAATTTGATGAGAATCCTAACACGGAAAGAGAACAACAATCTGCTTCAGAGAACTTTAGAACTGACTACTTTCTTGTTCTAGTTGATATGGCACTCTCTCAGTTGAAGATAAGGTTCGAACAAATGGAACTTTTCAAGTCTATATTTGGTTTTTTGTTCGATGCTTCCCGGTTGATTTCTTTGGATGATGAAGGATTGAAAGAATGTTGTGTAAAACTTGAAAAGTCCTTGACTCATGGTGATTATTGCGATATTGATGGAAAACGCTTACTTTCTGAATTACAAATATTACAGGAAATGCTTCCTAGTGTAGCATATGAGTGTGAGATTCCATGGAATTCTATCAGAGTTTTGGAATTTGTGAAGAAGATGGACATGTTTCCAAATATTTTGGTTGCTTACAGGGTTTTGTTAACTATACCTATTACTGTGGCTTCTGCTGAGCGGAGTTTCTCAAAGTTGAAGTTAATTAAATCTTATTTGTGCACAAGTATGACTCCGGATAGGTTGAATGGCTTAGCAATTTTGAGCATTGAAAAGCATATGCTGAAAAATATCAAAGTGGAGCATATTATCAATGATTTTGCTTCAAAAAAATGCAAGAAGATGTCACTTTAAATGAGAATTGATGTTTGTTTTTGCCCATGATCTTTGTACAGGTATACTAACTTCATTTATAATTCATAATATCTTATTTTTTTTGCTTAATGTGTCTTATTATATGATGTTCACCCCATGTAATTTATGTCAAATTTAGATTAATTTTAATGAGTTATTTACTTAGAGCTGCTTTTTCTTGTCAGGATGCGTAATATATCTCCATTATGATCTGCTCAATGAGGAACAATGAGATCCAACACTTGTTAAGTTTGCTTTAGAAAGGTTAGGAAAATTTATTCAACTTTCTTGTTTCTGCTTATTACCAGTTAAACATGTCATTAGCATAATAAAATTTAGTTGACATATGACAATGATATGACATATGACTTAACTTGAATTTCGTAAAAAAAAAAAAATTAAGGGCCCAAAATTTTCTTTCCGCACTAGGCCTACAAATACTCAGGACCGGCCCTGAATAAAACTCACATAGACTAAGATTCACAAGACATGGTATAAAACATTTTTATAGTAGAGGCAAAATAATAAAACTTTTTGAAAGGTATTATTTCAAAAATTATGTCATTACATCAATGTCTCAAAATCACTTATATATCAGAATACGTAATCTTTATACCAAAACATCCCTTTCTCAAATTGAATGACATTTAATAAAAGAAATGAATAAAAATAGGGACCGAGAACACAATAGAATGGAGCACCTAAGCCATGCGCCAAGCCTTACAAGAAATTTGCTTCATCTCCATTTTATCTTTTTATAATAGTTTATGTTCTACTTTTATTTTACATTACATATATTTCCAATACGTTTACGATAATTTTGTATTCTCTGCTTTACGCGAAATCTTTCTCTTTTTCTTACTATCGCCACGTAATTTGAATGGACTTAAATCAAAATTATAGATTTAGAACTTCTTAATACACATAAAGAAATGTATATTTACTGTAAATTAACTGTACTTAATTGAAAAACCATAACTTTTCAATACTTAACTTGAAAAATTGAAACTTTTTTGTACTTAATTGCAAAACTGAAACTCTACAGTACTTAATTGCAAAACTATAACTTTTCTGTACATAATTTGTTTATAAGTTTAAACGGATTTCTATTTTTAGTCTATTTTCTCTTTTTACTATAGATCTACATGTTTTTCAGTTTTTAGGTTTCTTTTTTTTAAAATTTGATCAATTACCTTTTTAATACAAATCTTCTTGTTTTACAGTTTTTATGTCTATTCTCTTAATATAGTGTTTTCCTGTTTAATCCATATTACACAAAACGCTCTCTTATAATTATCTTATACGTAAGTTAAAGGATTAAATCTACTTTTCAATTCTAACATTTACAAAATTAGTAACTATGTTAACATATGTAAAAGATATGTAGATATCTGTAAATAAAGTGTAAAATTAAGAACAACTATAAAGAAATAGGTTGAAGATAAACTTGTTCAAGAATATAAATTAAAAACTAAAAATGGTAAACTATAACTATTTACAACTATTTATAACCCTATTACTTTAATAATTCAAATTCTTAGTAATCAATACCACTCACCTGTGTCTTGTGCTGACGTCCCATGGTCTTCCTAGTTCTCTTTTCTTTAGATATTTCGATTAGTGTTTATTCATTATCATCTAAATAATATTTTATTTATATTCTTCTTCCTCAAAGAAAATATTTAGTTTTTGGTCCCGCTTGTAAAAATTAAGAGGCAACCCATAGGAAGAAGAATAGAGTGAATTGAAATAGTTGAACTAAGGTCCTATACGTAGGTGTGTTAGAGAATCTCAAACCATATGATTAGCTTAATTAGATATAGGCTGGATAGGTCATAAGCTCAGCTCTAACCTTCTAATTCAAAAATAAGCACGCCTAATTTTAGGAAAACCAGATCTACTTTCCACATAAGTACCTGCCCATTTTCTGAATCAGATACAAGGCATGGGTCGACCGATGCCTCTTGTAGGTCGATCTATGGGCCGAACCATCATATATAGAGGTCGACATATGAATGCTATACTAATTTTTTCTATTCCTTTTCTTTTTAACTCTACATTATTCATTTAGTCTTTTCTTCATTACTTCTTCGTGTTAACTTTGATTAGGACAAATTATATATGAAAGCTGTCTAAAATTCACCGTGGATACAAATGGAAAATTTTCTATAGATAAATTCAAATATCTATAAAGGCTTTTATTTTTTTTATAACTTTCTTTATTCACAATTTATTCCTTACTAAATTCAATTTTCTTTATCAAACTTATTATTAAAATATCGAGGTGTTACATTCTCCCTTACTTAAAGAATTTCATCCTCGAAATCTCCAAGGATAAAAAATGTAATTAACAACCACAACCATCTACTCACACATCATCCACTACATTCATTTCCCTTAAGATTTCTTGTGCAAATTATGTTATTATGTAGTTTTGTAGTATATATGTCCCTAGCTATGCAAAAGACTAGGCCGAATACTAATTCAGTCGACCGCATGATTATGCAAACATGCTTGTGCCATGCATCCAAATATATGCAAAAATCCTAATAATGACTAGTAATTCTTCATACAACCATCATTCATATGCAACATTAACGTGCCAACCATCCATTTTCTAAAAACTATGGAATAAATAATAAAACACAATACACATTCATATACATATGTCTATGACCAAGTTGACCGATCATTAAAAGATATTAGTGCATAACGTGTGTATATGTATTCATTTGCATCCACTAGAAAGCACTTGCAACCACATGCATCCATCATACATAACATGTTCTAATAACATGTTTACATCCAATCCTACCATTCATGGGCTCAATCCTAAGATCTACCCTTCCAATAGATACTAGAAGAATGATCACACTGAAAGGAAGAAGATAACTAGATAATAGCTGAAGGATGTTTGTCAAAAACATATAAGTAATAAGCTTGGATTTTCTTCTAATATACTCAAGTAGCTACGTCTAAAATTCTTTTTTAAGACAAATAGTCTTGCTGTAGAATTTGTTGAAGCCATGTCCTATAACGATGAGTTGACAATTCATGCTCCATATCTTGTCCCTTCTAACTAAATTGTTCCTATTGTGGTTGTAGAGTCATTTTAACCAACTTTATTAGAAAGACTTTACATCTTACCCAATCTAGTTACTATGCCAAAAAGTATTACCAATTTAGAGAAAATTCACTAATTTACCTTCCAAAAAATATTCGTTAGGATTTGACTCATCTGTCCATTAATCTCTTTCTAATGCTGAACCTATTCAAACTATCCTAGTATGACTCAATCGTTATTGCAACTTAGCCTAAAATTCCAGAGTCTAATCTATCCTTCAAGTAAAATCTACGTGACCTATTGCTTTCACTTCACTCACAATCCAAATCCATGTCTTTAATATTTTTCCAAGAATTCCTTTATACATTCCACTTATATTATTCAACCCTATAAGAGTACATTTTCTTGAATTCCCTACATTTTTCAAAATTCATTTTTTTTCTTTAAAATCTTATTTGAAAAGTCTTTATGGGAAACCTTAATATATATATATATATATATATGGAGTTACAAGAATTTATTTTTGAAACAAACTGTTATTTTATGAAATTTTCAAAAATATGAATTTTATACTAAAGCATACTATCTGTTTTAAAAAAAATCATTTCTAACCCCATATGTATGTCGGGTTAGTGGACTTTCAATTTTCCCTTGCAAAAATTATATCTTCAAATTTCTTTTTTGGAATCGAAATGTTTATCCTATTATTAATCTTATTGAAATTTTATTCCCCTTATGCCTATAACATATAATCATCCATCCATTTTCTCAATAATTAAATAACTTATTTCATATTGGTGGTTATCTAAGGATCTAACATTTTGGGGATCCATCAATCCAACCTTGATAATTATATACAAACAAGTGCAAACCAGTGCTTTGCACATGGGCTGGAGCTATATTTTTGTAATTATCCTTCATTTTTTGTTCATTTTACTTTTGTAATATTACCATGAGAAAATTATTTTGTGATGATATCAGAATGAACCTATATACTATGTATCTATCCATTTACAATTTACAAAATGTATACAAATGAATGCAAATATGAAATATTTTAAGTCTACAATGGTGATATTTTGCGGTGAAATGGTCGTTGGCTACTTCCAAGAATGCTACATAATATTTATTTTTTATATTTTCTATGATCAAATGTGTCTGATCTAAGTGTTTAAATGTTAAGTCCTTTTAAAGAAATTTAAATCCTATGTACTTAAATAGAGAGTTCGCCATATTGTTTTGTTAACATGATTTTTTTTAGAATTTTTTGTTATATGAAGATGGAAGTCCATGCTTACGCATTGTATTTTTTAAATGATCGATTAATTGAACACTAAAAGGTATTTTTGATGAATCGTCTTAAATAATCTCGAATGATTTAAAGTATAATTAATATTTTAAAGCATAGTGGCTTTACACAACAAATGATTATATTTACTATAGGTTGTTTCTAAACGGATAAATATTACACTTCCGAGCATGCTGATTAATTTATTGTCAAGTATAAGAGGATATAAGTTAGATATTATTTTAGTATGTATATTGGTAGTATTCCAAAGCTAAAATAGACTAATTGTGCTTAAGTAGAATAATTTTTAAATTTGGTTCAAAGAAATAAAACTTTGAAATAGAGCTATTTTCAAGTTATCGTGTTTTTCCAGAAAAATAACAACCCCAGGACATAAGTTAATGAAGTCATGCACTAACTAAGGTTAGCGATCTAATTGTTTTATCAACAGAAATCGTGTTTTGGTTAGAAGTGTTAATTTTGTATGACTACTCGTTGTTTGGCACAGGTCAAAGTATAAACTTATCTGTCTATATTCATTCATGTGCATTTATTTATTATCTAGAACACGATTTAGGTTTAAAAAAAAATATATTTCTATGAACTGTTTGATGAATTTCCTATTAATAGAACATTGTTCGCCTGTTGTTCGAATCAACGCATCGTTTCGTTTGGTCCGTGTAGATCCGAAACTTTATAAGATTGGACGTGAGCACCCCTATATCCGATTTAGTACATCCAACCAACAACGATAGTTTTTGCTTTTGTATTTTGATAAATTCCAAATCAAAAGATCCTCCTACGGTCAGTGAAAAACCTTGGTGATAAGCAAACTCCGAAATATAATAGCGTGCCATCCTTGGAATCTTATACAACACTCATTCCAACATTTGCAAGGTAAATGTCACCTAAAGGTCCACCTACATGCATGATAGATTTGGGTATATTTTTATTATCTTCATTGTTTTTCCTATTGAAAAAGAAATGAAATTGAGTGAAAACCATATCTTCAATTAATTTGCTATACGAAGTTATGTTCTAAGAGTTCATAAACAGTTGGTTGCAGAGTAGCATAAAGTATTGATAAATTATAATAATATTTATATTGTTTCTTATATTTATTTATAGACTAATTCTATTTAAACTCATATATTTGCTACATTCACCCATGTTTTTACCATATATATATATATATATACACACACACACACATACACACACACACATATATGAGATAGGATCAAGAGCACCCCAAATAGTGTAGCACCCCTTTAGCCCCCTAATTTCCACCACACAATCCCCTTTCTCTCTGCTCCCACTAACTCTCTCTCTCTCCCCCTAATATCTTATTTAATAATAAATGAGTGGCTCTCATTAAGGGGCTTTAGGGGTGCTACAAATTTGAGGTGCCATGGAACCCTCCTATATATATATATATATATATAATCAAGAACAAACATATCCGTTTTATGATAAAAAAAATTTGGGTATGCGCCATGCATTTGCTCTACGTGGTGCCTTAAGGCATCACACAGAGCTAATGCATGAAAGGGTATTATTTGTTTTTTAATAAATTTAGATTGATGTATATGGATTCAAATAGGATTATCCTTATTTGTATTATTCTAAATCTATCTCTTACTTTGTACAAAATACTTTGACAATAAATAATGAGAACATTTTTCAATGATTAAACAACATTAAAATTCAAAATATGTGTATACATAACAACTACATCTATCCATACATAGGAACTTAACACCTGGATAACTCTAATGATGGCCTTCGCAGTTTGCATGCAAGGAGGACAAAAAGTTAACTATATCTAATATTGTACAATGAATAAATTCAAGTGTTCAGACGTTTAGTGGACCGGAAGGCAATCAAGTCATAGAATAAGAATAAACATCGAAATAAACAAATCAAAATTTATGGGTGTGTTGGCAATACAAATCTTTAACAATTTTTACATAACACACCCATACTATTGTTTTACCAACTAATGCAGAATATCACCAGCAACCTTTCTGAATATTTACTTCTTGCTTCTTTCTTATTGTGTCTTTCTCCTTTTATCTACCTCAATTTGTGCAGGCCCTAAAAGTTTTTTGTTACAATATTATTTGCTTTATTGAACTCCACAGATTATGATCTATAACTTACTACTACAGCAGAGCGCATAAAGCCACCATCATAGCTTAGCGAAACCAACTCTGCCATTACCAAATATTGCTTTTTCCCCTTTATTATGCTTCCCTTTTTCTTGAGGACTTAAAATTTTATGGACAATGATAAACAATGCATTCTTACAGGATTATAAATCGAACAATGAAATTATTACTTATTAGCTTACATATTTTCTCTAAATATGCATGAATGTAAAAAACATGAATCTAAATCAATAGGATTCATCACTAACTAATTTATATTGTTTACGCTTTTATCTTCAAATACACATGACTTTGAATAATTAAATACACGTATATTGAACATAGAAAAACACAGAGGTGACAATATGCTATTAACCGCTGCAGGAATCTATATCCTAAATAACTGGCTTTGACTTTAATAGTTTAATGAAGTTTTTGTTGTCAAGTTGTAGAAATTGTGTATTGTAGCTGTTTCAGAAAAAT
This sequence comes from Allium sativum, assembly GCA_030737875.1. Lineage (NCBI taxonomy): Eukaryota > Viridiplantae > Streptophyta > Magnoliopsida > Asparagales > Amaryllidaceae > Allium > Allium sativum. The sequence continues at coordinate 294,926,341 of CM060919.1, forward strand.
CTTATGTCTACAAATATTATGTTCGCTTATCTCAAAGTAGCCTTCAAAATTATAGCTATTAAAGTAGGAAATTATGCTTATAATAGTCATATTCTGTGACTGGAATATTACTTCTTATATTATTTATATTGGCATATAAATAAGAGAGGTAATTTTTCTATATGCAAAACAGTCAAAGTTGTATATGGTATGCAAAAATTTCTCCGATAGCAAACTTATTGAGATAGGCAAAGAATATCTAGATGACTACAAATATTATTGGAGCAGAAAAGAGATGAAGAACGACGACAAAGCCTTGGAAAATCTGGAGGCACCAACTATGTCTTTCAGCAGTAAATAGGAATAGCTACCCTCAGCCCAAATTCCTACGTCTTCCTCTCCAGGGCGCAAGCTTATGGAGGCACACAACCTCACCAGATATTCTCACATGGTTTCTTCTTCTGAAGTTAGCAATCTAACCAAGAAGGCTGCATATATATAGAAGAATAGAAAGCCTAAGCAAATATCCAAGTTGCCCCTTCAAGATATCTCCAAAATATAACCATTCATTTCTTTCCTTCTATGATCAAATCAATCAGTTAACCAATAAAACAATCAATTAAGTAATCAATCAACCAATTAGTCAATTAATTAATAAATTCAATCAACAATCATTTAATTGATTACATCCTCTTCATAAAATATTTGAATCAAAAAATTCAACACTCGACCTTGATTCAAATATCACATATCTCCAACAATCCAAAAACAAGTCAATCTTGCTCTTTCAACAACACCTACTTTCAATTAAAACCAACCTCGATTCCAAGGCAACGAGATATACCCCAGTCGAATTGAATGGACTACGACCACACCTCAATTACAAACATAATCCACCGTCTGCAAAAGATGCTTTTACCATCTGAGCTACACCACGCAAAACCAACGGTCTAAAAGTGCTTATAGTACACATCGACACCCGTCTACCACTTGATCTGAGCTCCTTCCTCGATCACTCTGGATCCCTCGAGCATCATCAACATGAAGACCCCTGTCGAAAACATGATTCTCAATGGATCCTCAGCAATGATCAAAACCAGCCTCACCACCTTGCTGCGGACTAGGTTCTTCATTCCAAATTCTCAAAATCTCCTACTCCACAATATCCATCCATGAAAGCAACATCATCTCCGACATCTACAATCTTCGATCCAAAATCACTCCAAGCTATGCGATGAACTAAGCTCTGATACCAATCTGTTATGCAAAAATTGCTCCGATACCAAACTTATTGAGATAGGCAAAGAATATCTAGATGACTACAAATATTGTTGGAGCAGAAGAGCGATGAAGAACGACGACAAACCCTTGGACAATTTGGAGGCACCAACTGCGTCTTTCAGTAGTAAATAGGAGTAGCCACCCTCAGTCCAAATTTCTACATCTTCCTCTCCAGGGCGCAAGCCCATGGAGGCACACAACCTCACTAGATATTCTCACATGGTTTCTTCTTCTGATGTTAGCAATATAACCAAGAAGGCTGCATATATATAAAGCCTAGGAAAATATGCAAGTTGCCCCTTCAAGATATCTCCAAAATATAACCAATCATTTCTTTCCTTCTATGATCAAATCAATCAATTAACCAATAAATCAACCAATTAGTCAATTAATTAATCAATTCAATCAATCAAACCAATCAATCGATCATTTAATTGTTACATCCTCTTCATAAAATATTTGAATCAAAAAATTCACAGTATAAGGTAGACATTAAAGAAAAAGCAAACTACTTAGCAACAACTTGGATTTTGTTACTGTTGGAAGGGAAACTATGAGTCCATGACAGATGATATCAGCCCACGATGTCTATGTATAACATCTGCTGTGTGTAATGTTTGACTGACATTGTATCATAATAATTTGCTATTAAGTTATGGATAAAACAAAACGCTAAAGCAATGGAATGATCAAAGCATGTCATAATAAAGATGAAACATGCTGTAAAGGTCTATAAAAGGAGTTTCAGCATATTAAAATAAAGATGTGGCAAGATAACATGTATAAACAATTGGAATAGTTCTTGTATAACACATGCAGCATAATCCATACAAACAGCAAGCTATTATTTACTATTCAAGGAAATCCTCATAATTAAAGATATTGAAATCCATGTGGGTAGGAAATAGGAAACACTAATAAGCAACCAACTTTTTCTAAAACAAAAGCTTATATATAATTACAATTCATGCGTCTTAGTGAAAATAGAAAGTATACTATTCTAAAAGCTTAAAGTTACCCTAAAAGTGGAATAGCATCCCATGCATAGTAGTCACCAAATACTACTGTTTTTCCTTTTTAATTCACCGCTTAAATAATCGAAAGTGATTCAACCATCCTCTTCTTTTGGGAATATGTTGGTACAAATCAAATGATTAGAATATACAACATAAAAAAACAAAAGGAAAATTTACATACATATGCCACTTTATCCAAACAATTACACGTATAGCCATTTTCAGAATTAATTACGCATATAGACCTATTTTATTTACATTGGCGAGTTTGAAAGCCCGCCAATGGATTTTACCATTTTTCTGCACAAAATGCATTGGCTAACTTTCAAAAACTTGCCAATGCCAAAATGCATTGGCGAGTTTGAAAGTTAGCCAATGCATTTTGTGCAGAAAATGTAGTATTATTAAATATTTGGTACTATATTTAATAATCTTTATCAATAATTGATATTTTTTTGTATAACAGCATAATTAATATTTAAATACTAATATCACAATAACATTACAATAATTAAATACCTACAATATTAATAAATAATTAAATAATATTACAATAATTAAATGTTAAAATTATTATAATAATATGTATTACAATATTATTTGTTATATAAAAATACTCAATAGTAAATAACGATTTTGTTATAGTAAATAATATAATAGCATTTAATATAAAATTATATTATAATTATGTAATATATTTACTAATATAACTGTAAATATTAATGATAAATAAAAGTTGTTAAATAGATATAAATATATTATAATTTATATAATATATTAAAATAATTTATATATTATATAATTTTATAATTGTTAAATAGTATAATTTTAATAGTTTTACTCTTATTTAATAATATATATATTATAATGTATAAACATATAGGATATAATTATATCATATAATATTATAATTCATATTAATTTAATAAATTGTAATTTATATTAAATTAAATAGATATAATTATAATAAATTATTGTATAATTTTGTGTGTCGGTATAAATTTAAATATAAATTTATTAAATTAAAATTATATTAAACTAAAATTAAATATAGATTTGTGATTAATTATATTATCTAATATGTATATTCCGATACGATAATTATTAAAGTTATATAATATACAATTTATATAATTAAATTCTACAAAAGTTTAAAATAATTATAGATTTATAGTTTATAATTATAATAAATAGTGCACTCAATAGTAAAAATAAATTTTGTTAACTATTAGCTCTTAACATGGTATATTTAAGTCCACATATTTAAATTAATTACAAAATCTAAAGTTTATAATAAATATAATTTATGAATATATAAATTTTAATTATAATTATAATTAATTATAATTTACTTTCTATTTTACACCAGAATTATTATATATGTTATATTTATAATAATATAATAGTAAAACAAAACCAATATTATAAAAATGTATTATATTATTTAACATAATAAATAATAAATTGTAATAGTATTATAATTTTTGTATTAATATAGATTATATTATAATGTATATTATTTAATAAATTGTCCCATAACGACTTTTTGAAAATTTGATTTGGATATAACTCAAAATCAATAATATAAAATCTTTATTTTTCTCTTCCGTTAGAAAAATATAGCTTAACAGAATCAAACGTTTCTTTTTCCAAAGAAATCTGACTTATAACGAATTATATATATTTTGTTGAAGTTCAAACCTTAAAACCACAAATTACCACGATGTTACAAGCTCGTTTTAATTATATTATACATTATATGTTCAAACGTTGTTTAATTAATACGAATATCAATACCATACATCCAAATAGAATCCAAAAATATTAAAAAATATATATATAACAATTCGTCGAATAGATTGTAATTTATGTCCAAATCAAATCAAATATGTAATATGATAAAAAATGTATAATATAGTATTTAATTATTAATTATAAGTAATATTACAAGTAGTATTTAATAAATAACAACTATTAAATAATTAATTTTAAATAATTACTAGTCAATAATTAATAATTCCCAATCAATAATAACTATTAAATAATAAATTATTAAATTTTGCTTTCTATTTATAAATTATTAATCATTAAATATATTGCTTATTATATATTTTTAAATAATGAATATATATGTTGCAATGGCATATACATTAAATAAAATATATATTAATTATGGCATATACATTAGATAAAATATATATTTTAAACATTTATAAAAATTTAATTATATAAATTATATATTTTTTGACTGTACAAGAATATAAATATTAGATTGTAATATTATTTATTTATTTATTAATATTATAAGTATTTAATTATTGTAATGTTATTGTGATATTAGTATTTAAATATTAATTATGATGTTATACAAAAAAATATCAATTATTGAAAAAGATTACTAAATATAGTATCAAATATTTAATAATACTACATTTTTTGCACAAAATGCATTGGGTAACTTTCAAGACTCGCCAATGCATTTTTGTGCAGAAAAATGTTAAAATGCATTGGGGAGCTTTCAAAACTCGCCAATGTAAAATAAAATAGGTCTATATGCGTAATTAATTCTGAAACATGGCTATACATGTAATTGTTTGTATAAAGAGACCTAAATGGGTTAAAAGCCCAAAACAAAAAGCATACCTCATGTAACGTTCTGTATTTTTAGCGATATAATAATTTATTTATTTAATTATTTAAAAAGTATTTAGAGATTTAAATGGTTGTTTAATTAAATAATAGTGAATATTTAATTAATATAAATAATAGAATAATATATTTAATTTCCACAATAGTCGGAAATAGCGAATTGACAATATTGTGTGAATTTGACAATTTAAAATATATAATTCAGTTTAGAGTTGAATTATATTATCGAATATATTATATAAATGATAGTTGAACGTATAATTATATTATAATTATAATCGAGCTCAAAATGGCACTGCAGAATGTAATTTGGCGATTCGAACTTCAATTGAATATACATAATCCGTTTTAAATCGGATTTCTGTGAAACAAGGAACGTTCGGAGCCGGTGAAGTATATATTTCTAATGGAAGAGAAAAATCAGGATTTCATCGTGTGGATTTTGATTTATGTCCAAATCAAATTTTCGAAAAGTCGCTATGGAATTCCTTTATAATTTATTTATATTTTAAATGGATTTTTAACATAAATTAATACCGATTTGATCCAGATTTGAAATATCGAGTTATAACTTCATATATATTTATTTTGGGAGTTGTATGATATTCTAGTGTGAATATATACGATAATATTTATTTATAAATATTTAATTTAATTATTTTTAAATATATAAATATATAAAAAGGATTTATTTAGAGCTTTAAAAATAGCCAGTTTTGCAAACAAACTCCATTTTCGTCGAAACTAATTTTTTTGGATCCGTAATGTCAAATTATTATTAGATTTCAATTTTCGTAATTTTTGGAGTTAGTATGCGGCCGTACGAGATTTTAATATGAAAAACAGTCAATAATTTGACTTTAAAAATACGTTGTGTGAGCAAATAGATTCGGAATTTGACGAAACAAGTTTCTTAGGTCCGTAATGTCAAACTGTAGCTGCATGTCCATTTTCATCATTTTTGGATTTCGTATGTGATCATAGGAATTTTTAAGGACGAATACAGTTAGCGATTGATTATAATAAAATAAACTAATGAATATAAAAATAATATAATCATTCTATAAACACCACTTACAATCCCTAAGCCTAATTTACTTCATTTCAATAGTCAACGATATTTTTCGCCGTCGGTTTCTTCGTTTCAAAGGGGAAAACCAATCCTCTAAAACCAAATTAAAATCCTAGAATAATCTATAAATTGCAATATATATATTGTGACGAAAAGAAATTTCGCTCGATCCGAATCAATCGCTAAACCGATCTAGATCGTTCGAAACGCCTGATTGTTTTGAGAACACGACAAAATAGAACGCATACCAAAGAACATTTCATTGTATATTACAACAATGCATCAGATTACAAGAATATACAGAGTACAAATGAATAAATATTACACAGAAAAATATCAGAGATTACAATACATTACAGAGCAGCGGAAAATAGTACAATACACAACTAGAAGAGATATACGGATACAAAGCTTTCCGGATATCGTTCCAGCTGTAAACCAGGATCCTGTGAATATAAATCTGCAAAACCAAAACTACTAGCTGCCCGTGTCAAAATAAGGGCACCCAGAGTTTAGGTTAAAACAATAAACTCCAGGTCAGTCATGTGACTGGTGTGAGAACTAAAACAGTTAATCTTTATTTTTAAAATTAGGTAAATCAAGGGACCGCGCCGTATAACACGGAACGGGTTTCCTCCCAAGAATACCAGTGCATAAAACAACAGCGCAATGCTAAATAAAGAAAAATGAAGCTATTATAAGACCCAGGTCCTATCACACAATGCAACGCAAGCCGGGGGATAGGGTTTTTACCTTATAATAGCCAAGAATGCTTGATACGTTTTAAAAAAATCATTTGATACTATTATAAGTGCATAGTGTATAAAACAACTTCAAATCATAAATATCAGTCATTGGCGGCATGAGCGTCCCATGCCACTATGTCGCCATATATAGGTTTACAAATAAAACCGCAAAGTCACGTATTTGGAAATTGGATTTCCGTCTATGAACTGAGGCAAAAGATAGTCCTCAACCGATTCGAGACACTCTAGCCCGTGTCTCAGGATCAGAGCTCGAGTGACCCTTGGATCGTCAGGGTCGGTCCACCGATGTGGATTAAAATTCCTGAACACTGCGTTTCCCCGCCCTTTGGGGCGTCAATGAGCCAACGAATGACTCCATCGGACCCGGATCGTCCGATCTAACCGAGGCGCCTCGCAACAGCAACAACCACATAGTTGAAAGTATATAAATGTCAGGGCTGGTAGGTCACTGACACCACCCTAGCTAGAAGGAAACGCATGCCCTCCCTGAGGTCCGTCTCCCGTTTTTGGTTCACAACCGGGGTGTGAGGCTCGCGAATTCACGTTACACAAAGCTATGCCACACAGGCTGTGCTTTGATGATCACCACAAGACTTTGCTTTTCAATAGAAGCCTCGATCAATTGCCACTTAGGCATGCCACACAGGCAATTCACTCCATGCGTTTGATATCCATCAATATATAACCCCTGAGCTCGTACGTCTCAGAGAAGGGCGTTAAGCAAGAGAATAAATTCTCTGCCACCAAACAGATATATATTTAATAGAGATCAATCACACGGACTAAAATCCAATGTTAGACACACAGTCCATTTACAAGTCCGTTCTGGGTCTGAACGAAACCGGAGGCACCTAGTACCCCGCATATCCATTGATCTCCAAGTACGTCTGGACGATCACCAACTGTTTCCATCTTCTTGGGTGTACAGCCCAATCAAGATCATCAGTAATTACCCAAACGATGAGAAGACCTCCGGTCTTCGACCATCGTCTTCATCTTCGATTTATCGTCGTATCAGTTATTCAGAATGGGATAAACCCGGTCTTTCCGAATAACTCGCGTATATTTTAAATAAGTGTTACACAAACACAACATACGCCTCATTCCAATTTATCAGTCACTAACTGTAACAACCCGTATTTTTGAATAACACGTTATAACATAAATGGAGGCAGAATTAAATTGTAAAATCTGAATCAAGGGAAACGGGCTGTGCCATTGCGTTCATCTCGGAAAAATACGCGAAATAGAGTCCGAGTTTTCGAAAATCGGAGTCCGTATGACCAAGATATGGCCTCGCGAAGTTTCACGAAAAATTCACAAATTAAAGTATACTTAATTAAGTGAAATGGGTTGCGCAGAGAAATATATATATATTGATATATATATATAATTGAAAAATAAATAAATAAATATGCAAAAATGTTCAAAACAGCGAATTGGGAGAGGGGAATAACCGAACCGGCCGATTTTTGAGGTCGACCCGAGCTCGCTGGGTCGACTAGGGGTTAATCCAGGGTGTTTGGCTGTCAACCCGTGGGCCGATTCGCTCAAATGCAGATTTTGCATTTGAATGGTTCTCATGGTTCAGCTTTAATCTAAAGGCCCTAGATGGTTCCTACACTTGACTTCTTCCCCAAGACATGCTTTGATGGCTTGGATTGAATCTAGGGTTAATCCTATGGCTAATATTACCCTAATCTTCTATAAAAAGGACCTAACACCTAGCCTAAATCATCATTATTCATTCCTACAACTAAACTATGCCAAAATTGTTCCTCTCATGGCCGTAAAATTTCTAAGTTAAATTATATGAGAGATTTTGAATGCATACAAGTATTTTCAAGCTTGTATGAATGTTCTTAGTTTGCATTCAAGTCAAGTTGCAACATTTCTATTTCAAAGCAAGGGTTTTTATTGATTTGGCTCAAGGGTTTTTCATTTGGAGCTTGCATATTTGGGTCTTTTTGGTGATTGCATAAGGGCTTCATCTCAATCTTTTAATAACTATTTATTTGTGTCTTCATAGCATTGTAAGCCCTTTTCTACTTTCTTTTTATTGAACTCTAAAGTTAAATGAATGATGCAAGTTTGGGGTTGATCATTATGATATGCAAGTTTGGTTGATCATTATATGCAAGTTTGGTTGATCATTATGCAAGTTATGTATGACACATGTTATCATGTTATGCAAGTTTGGGTTGATCATTATACACATGTTATCATGTTATGCAAGTTAAACTTGAGTTTATGGCCTTAAAGCTTCAAGCTTTATGTTAAAGGTTGCATTTTGGCAACATGAAATTTATCATATCCCTTATGATAACTTGCATGTGAGGCCAAATGCGAACTTCTAGCAACTTCTACATGTTATTTATCACCATGTATCACTCATATGCTAAGTTTGGTTTTATGCATGCTTTTGAAGCCTAATAATGGAATATGCAAGTATATGAACATATGTACATTTCATATTCCACCATGTTAAACTTGTGGCTTCAACACCTTTATGTCATGGTTATGCCAAGTTCCCTATTTTGTCCTTTATGCGTTGTTGCGATTATGTAAACGATGGAATTACGTTGGGGTTGGGTAACATTATGACATAAACATGGTTTTTATAACATAACGTGATATGTTAACTTGTAATTATGTTTTGGAAACATAATGGACATGACACTTAGCAAATATGAGTGTGGCCAACTCGAGGTTGGGTTGAGTTTGTAGCATAAATCTACCCGGGCCCGCCCGGATTAACTAGTGGCTACAAACAATAGGACCCAATGTGAGAAGTTGGTCATGTTGTGCTCGAACCCGAGGTTAGACCTAGTTGTGGTGTAAAGCTACCCGGACCCGCCCGGCTTAACTAGTAACCACAACAAAGTCTAATGTGAGAGGTTAAAGCGCATTAAGTTAATTAATGCCTCCTGATTAGGGTTAAGTCATGGTCCACTTAATACTTAACCAATTTGGGCTTGATGGATTAATCGAGGTTAAGTCAGGAGCCTTGGGTACTCTTAACCGATTTAATCCACGTTTGGATCGGGTTAACCATATTTAACCCGTTAAGAAACCCTAGTTGCGCGGTCCTTTTCAGCAGTAACCTTCTAGGTAGTATCATAAGACCCTAGGACTAGGCTAGGGTGGGGCACGATTACTGGGCTGATTGTAAGAGACCAAAAGAGACGGCTGAATGATGCACCGGTTGTTCAGGCGGACCATGGTCGTGCACATCAAGTCCGGAGTTGAACACGGGCATCGGTAGGTTTGGACTGTGCATCCTATAATGGTGTTTGAGGGTTACACCGTAGGGCCTGATACACCCTATGGGGTGGACCCTGCACAGTCAACTACATTACATGACTAGGCCGTATGACACCGACACTTGACGAGTTAGGCTTATAGGGAGCCAATCGACTAGACTGTGTAGTTGGACCTTAATTTAGGTCACCTCATGATGATGGGCCAAGCTTGGGCCAAGGGATCAATTCTTGTTTTTACTTGACATGTTAGAATGCTAGTACACCCGTGGTGCAAAACTTAACCTTAATTATGCGATGACATCTTTATCTATCTTGTTAGTTAATCATCATGCCAGTATGTTGTTATCCTTATGTTCATCTCAGCTTCTCATGCTAGTTAACTTTACTAGTTCATAGACAGATAGTAGTAGGGCTTACCAGTCTTTTTGACTGACCTGTTTTCTTTCGCCTCTTTTCTTCCGTTTCCCCCCTCAGGTTCTCAGGGTGGGAACATTGGAGCTTAGCTTGGATCTTTACAACTTGCTTACTGGATTTGCTCATGTACGGTTTTGGACATTGAGCTTGCTATGGTTTATCACTTCATTTTGGGGATAGTACTTCATGTATTTCAGTTTTTCGGTTTATGCTTTTATCTAGACTTTGTTGTTGGAAAATAATGACCAAGTACTTTGTTGTAACATGATTATGGTTTTGAAATGCTAAGTTTTATCCGCTGCTTTACTACTCTGTTTTACTTATATGTTCTGTCTTGTGATATCTGCATGCATGTTTACCTTGTTTAACGCCCCTCCAAAGCTAATGTCCTTGCAAGAGTGGCATTGGCGGAGGTGGGGTGTTACATTTGGTATCAGAGCATAAGGTTTACAAGATTTGAGCAAAAGTGTTTTTAAAACTTACCTTTTGAAAAACTATTTTCAAAACCAATTAAGTATTTTCCAAGAAAAGTCTAGTTATTTTAAAAAGGCTATTCCCCAAAAGCCATAGGACTATCCTTCGTTTCTTCGTTCTGAATCTATCTTTTTCTTCGTTTTAGTATGGCCGATCGCTTTAACATCTCGGAAGGCGTACAAGTACCCGTCTGGTTCCGAAGATTTATGGTGGCAAAGGCGAATGAAGCCGGCCCCGCGAACATTCCTCCTCCTTCCCCCGTCGCTAACATCTCTCCTCCTCCCGTAGCTGAGGTTCCTCCTCCCCCTCAGCATCTGCAAGAGGATTTCGCTAAGCTTTGCAAAGATTTTAAGGCGATGGGTTGCAAGAATTTTGTCGGAACGGAGACTTCTGTGGAGGCAAGAAACTGGTTAAAAGAAACTGAAGACCTCTTTGCTATCTTTGATGTGGAAGATCGTAGGAAAGTTCTGTTGGCGGTATGGCTATTGAAAAGGGGAAGCTGCTTATTGGTGGGTAGTCACCACCACTACTAGACCAATTGAGACTTGGGATGACTTTAGGAGAAGGTTTGGACTAAAGTTCCTACCATCGACAGAAGAGAATCTTCAGATGGAGAGGTTCCTATCTCTAAAGCAAGGGGACATGACAGTTAGGGAATACGTGGATAAGTTTAATCAACTTGCTCAGTTCGGTCTAGAATGGGTTAACACCGCTTGGAAGAAGGCCCTATGCTTTGCTCTAGGATTGAATGAGCCATTGCGTGGTTTGGCCATATCTCATATACCCCTGGGGGCGACCTTCGAAAATTTGGTGAATATGGCCTTATTTCAAGAGGAAGATAAGAGTGGTAAGAAGGAGGTCAAGGCAAATGAGTCCCAAGGCAAGAAGGAAGATACCGAGGAAAGAGATAAGAACAACCATAGCAAGAACAACAAGTCAAGAGAAAGGAGGAAGTGCAACTTCTGTGGGATTACTGGGCACATAGCCAAAGACTGCAGGAAGAAGAAGAGGAAGTTGGGCGAATGCTTTCACTGTGGAAAGCCTGGACATCTTAGCAAGGATTGCCCCAAGAAGCAAGGACAAGGGCAAGGGCAGAATCAGCGTGCAGGACCTTTTGGAGGGCGAGTGCATGCTCTCAACACTGCTCCAGCTCAGGATCGAGGTAGTATTTCTGTAGAAAGTCTTGTTTATATTTCTGATTATCCTGTTCGCACCTTGTTTGATTCTGGCGTATCGCATAGTTTTATTTCCTCTGACATTGTTGAAAGTTTGCACCTAAGTACTAGCCTAGTTGAGGATCCCGTTAGTGTTTCAAATCCAATTGGGGGTTCCGCCCATCTACCTGTGGTTTGTATGGATTTGAAAATATCTATCTTGAGCATAGAATTCATGTGTAATGTTTAGGCTCTCGGGTTTATGGGATACGGGTTGATTTTGGGTGTGGATTGGTTGTCCAGTTATGGAGCTGTTCTTGACTGTGAGCATAGGGTGGTGAGGCTCATGACTCGCCTCGGTAATACCCTAGAAATTTCTTGTAACCCTAGAGGTCCCGTCATGTTATGTTATCTTGAATCTCTCGACTCGTCCATCGATGATCTGCAATCTGTAAGGGTGGCCCGAGACTATCCCGATGTCTTTGAAGAAGTTAAGGGGTTACCCCCTAAACGAGAGATAGATTTCCGCATTTATCTAGTTGATAATGCCAAGACAGTATCATTGCCCGTTAGGCACATGGCCCCTCGTGAAAGAAGGGAGCTCAGTAAGCAAATCAAGGAATAGCTTGGGAAAAATTTCATTAGGCGAAGCATTTCAGAATGGGGTGCTCCGGTGGTATTCGCTACTAAGGCGGATAGTCCATTTTACTTAAGCATGGGTTAGAGAAATCACCCTAGTGAGTACAATTGGTAACGTGGATTGGCACATGTTTTCAAGAGATAGTTTTCTGCGTGGGATACCGTATAGTATGTAAACGAGATCCAAGATTCACTAACGAATTTTGGAAAGCCTGCATGAAACCATGAGTATGCAGTTGGGTGGAAGCCAAGTATTTTAGGTAAAGGATAAGTGGAAGGGGAATGAGAGGCAACGGTGAAATGAGTTCTAACTCATATTTTGGAAATAAGGATTAGGAACTACGGAATTATGAAGTTAAAAGACGGTCAAGGCACGATGGGATTAAGCACAAGAAAATGCGGCTTAGAAGACTAAAGACTAGATACGCGCATTACATCTCTTTCTAAGAGTATATCCTTGATCCCTATTGTTCCGTAGAGCTTACTCGCATGCTATCTTTTAAGTATATCCTCTCGGTCCTATCCTCAATCTTAGTTCTGTTGCAAACCCCATAAGGAGTATGACTCGCCTGTTTGTGAGATATAGTTGGGGTAAAGATGTTCATCACCAAACTATTTGGGCTTTATGGGATATGGGTAATAATTGATAGACTTACAAAGAAAGCCCATTTTATTTCGGTGAAAAGCAAGAGGACCGTATCACGGCTAGCATCTGTTTATCTTCAAAAGATAGTGCGGCTGCATGGAGTTCCTTCTAGCATAGTTAGCGATCGTGACCCAATTTTCACTAGCCAGTTCTGGAACAGTTTGCAAGAAGCAATGGGTACGCGATTGAATCTGAGTACAGCCTATCACCCCCGGACGGATGGCCAAACGAAAGGGTGAATAGAGTACTAGAAGATCTCTTGAGACTTTGTGTTCTTGACTTTGGTGGTACTTGGGAAGACCACCTGCCTCTTGTAGAGTTTGCTTATAATAATAGCTATCAAGCCAGCATAGGGATGACACCATTTGAAGCTTTGTATGGGAGGCCGTGTAGGTCACCATCTTGTTGGTGGGAGACAACAGATAGACTTATACTTGGGCCCGATATGATACGGGACACATCCGAGAAAGTTGAATTGGTGAGAAGAAGGATGAAAGCGGCCCAAGATAGACAAAAATCCTATGCTGACAAGCGAAGGGCAGATTTGGAATTCGAAGTGGGAGACATGGTTTTCGTGAAGGTTTCTCCTTTGCGTAATGTGGTACGTTTTGGAGCAGTTGGGAAGTTGGCACCAAGGTTCGTAGGACCCTTCCCTATCGTAGAGAGAATTGGAAAGATGGCCTATAAGGTGGAATTTCCCGAAAAGCTAGCCGGAGTGCATAATGTCTTTCATGTCTCGCATCTCCGAAAGTGCCTGCATGAGTCCGCTGAGGTGGTTGAACCAAGCATTCTTGAAGACATTGAGATAGAGAAAGAAGCAACCTTGAGAAAAGCTCCGATCCGTATCTTGGGAACAGAGATCAAGAAGCTAAGGAATCGAGAAGTCAAATTGGTGAAAGTTCAGTGGGGTGAAGCCAACGAAGATGCAACTTGGGAAGCCGAGGAGAAGATGCGTGGGCTTTATCCATTCCTTTTTGAGGGTACATTCTCGATCTCTTTTCCTATCTTTTTCTATCCATGTTTATCTGGTTTATCTTGTTATCTCGTTAATCATGTTATGAGGACCTTAGGTAGAAACCCTTTGGATGAAACATGTATTTGAAACATGTTATGCTTGATAGTTGCAAGTGGTTGCAAGTGTTTGCACGTGGATACTCGTGGATGCATGATACACGTTAGGCACTAAGATTGGCTCACACACTTTCATACCGCATATGCATGAGTGTTTATGCTTATTCATGGATGAAAACTTGTTATGCTATCACGTGGATGTTGCATATGGATGAATGTTATGTGCACTCATGTAGAGATTATAAATTATGTTAGGAATTTGCATACATATGGACTCATTTCACAAACATATTTTGCATTAAGGGGGTTTACTGAATCAGTAACCTCCTGATTTTCGCATTAGATAAGTACATATACACACACCTTTGCATATGATCATACATCATTTAGAACCTTTTAAGGACAATGATTGCTCGTGGATGATGTTTTGAGTAGATGGATGATGGATGGTAGGATACGTTCTTCCTAACTTGGAGATTTCGGGGACGAAATCCTTTAAGGAGGGGAGAATGTAATAACCCGTATTTTTGAATAACATGTTATAACATAAATGGAGGCAGAATTAAACTGTAAAATATGAATCAAGGGAAACGGGCTATGCCATTGCGTTCGTCTCGGAAAAATACGCGAAATAGAGTCCGAGTTTTCGAAAATCGGAGTCTGTATGACCAAGATATGGCCTCGCGAAGTTTCACGAAAAATTCACAAATTAAAGTATACTTAATTAAGTGAAATGGGTTGCGCAGAGAAATATATATATATTGATATATATATATATATATATATAATTGAAAATTAAATAAATAAATATGCAAAAATGTTCAAAACAGCGAATTGGGAGAGGGGAATAACCGAACCGGCCGATTTTTGAGGTCGACCCGAGCTCGCTGGGTCGACTAGGGGTTAATCCAGGGTGTTTGGCTGTCAACCCGTGGGCTGATTCGCTCAAATGCAGATTTTGCATTTGAATGGTTCTCATGGTTCAGCTTTAATCTAAAGAACCTAGATGGTTCCTACACTTGACTTCTTCCCCAAGACATGCTTTGATGGCTTGGATTGAATCTAGGGTTAATCCTATGGCTAATATTACCCTAATCTTCTATAAAAAGGACCTAACACCTAGCCTAAATCATCATTATTCATTCCTACAGCTAAACTATGCCAAAATTGTTCCTCTCATAGCCTCCACTCTCATGCTAAAAATTCTAAGTTAAATTATATGAGAGATTTTGAATGCATACAAGTATTTTCAAGCTTGTATGAATGTTCTTAGTTTGCATTCAAGTCAAGTTGCAACATTTCTATTTCAAAGCAAGGGTTTTTATTGATTTGGCTCAAGGGTTTTTCATTTGGAGCTTGCATATTTGGGTCTTTTTGGTGATTGCATAAGGGATTCGTCTCAATCTTTTAATAACTATTTATTTGTGTCTTCATAGCATTGTAAGCCCTTTTCTACTTTCTTTTTATTGAACTCTAAAGTTAAATGAATGATGCAAGTTTGGGGTTGATCATTATGATATGCAAGTTTGGTTGACCATTATATGCAAGTTTGGTTGATCATTATATGCAAGTTTGGTTGATCATTATATGCAAGTTTGGTTGATCATTATGCAAGTTATGTATGACACATGTTATCATGTTATGCAAGTTTGGGTTGATCATTATACACATGTTATCATGTTATGCAAGTTAAACTTGAGTTTATGGCCTTAAAGCTTCAAGCTTTATGTTAAAGGTTGCATTTTGACAACATGAAAGTTATCATATCCCTTATGATAACTTGCATGTGAGGCCAAATGCGAACTTCTAGCAACTTCTACATGTTATTTATCACCATGTATCACTCATATGCTAAGTTTGGTTTTATGCATGCTTTTGAAGCCTAATAATGCAATATGCAAGTATATGAACATATGTACATTTCATATGTCACCATGTTAAACTTGTGGCTTCAACACCTTTATGTCATGGTTATGCCAAGTTCCCTATTTTGTCCTTTATGCGTTGTTGCGATTATGTAAACGATGGAATTACGTTGGGGTTGGGTAACATTATGACATAAACAGGGTTTTTATAACATAACGTGATATGTTAACTTGTAATTATGTTTTGGAAACATAATGGACATGACACTTAGCAAATATGAGTGTGGCCAACTCGAGGTTGGGTTGAGTTTGTAGCATAAATCTACCCGGGCCCGCCCGGCTTAACTAGTGGCTACAAACAATAGGACCCAATGTGAGAAGTTGGTCATGTTGTGCTCGAACCCAAGGTTAGACCTAGTTGTGGTGTAAAGCTACCCGGACCCGCCCGGCTTAACTAGTAACCACAACAAAGTCTAATGTGAGAGGTTAAAGCGCATTAACTTAATTAATGCCTCCTGATTAGGGTTAAGTCATGGTCCACTTAATACTTAACCAATTTGGGCTTGATGGATTAATCGAGGTTAAGTCAGGAGCCTTGGGTACTCTTAACCGATTTAATCCACGTTTGGATCGGGTTAACCACATTTAACCTGTTAAGAAACCCTAGTTGCGTGGTCCTTTTCAGCAGTAACCTTCTAGGTAGTATCATAAGACCCTAGGACTAGGCTAGGGTAGGGCACGATTACTGGGCTAATTATAAGAGACCAAAAGAGACGGCTGAATGATGCACCGGTTGTTCAGGCGGACCATGGTCGTGCACATCAAGTCCGGAGTTGAACACGGGCATCGGTAGGTTTGGACTGTGCATCCTGTAATGGTGTCTGAGGGTTACACCGTAGGGCCTGATACACCCTATGGGGTGGACCCTGCACAGTCAACTACATTACATGACTAGGCCGTATGACACCGACACTTGACGAGTTAGGCTTATAGGGAGCCGATCGACTAGACTGTGTAGTTGGACCTTAATTTAGGTCACCTCATGATGATGGACCAAGCTTGGGCCAAGGGATCAATTCTTGTTTTTACTTGACATGTTAGAATGCTAGTACACCCGTGGTGCAAAACTTAACCATAATTATGCGATGACACCTTTATCTATCTTGTTAGTTAATCATCATGCCAGTATGTTGTTATCCTTATGTTCATCTCAGCTTCTCATGCCAGTTAACTTTACTAGTTCATAGACAGATAGTAGTAGGGCTTACCAGTCTTTTTGACTGACCTGTTTTCTTTCTCCTCTTTTCTTCCGTTTCCCCCCCTCAGGTTCTCAGGGTGGGAACAGTGGAGCTTAGCTTGGATCTTTACAGCTTGCTTACTGGATTTGCTCATGTACGGTTTTGGATATTGAGCTAGCTATGGTTTATCACTTCATTTTGGGGATAGTACTTTATGTATTTCAGTTTTTCAGTTAATGCTTTTATCTAGACTTTGTTGTTGGAAAATAATGACCAAGTACTTTGTTGTAACATGATTATGGTTTTGAAATGCTAAGTTTTATCCGCTGCTTTACTACTCTGTTTTACTTATATGTTCTGTCTTGTGATATCTGCATGCATGTTTACCTTGTTTAACGCCCCTCCAAAGCTAATGAACTTGCAAGAGTGGCATTGGCGGAGGTGGGGTGTTACACAAACCGTAAATTAATCAAGAGAATAATCCCCCAAATATTAAACCCGAAGGCCGAAACCAACATCAGATCGATATCCAGAAATCCATTCTGCTTAGCTAACCGACAGTTAGTTTCTAAATTTCACCTTCATAGGGAAAGGTTCCCATTAATTTTATCAAAGATAAATCCCTTGGATTTATTCTTTAATCTTCTTTTGAATTTTGATTCAACTAGTCGGGATTAACGAACCTTACCGAAGTAATTATTTGTTTTAATTTCCCAATCCCAACCTATTCATCCCATGAAGTAAAACTAGTAATACTTCATATCTAACACCACGGTGTTATCGGTAAATTCAATTACCATTTCACATTCAAATCTAATTAAAGATTTAACTATCGCCTAGAGAAAAACTGGTGATACTCCATTCTCGATTATTTCAATCTAATTAAAGATTCATTAAAACTCCACTTAGTTTTAATCGTTAACTGGGTTAAAGAATCAGTGTCATTTAAAACACGGTTCCCGATAAACCCAAAATCACATTCATTAATTATCGGGTTAAAGAACGAGTGTTATTTAAAACCTTATCCACGATAAACCCAAAAATCAATATCAATTCAATTAAATATTATTTAATTGGTACACTTCATTAAATCTAAATAAAAAGATTTAATCTTTTCTCAACTGGGTTCAAAAACAGTGTTAATGAAGACACCATTCACGACAAACCCAAATCACATTTGATATTAAACACAAGGCTCTGAATAGAAAATATATCGGCTTATATTCAATATCAAATTCTACGACCAACAGATATCGTATTGGAAATAACGATATATAAATATCTTTCAAATTTCCATAACAACATCCGTATAATCACGAAATCCAACATCGAAATATTCCGAAGACAATTTCGATTCAAACCCATTCCAATGCAATCATTGGAAATTCTGGTTATTTTCAAAACCATTTCAAATTCAATTTATTTATTTAAAAATAAATAGGATTATAATACTAGTTCAAAACTAGTTCATTTCGATAAAAATCTATTTTTATCTTTTCAAATATGGAGTTTTTCATCCCAATTCTTTCTAAATCATTTCTTATGATTTTACACAAATTATTGATATTTTTAATGATTTTATCAAGGCCCGTACGGTCGATTTCCATCAATGGCCATCGAACTGCACTTACAACGACCTTTTTCAAATTTGATTTGGACATAATTCCAAATCCAACCGTTAGATTTCAAATTTCTAATATTCATTAGAAAGCTCTTTTCGATACGAACCCAACGGTTCCAGTTTTAGGAGAATCCGACGGTCGGATCTCCCGTAAAATCCGTTCGAAGTCAATGGTCGAAATTCGCGAACTGCCGCGGCGCGGCGCGTTCTATTCAGGCCATTATATTATATATATAATATATATAATATATATTTCGTCGATTTCTATTTAAAACGAAATTTATAAATCGTTTTAAATTCGTTTTCGAAACGGTTTCAACTTCATATTCAATTCCGAATCAAAATTGAATATTCCAATATAAATTCGTTTTAAATTCATTTCAAATCGATTTCAATTCAAATTGATTTTTAATTCAATTTCAGTTCATTTTTCAATTCAATTTGAATTTCAAATTAGCTCAATTTCAATTCAATTTCAATTCGAATTCATTTCTAAACGATTTCAATTCTATTTCACTTCTATTCGAATTCATTTCTATTCGAGTTTCAAATCATTTCAGTGTATTTCGAATTTTGAATCAATTCAGTTTAATTCGAATTTCAATTCACTTTAAATATAATTCGAATTTCCATTCATTTCAGTATAGTTCGAATTTCAAATCTATTCAATTTCAAATCTATTCAATATTCATTGAAGAATGAATAAAATCGATATAAATGTCGTTCACGTCGAAATGGCGTCAATCTAACCAACACGGCTTCATATGTTTCTATTTTCAAATATTCTATTTCAAATAATTCTATTTCAATATTTCAAATAATTTTATTTCAAATATTTCTATTTCGAAACTGGAATGAGGCCCAATCAATTACCATATTATGTTAATTATATGGATTTTCTACACACATGTATATATCAACAACGATGAATAATCAACCATCATCCAAAGTGCATTCTACATTGTATAAGCATCAAATATAAATATTCAACGCTTATAACAGCCTGTCAATCAATCGATCGACATACAACTAAACAATCGGGATTAGTGTACGTCAAATATCATCCCAATACCCGTGTGGGGTTTCAAGCAATCAAACACAGATTTTTATTTGTGCAGTTGGGCGATGTGTAAAATTTATCGTCCCAATCAATGTCCTTCAAATAGGTGTACATAAACAAACCGTCCGGTTTGTAAATGAATATTTATTTATTCACATTCACGTTAAAAATTATATTTTTAACGATCAAACTATTTTATTCAACCTATGAATATTCTATTCGGTCCATTTATTAAATAAAATGTTATCTTTATTTTTCTAACTTATTTTTAGAAAATTTCGGCGGCATAATGGCACGATACTAGAATCGGGACAAGGCCTAGACTTATCCCCGGTCTAGTGAAGGCCCACGCCATTCACACATCAATCAAATCAATTTCATTTCACCAAACAATTCAATTCAAACCAAATAATCTAACCAACTACACAACCAAACAATTAAACAAACAAGCCATCCATGGTCTGTGAATGACGGGTGTCGGGTGCTGCTAAGCACCGTCTGCATCCTAGTATATATATAACTAGAAAAAGAAATTGAAGACTGAGAAGTTCTCACTGATAGCTATCCTAACTCCATGGCACTTCTAATGTAGGAAATCTTCACTGTTCTCGTCTTTTATCACTTTCTTCGCCCGTAGCCACTACATATATAAAAATTGAATTTTTACTTCGCTATTCAATATATAAAAATCGAATTTTTACTTCGCTATTCAATGTATAAAAATCGAATTTTTACTTCGCTATTCAATGTATAAAAATTGAATTTTTTCTTTGCTATTCAATATATAAAAATCGAATTTTAACTTCGCTATTCAATATATAAAAATCGAATTTTTACTTCGCTATTCAATATATAAAAATCGAATTTTTTCTTTGCTATTCAATATATAAAAATCGAATTTTTACTTCGCTATTCAATATATAAAAATCGAATTTTTTACTTCGTTATTCAGTATATAAAAATCGAATTTTTACTGCTTTAACTTCATGTTAGAAATCTGATTTTTATCGCTTTAACTTCATGTTAAAAATCTTGCTTTTTCATTTTTAAAAATCTATTTTTAAAAATAAAATAGATTTCAGTTTTCAAATCAAAAAATCAGTTTTAAAATCAAACAGAACGATAACTGAAAATTTGAAAAATAAATAAAAACTCACAGACGAAAACTGGAGAGGGGGGGTGCTGCACGTCAGTCGAGGCAGGGGGGTGTTGCGCGTCAGTCGAGGCAGGGGGTGCTGCGCGTCAGTCGAGGCAGGGGGTATCGCGAGGCTCCAGGAGGGGGGGGGGGGTATCGCGAGGCTCCAGGAGGGGGGGGGGGTATCGCGAGGCTCCAGGAGGGGGGGTAACGGCGGAGGCGACTGGAGGGGGGGTGCGGCGTCGCGACGCCTAGCGGCTAGGGTTCCGCCCTCCTCTTTTTTTTTCTGTTCACTCAGAAATGAATCGGGGAGGGGGGGGGGGGGCAGAAGGATTAAAGAGAGAGGAGAGAGAGTGAGGATTTTTTTTATTTAATTTCAAAAAGTAACTTTTTCATACGACCTCTAAACGAGGCCCACCGCCTGTCGTCCATAGCTAATTACCCCCATTCCGAACACAATGGGATATGTATCGTAAGCTGATTCGACCATTTCGATCAGTTTCCGTCAAAATCTACATTTAACTCTACAAATTGGATTTGAACGCGCATTTCAATTTACTAGGGTCACATACTAACTCAAAAAATTCCAGAAAAATATTTTCTAGCTTCGTATTGACGATACGGTCCTAACAAAACTAGTTTCGTCGAATTCTGAGAACGTTTGAGAAATGGCCAATTTCCAGTCGATTAAAATCCACTAAAACTAGTCAAACACGTTTTCCTTTGCCACGCTCACATATTGATTCGAAAAATTATGAAATTTGAAACCTAGAAATAACTTTACATCCCGGATCCAACAAAAGTGGTTTCGTCGAAATCCGAGGTCGTTTGCAAAATTTCCATTTTTAAGGGCCTGAATTCCATAACGACTATTCAGAATTTTCAACTGGACATATCTTTTGATTCCCGCTATGAAATTTCGATTTCCCGGATTCGTTGGAAAGATATTCTCAAATAGATCCTAATGTTTTTGGTTTCACTAAAATCCGGATTGTTTTGCACCCGGTACATTAATTTGAAGTTTGAAATCGAATTATCGAACTACCGCGCCATTTTCAATTCCTTTTATAAATATAAATAAGTATTTATATTCTAACGACGATCTATATAAATATATTCGTTTGAATTCTATTCAAAATAAATTTCTCGTCGTTATTATTTAAA
Organism: Allium sativum; assembly: GCA_030737875.1. Lineage (NCBI taxonomy): Eukaryota > Viridiplantae > Streptophyta > Magnoliopsida > Asparagales > Amaryllidaceae > Allium > Allium sativum. The sequence continues at coordinate 294,948,849 of CM060919.1, forward strand.
ATAATTCATTTTAAATAATCAAAATTCGCTAAAATTGCCAAAATAAAAATTTTAAACTGGCCCAGATTTTCGGGTTGTTACAATCTCCCCCACTTAAAACTTTTCGTCCCCGAAAAGGAACAAAGTCGAAAGTGGTTTGATTAATCAATTCTATGTTCGATCTGGCTTCCATTCTCCAACTTTTCAGTTTCTGAGAATTTTCAAATTCTTCCAAAGTTTTGCTAACACCCTAAATTTTCGAAAAATTTCGCTATAACCTCCCCTGCACCGGGAGCCACGGGAAAATCCCGAAATTACCATACAGGCCTTCTGATCTCAAAAAGAAAAAGAAAAAGCCAAGCGGCTAGCCAATAGGCTCATAAAATCATCATCAACCAAACAAAACAGTAAATTATGTAGTAAACATGTACCTATTTGTCGGGCAAACAAATTTTATTCTCTGCTCTAGCCTCCTTTCCATGACCTGTTCAATGTAAGTACATGTATATGCAAGCAAAAGCGACCAATTTCTCAATACAATTCAATATTTTATACAATTAGGCGTAATGGTTCAAAATTTATCAAATAACTAAACAAGCAACACAAATATCAATCAATTAGTGAATTAGAGTTTCAAATTCATAATTTTGAAACATATACAAAAATTAGATTTTTGATGCCAAATCACAACAATAAACCCTATCTAATTTTGGTTCTCACACCAGTCTAATGGAAATATATAGGAATCCCACCTTCGAAACTCGAACATAAATGTTGATGATGCGATCGCTATCATCAATATCATCTCCGGGCGACTAGAGTGTGATGCTATATCTATCCAATATATTAAAACTTTGAATATACGTTTGCAAGGCGTATATGCAAATTCTTTATATACTGGACTATCCAAATCAATACAAATAAATAATCAACTACGAATAGTTGATTTAAATTTTCAAAACAAAATTTGTTTTCATCTTAAAAATATACTCTTCACACTCGTTCTAGGATACTACTGATCCCATCTCTAACGAGTCATTCTCATTGGATTTTACTAATCCAATATCTGATGAATTCTTTCGTATGGTTCTAATGTGCCTTGTTCTCTAGCTTTGTAAACCAAAGCTCTGATACCAACTGTGACGAAAAGGAATTTCGCTCGATCCGAATCAGTCGCTAAACTGATCTAGACCGTTCGAAACGCCTGATTGTTTTGAGAACACGACAAAATAGAACGCATACAAAAGAACATTTCATTGTATATTACAACAATGCATCAGATTACAAGAATATACAGAGTATAAATGAATAAATATTACACAGAAAAATATCAGAGATTACAACACATTACAGAGCAGCGGAAAATAGTACAATACACAATTAGAAGAGATATACGGATACAAAGCTTTCCGGATATCGTTCCAGCTGTAAACTAGGATCCTGTGAATATAAATCTGCAAAACCAAAACTACTAGATGCCCGTGTCAAAATAAGGGCACCCAGAGTTTAGGTTAAAACAATAAAATCCAGGTCAGTCATGTGACTGGTGTGAGAACTAAAACAGTTAATCTTTATTTTTAAAGTTAGGTAAATCAAGGGACCGCGCCGTATAACACGGAACGGGTTTCCTCCCAAGAATACCAGTGCATAAAACAACAGCGCAATGCTAAATAAAGAAAAATGAAGCTATTATAAGACCCAGGTCCTATTACACAATGCAACGCAAGCCAGGGGATAGGGTTTTTACCTTATAATAGCCAAGAATGCTTGATACGTTTAAAACAAATCATTTGATACTATTATAAGTGCATAGTGTATAAAACAACTTCAAATCATAAATATCAATCATTGGCGGCATGAGCGTCCCATGCCACTATGTCGCCATATATAGGTTTACAAATAAAACCGCAAAGTCATGTATTTGGAAATTGGATTTCCGTCTATGAACCGAGGCAAAAGATAGTCCTCAACCGATTCGAGACGCTCTAGCCCGTGTCTCAGGATCAGTGCTCGAGTGACCCTTGGATCGTCAGGGCCGGTCCACCGATGTGGATTAAAATTCCTGAACACTGCGTTTCCCCGCCCTTTGGGGGCATCAATGAGCCAACGAATGACTCCATCGGACCCGGATCATCCGATCTAACCGAGGCGCCTCGCAACAGCAACAACCACACAGGTGAAAGTATATAAATGTCAGGGCTAGTAGGTCACTGACACCACCCTAGCTAGAAGGAAATGCATGCCCTCCCTGAGGTCCGTCTCCCGTTTTTGGTTCACAACCGGGGTGTGAGGCTCGCGAATTCACGTTACACAAAGCTTTGCCACACAGGCTGTGCTTTGATCATCACCACAAGACTTTGCTTTTCAACGGAAGCCTCGATCAATTGCCACTTAGGCATGCCACACAGGCAATTCACTCCATGCGTTTGATATCCATCAATATATAACCCCTGAGCTCGTACGTCTCAGAGAAGGGCGTTAAGCAAGAGAATAAATTCACCGCCACCAAACAGATATATATCTAATAGAGATCAATCACACGGACTAAAATCCAATGTCAGACACACAGTCCATTTACAAGTCCGTTCTGGGTCTGAACGAAACCGGAGGCACCTAGTACCCCGCATATCCATCGATCTCTAAGTACGTCTGGACGATCACCAACTGTTTCCATATTCTTGGATGTACAGCCCAATCAAGATCATCAGTAATTACCCAAACGACGCGAAGACCTCCGGTCTTCGACCATCGTCTTCATCTTCGACTTATCGTCGTATCAGTTATTCATAATGGGATAAACCCGGTCTTTCCGAATAACTTGCGTATATTTTAAATAAGTGTTACACAAACACAACATACGCCTCATTCCAATTTATCAGTTACTAACCGTAAATTAATCAAGAGAATAATCCCCCAAATATTAACCCCGAAGGCCGAAACCAACATCAGATCAATATTCAGAAAACCATTCTGCTTAGCTAACCAACAGTTAGTTTCTAAATTTCACATTCATAGGGAAAGGTTCCCATTAATTTTATCAAAGATAAATCCCTTGGATTTATTCTTTAATCTTCTTTTGAATTTTGATTCAACTAGTCGGGATTAACGAACCTTACCGAAGTAATTATTTGTTTTAATTTCCCAATCCCAACCTATTCATCCCATGAAGTAAAACTGGTAATACTTCATATCTAACACCACGGTGTTATCGGTAAATTCAATTACCATTTCATGTTCAAATCTAATTAAAGATTTAACTATCGCCTGGAGAAAAACTGGTGATACTCCATTCTCGATTATTTCAATCTAATTAAAGATTCATTAAAACTCCACTTAGTTTTAATCGTTAACTGGGTTAAAGAATCAGTGTCATTTAAAACACGGTTCTCGATAAACCCAAAATCACATTCATTAATTATCGGGTTAAAGAACGAGTGTTATTTAAAACACTGTCCACGATAAACCCAAAAATTAATATCAATTCAATTAAATATTATTTAATTGGTACACTTCATTAAATCTAAATAAAAAGATTTAATCTTTTCTCAACTGGGTTCAAAAAACAGTGTTAATGAAGACACCATTCACGACAAACCCAAAACACATTTGATATTAAACACAAGGCTCTGAATAGAAAATATATCGGCTTATATTCAATATCAAATTCTACGACCAACAGATATCGTATTGGAAATAACGATATATAAATATCTTTCAAATTTCCAAAATAACATCCGTATAATCACGAAATCCAACATCGAAATATTCCGAAGACAATTTCGATTCAAACCCATTCCAATGCAATCATTGGAAATTCTGGTTATTTTCAAAACCATTTCAAATTCAATTTATTTATTTAAAAATAAGTAGGATTATAATTCTAGTTCAAAACTAGTTCATTTCGATAAAAATCTATTTTTATCTTTTCAAATATGGAGTTTTTCATCCCAATTCTTTCTAAATCATTTCTTATGATTTTACACAAATTATTGATATTTTTAATGATTTTATCAAGGCCCGTACGGTCGATTTCCATCAATGGCCATCGAACTGCACTTACAGCGACCTTTTTCAAATTTGATTTGGACATAATTCCAAATCCAACCGTTAGATTTCAAATTTCTAATATTCATTAGAAAGCTCTTTTCGATACGAACCCAACGGTTCTGGGTTTAGGAGAATCGGACGGTCGGATCTCCCGTAATATCCGTTCGAAGTCAATGGTCGAAATTCGCGAACTGCCGCGGCGCGGCGCGTTCTATTCAGGCCATTATATTATATATATAATATATATATTTCGTCGATTTCTATTTAAAACGAAATTTATAAATCGTTTTAAATTCGTTTTCGAAACGGTTTCAACTTCATATTCAATTCCAAATCAAAAATTGAATATTCCAATAAAAATTCGTTTTAAATTCATTTCAAATCGATTTCAATTCAAATTGATTTTTAATTCAATTTCAGTTCGTTTTTCAATTCAATTTGAATTTCAAATTAGCTCAATTTCAATTCAAATTCATTTCTATTCAATTTCAATTCGAATTCATTTCTAAACGATTTCAATTCTATTTCACTTCTATTCGAATTCATTTCTATTCGAGTTTCAAATAATTTCAGTGTATTTCGAATTTCAAATCAATTCAGTTTAATTCGAATTTCAATTCACTTTAAATATAATTCGAATTTCCATTCATTTCAGTATAGTTCGAATTTCAAATCTACTCAATTTAAAATCTATTCAATATTCATTGAAGAATGAATAAAATCGATATAAATGTCGTTCACGTCGAAATGACGTCAATCTAACCAACATGGCTTCATATGTTTCTATTTTCAAATATTCTATTTCAAATATTTCTATTTCAATATTTCAAATAATTTTATTTCAAATATTTCTATTTCGAAACTGGAATGAGGCCCAATCAATTACCATATAATGTTAATTATATGGATTTTCTACACACATGTATATATCAACAACGATGAATAATCAACCATCATCCAAAGTGCATTCTACACTGTATAAGCATCAAATATAAATATTCAACGCTTATAACAGCCTGTCAATCAATCGATCGACATACAACTAAACAATCAGGATTAGTGTACATCAAATATCATCCCAATACCCGTGTGGGGTTTCAAGCAATCAAACACTGATTTTTATTTGTGCAGTTGGGCGATGTGTAAAATTTATCGTCCCAATCAATGTCCTTCAAATAGGTGTACATAAACAAACCGTCCGGTTTGTAAATGAATATTTATTTATTCATAATCACGTTAAAAATTATATTTTTAACGATCAAACTATTTTATTCAACCTATGAATATTCTATTCGGTCCGTTTATTAAATAAAATGTTATCTTTATTTTTCTAACTTATTTTTAGAAAATTTCGGCGGCATAACGGCACGATACTAGAAACGGGACAAGGCCTAGCCTTATCCCCGGTCTAGTGAAGGCCCACGCCATTCACACATCAATCAAATCAATTTCATTTCACCAAACAATTCAATTCAAACCAAATAATCTAACCAACTACACAACCAAACAATTAAACAAACAAGCCATCCATGATCTGTGGATGACGGGTGTCGGGTGCTGCTAAGCACCGTCTGCATCCTAGTATATATATAACTAGAAAAAGAAATTGAAGAGTGAGAAGTTCTCACCGATAGCTATCCTAACTCCACGGCACTTCTAATGCAAGAAATCTTCACTGTTCTCATCTCTTATCACTTTCTTCGCCCGTAGCCACTACATATATAAAAATCGAATTTTTACTTCGCTATTCAATATATAAAAATCGAATTTTTACTTTGCTATTCAATATATAAAATCGAATTTTTACTTCATTATTCAATATATAAAAATCGAATTTTTTCTTTGCTATTCAATATATAAAAATCGAATTTTTACTTCGCTATTCAATATATAAAAATCGAATTTTTACTTCGCTATTCAATATATAAAAATCGAATTTTTTCTTTGCTATTCAATATATAAAAATCGAATTTTTACTTCGCTATTCAATATATAAAAATCGAATTTTTACTTCGTTATTCAATATATAAAAATCGAATTTTTACTGCTTTAACTTCATGTTAAAAATCTGATTTTTATCGCTTTAACTTCATGTTAAAAATCTTTCCTTTTCATTTTTAAAAATCTATTTTTAAAAATCTAATAGATTTCAGTTTTCAAATCTAAAAATCAGTTTTAAAATCAAATAGAACGATAACTGAAAATTTGAAAAATAAATAAAAACCTACAGACGAAAACTGGAGAGGGGGGGTGCTGCGCGTCAGTCGAGGCAGGGGGTTGCTGCGCGTCAGTCGAGGCGAGGGGGGTATCGCGAGGCTCCAGGAGGTTGGGGGGGTATCGCGAGGCTCCAGGAGGGGGGGGGGGGGGTAACGACGGAGGCGACTGGGCGAGGGGGTGGCGGCGTCGCGACGCCTGGCGGCTAGGGTTCCGCCCTCCTCTCTTTTTTTTTATCTGTTCGCTCAGAAATGAATCGGGGGGGGGGGGGGGGGTGGGGAGAAGGATTAAAGAGAGAGGAGAGAGAGTGAGGATTTTTTTATTTAATTATTTAATTTCAAAAAACAACCTTTTCATACGACCTCTAAACGAGGCCTACTGCCTGTCGCCCATAGCTAATTACCCCCATTTCGAACACAATGGGATATGTATCGTAAGCTGATTCGACCATTTCGATCAGTTTCCGTCAAAATGTACATTTAACTCTACAAATTGAATTTGAATGCGCATTTCAATTTACTGGGGTCACATACTAACTCGAAAAGTTCCAGAAAAATATTTTCTAGCTTCGTATTGACGATACGGTCCTAACAAAACTAGTTTCGTCGAATTTTGAGATCGTTTGAAAAATGGCCAATTTCCAGTCGATTAAAATCCACTAAAACTGGTCAAACGCGTTTTTCTTTGCCACGCTCACATATTGATTCGAAAAATTATGAAATTTGAAACCTAGCAATAACTTTACATCCCGGATCCAACAAAAGTGGTTTCGTCGAAATCCGAGGTCGTTTGCAAAATTTCCATTTTTAAGGTCCTGAATTCCATAGCGACTATTCAGAATTTTCAACTGGACATATCTTTTGATTCCCGCTATGAAATTTCGATTTCCCGGATTCGTTGGGAAGATATTCTCAAATAGATCCTAATGATTTTGGTTTCACTAAAATCTGGATTGTTTTGCACCCGGTACATTCATTTGAAGTTTGAAATCGAATTATCGAACTACCGCGCCATTTTCAATTCCTTTTATAAATATAAATAATTATTTATATTCTAACGACGATCTATATAAATATATTCGTTTGAATTCTATTCAAAATAAATTTCTCGTCGTTATTATTTAAAATAATTCATTTTAAATAATCAAAATTCGCTAAAATTGCCAAAATAAAAATTTTAAACTGGCCCAGATTTTCGGGTTGTTACATATATTCGGGCTTGTGAAGAGGAGAGCTTCATGTTGATGTTTGTTTCGTACAGTGCGACGCCGGTTTGACGTAGCTCGAAATTCACAGTAAACCTAGGGCTGGAGTATTCTCGAAATCTGGACATGGATTGATGAAATCGAGCCCATATTTGGAATGAGGAGGAGTTGTAGATTGTATAGACAAAGGTTGAGGGTATTTGGTTGGAAGGGGTGTCGCGCGTATGCCTGTGGCAGGCGGAAAAGCCTGTTGATGCGGAGGAGGATAGGTGATCGAGTTCGATCAAAAAAGTATGGGTTGATGCGGATTTGTTTGAGGAGTTCAATGATGGGTTTTGTTTTGGATTTCGGGTTGTGTGGAAGGAGCGATGGAGGATCGATTGCCGTTGGGAAATACTGGAAATCGTTTTTTTTTCAATTGGGGAAGAATACTGTTTTGCACGGGTTTGGGTAAATGGGCCGCTGAGGAAAGGTTAAAGCCCAATTAGAATTAATTTAGTTTTATTTTTAAATTTTAAATAGCGTATTAACTTGTATATTACATAACTTCGTCATACGTTATCAGAATTGCGAACGGTCAGATCCGGTTGGACTGTATGGATGGCGGCTACACAGTGGAACTTACTGGAAGTGGATTGGAGCTCGTTACAATTTATAGCGAATTAAATTTTCTGTCAGAATCAACCGACAATTATCGTTATTTAACGATGATCGTCCAATGTGAGTAAGTCTCACTAACTGTAACGACCCGAGGATTTTCAACTCCGAAAATCAACACAAAACACCATGTCGACATTCAAGCACCGAAAATACCGAAACGTTATGAGAAAGAAATTAGTGGGTGAGATAAGAAAAGAAAGAAATATTATAATAGAAGAATAAGGAGGACATAAGAAAACTCACAGCGGAACGAATAAAATATAATATCAAATGCTTTACACAAAAACAACTGTAAATATATGATTACAACATCAGAGTATACATTCAAACCAATACAATACACAGCAGAAATAAGCTATAGTACCAGCAAGTATATGGAATACATCTCAACTTCAACTCCTTCTCTGGAACTCCAAGCGAATTATAACCTAGAAATATACTCGGTCTGACCTGAGCACATTTGATTTAAAACAAAATTCACCAGGTCAGTCTGGAATACTTTCAGTGGTAAATTCATAGCACAACAACTTTTTTAACTTTGAAAATCCTTTTTGAAAGAAAGAATAATAGTAAGACTAATCCACATATAAACGTGGATGGTTTTTACCTTACTATAACCCAAAAACACCTTTAAAATCAATATCTTTTCTGATATTATGATAGTGTCTATGAATCACAAATAAATATCAATCTAGTATAACGCTTGTGTAACACCCCGTATGTTAAATAACTTGTTATAATATAAATCAGGGCAGAATTAAATTTTAAATTCTGAATCAAGGGAAACGGGCTATGCCATTGCGTTCGTCTCGGAAAAATACGCGAAATAGAGTCCGAAATTTCGTGAATCGGAGTCCGTATGTTCGAGATATGGCCTTTAGAAGTTTCACGAAAAATCAGAAAAACGAAACAGATTTCAAAAATGCAGATTATGGGCTAGGCGGGAAAATTCCCGCCCAGACCAGGTCAACCTGGGAGTCGACCTGGGGGTCGACCTGGGTGTCGACCTTCCCACCAGGTCGACTAGGGTGTCGACCCTAGTGTTGACCTGGGGGTCGATTTCCCTGGTCGAGCCCACGTGACCTGGGTGCATTGATTTGGGATCTGGGCTGTGTTTTGGTGGCTAATGACGGGATCTGACGGCTCTAATCTGATTTAGGGTTAATCTAATGGCCTAAAACACCTAACTAATATATAAATACACCCTAAGACTACCCTAATTCATACTAAAAATAGATACAACGTCGTCATGCCGTCAAAATGCAACTTGAAGGAGCCTCCACCAAATTAAAGTGGAAGATAGGTTCTCAAATCAACTTCTAATCAACTCTAGCAACTTAATCTTCTTCATAGGAGTGCTAATCAACAAGTTGTGAGTTTCTATAGCCTTAATGACCAATTGTTGAAATGATTATGATAGGATATAATGAGGTTATGGCTATGAATGTGGATCAATGCAAGTTATGTTATCATATGCTATGTGTTAATGATGTTATGCAAGTTATGCAAGTTATATGCTATGTGTTATGCAAGTTATGCAAGTTATATGCTATGTGTTCATGATGTTATGCAAGTTATGCAAGTCATATGCTATGTGATCATGATGTTATGCAAGTTATGCAAGTCATATTCTATGTGGTCATGATGTTATGCAAGTTATGCAAGTCATATGTTATGTGATCATGATGTTATGCAAGTTATGCAAGTTTTAGGCTATGTGTTCATGATGCTAGTTATGCAAATCACTATGATAAACATTGATCCATTATGACACCATGTTATGCAAGTTTGGTGTTTGATTATATGCAAGTTCATATTTGATATGTTATGCAAGTTTGGTGTATGATTATATGCAAGTTCATATATGACATGTTATGCAAGTTTGGTGTTTGATTATATGCAAGTAACATGTGCAAGTTTACACCTTAGTATGATATGCATACATATGCAAGTTAACCCCTTTGTATGTCATACATACATATGCAAGTTTACCCCTTTGTATGACATAAGTAACTTATGCAAGTTAACCTCTTTATGACATATGTGATTCATGCAAGTTTGGGTTGATTATTTATGCTAGTTGGGTTGATGCTATATGCATGTTGACACCTTTAAAACCCATGTTGATGCTAATGTTATGCAAGTTGAACCCATTGTATTTGTGATGAATCTTCCCTTTTATGTCATGTTAGCGAATTACGTGGAGGAACGATGGGGTTAATATACATGTTAATGAAATGGTGTGAAGTTTGTATGATTATGCATACCATAAAGTGGATGGACATAATTGAGTCAATTATGTACATCGTTAAAATTGGAATTAATTAGGGAAAATTAATTCGAAATATGGGGGTGATTAATTAGGTGTAATTAATCGACTAAGACAAGAGGTTGGACCCTTTTGTAGCGTAAGACTGCCCGAAACCGACCGGCAAATCCAGCGGCTACAAATGATTAGCCCAATGTGAGAGGTCTTAGGCACAAACTAAATACGTGACAAGTGTAAAGACACGAGGTTAGACTCGGTTATGGCGTAAGGCTGCCCGGACCCAACCGGCAAATCCAGCTGCCATAAAAGATAGTCTAATGTGAGAGGTCTTTACAACGGTTACGTTCTTAATCAATTAAGAAACACTTAACCAGATAAGCATGTAGAGGGGCATGAGGGGTTAAGTGGGTGCCTTGGGTGGCATGTGGAAATCAAGTAAGTGCCTTGGGTGGCATGTGGAAATCTAGTAGGTTGCCTTGGGTGGCAATAGAAAATACGATTAGAATACTTAACCAAGTGGAAACATGTAATTTAAACATGATTAAAGGGTTAAGTGGGATGCACTAGATAAAGGACAAGCTTAGGTGGGTAGTTTGTGGGGGCCCATTTCAACCAGTAACCCATATGTATCTTATTGGGCTCGACCCATGTCGAGGACGGGACACGCGTACTGGGCTTGATTATAAGAGGCCAAAACGGGTTAGCGGTGGCAACGCAAGTCCAACGGGTTTCATATGCGTGTGTGGACCCGGGATGGTAGGTAAGACGTTGTTGCATCATGTAGGTATAAGCCGTGCACCGTTGATTGTATCGGGTTGCCACTTTGGGGAGTGATACACCCCACTGTGGGGCCAGCACGGGTATCTACGGTAGGGAGACGATCGCTTGGGGAGTAGTGGGTACACCTAGTGGAGATAGGGGCAGACGGCACCTATGTAGTCAGCTAGGGGTACACGAAACTACTGGGTAAATTTTCTAAGTCCTTGGGTGGGATCAACCTTTAAGTAGGAATGACTGGTGTGGTGCAGTTAGTAATTACCCTTGGGTGGGTAGATGCGTCTTTACCGTTATCTTAGTTCATCCTATGTCTAGTTGGCTACTTAGTGTAGTCATTTATCCCCAGTCATCCCGTACCAAGTTTATATCATACCCTAATTACTTTAATGATTGTGTTGTTAAAGTTATAGGGCTCACTCAGACTTATGTCTGGCCCCGTTGTTTTTATCTTTTTCCCCCTCAGGTCCTCAGGTTGGGCCTAGCACTAGTGGGCTTTGATCAGATTTCTTTATCTATCTTTTGGAGCTTGGACCGTGATGTAAAGCCCAACTTATCTTTTCTATTATGGCTATTGTTTATGTAGTGGGATTATGTACTTATGTTTTTATCAGGATGGATATTTAGTACTTGACTCTTTATGGTGTTGTAACTAAACATGTTTACCTTCTGCTGCAATGAAATGATGTTTTAGATTTTAAAGTATTTATATCTGTCTTGTTGTAATTTTTCTGTTCTATATTCACCTAAAATGCTCCACCGAGGTTAAGGCATTCCCTTAGTGAGTGACCTTAGCGGGTGTGGGGGTGTTACAGCTTGCATCTCACGCTCTACATATATAGTATATAATCAAAACCGCATACGCTTATTGGAAATTGGATTCCGACCATGACAAGGTATGGGACCACCTGCCGATAGTGTATCTCTAGAGACGAATACACTGTGTTCAACAAGAACGTCTTGCAACCCGGCCCACACATAACCGACCACTCATTTCTCTTGAGTGTAATGAATATATTATCACCTTACGGCTGCGTAGCTACCTTTTCCCGGGAGATACAGAAATAAAAGAAGTAACAAATATGAATATTCTCTAGATGGTGACAATACACCCTAATGGGTGCGACCCACATAGCCATGCCGCCTGCCCGATTTTTGTCATTTCTCGGTTGTGAGGCTTGAGGTTATAATCAAGAACATCTGGTCACCGTTCGCTTTGAATTTCAAATCGTCATGTCATCCAGGAATAGGATGAACTGAAGGCACTCTCCTGCATCCTTATATAGGAGTCACCCCAAGGATCAGTAGCGAGAAGTCCTTGCAATCCATATATTCCAACCATGACAGAACCACAGTGTATCTCTGGGTGCTAACCAGAGATTATAAGTAGTTCTTCCGCTTCATGAAGATCTACGGTCTTCAATGCTCCATCTTCATTTGCTGCCAGTTACATTCGTACGAAATGTTGAATTAAAGTGGTTTTGGGTCTAGTTCCCATCCCGGTATCTTCGAAACAACACGTCAAAAGGTCTAATAATATATTCGTTGGTAGTCGGGTTTTTAACTATCAATTCACACGGTATGGTTAAGTATATTGGCATCTCTGACTTATTTTTTAAAACTATTTTATCGATCCTTAGAAATCAATCTCATATTCTCTGGTCTCGAATCTCATTATCCATTACATTGAAAATGATAATATATCTTTATTTACCAATCTCCCTTTCATTTCTTTATTTCAAAAACATCACTATATATTTTCCAATCTCTTATGTTATTCTTTGCCTTGCGAAAATCACTACATTCTTAACTCCAGGTTAACGATAAATTTCACCATTCAAACTTGAGTTAAACTTGAGTTAAACAATGTCAAGTAGACATTGTTTTATTAAAATCAACCAGTTCTAATTAACATTTCAAAATCTTGTTAAGGACGTCACAATATTTCTCTTATAGAAATAATAACCAAATTCTAACACTCCTATCGTTTTAAACTAATATCATTCCTTCAGAATAGCGAAGTCATTCAAGTTGGGGTATTTTAGTTACCTCTCAGACCTTAACCGACAACGTTCTTATCTCAGAATAGATAAAAGTTTGAAACACAAACCTATCGTTCGTTTACTATCAATTCGGTTTACTACTTTATTCAACATGGCTTTAATAACCATTTCTTTCATTTGACATATTTATTCTCAAAATAAACCCCTTTACTTTTATTCAAGTAAAACTCGCTAAACGCAAACCTTTATGCTTAAATCTCTTTAATATGACTCATTAACAATTGGATTCGTTTATAAACTCATTTACTAATCCTTTTACTCAAAATTCAACTAAGCCTCTTACTTTTGCGAATCCTAGATCTTCTTCCAATTATAATCGATTACTTGATCCATTTCCTTCAGTAAAACTTATTTAAAATCATTACTCGGGTTTAAACTTCTTTCATGGACTCCCATTCAATTCTAAAATCTCCTTCCTTCTGAAAATCATATTCAAATCCACTTTCATTTTACTTAATTGGATAATTAAGTGAGACTAAATCTTATGAAAAACCATATATTAACTTTGGTGTAATATTACTCTCAACATAATACACTCAAGTTCCATTTCAAAACTCAATTTATTCTTAATTAACTTCCATTTAACCGGGTTAATTACTTTAATTATTGTTAATTAAAGTAATTACTAATTTCATTATTAACTGAAATGAAATGGTTTACTTCATTAAAATATATCAGCTAATCACTTACAGATATTATTAACGATAAATACTTCATCGATGATTTATAAATCAATGAGAAACTCTAATTATCATTTATTTAAAAAGATAATTAATATTAAAGAAATATTATTAAAATAAACATAATTATTCATTGAACCATTTTCATCAGGACGATCAAATTCTAATTATCGACTCTCATTACATAGTTGGCTTTGTCAACTTAATCATCAGTTACCTGTTCAACCGATTTAAATAAATTCTTCTCCCTGGATTGACGATATTAATCTAGTGAAAACATCACTTATTTATTCATTTGGGAACATTAGCTTCAAATGTTAACCCATAGGTTAAGTCTGATTTCTTATGCTAATGGGATTAAATTACTGTACAAATAGTGTTTTAACTTCATTATTTATGAGCATTTCTTTATTATAAACTTTTATTCAAATAAGAGTATAATTTAAAAAATGGATTCAATTATAAAAATATATTCTATAATATCGAGTACGTCGATTTGCCTAAAGGCGAATTAACGTTTCCAAACAAGATTTTAGATCTTTTGCTGCCAACCATTTTACTAATATTATATATTGATCATGTCAATGTTGAATTTCAATTCGACGTCCAATATGTAATCAACCATCAAAAATCAAACAGAATGTAACGTTGTTTGGGGGTAAATAGTTCAAATATGGGAATACAAACAACATACAAAACATTTAAGGAATCCGGTCGGATTCCTCCAACCTGTTCTTCCTTGCATCACGGATCATAATATTTGATAATAATATATGAAATAATTACTTAAACCAAATCATCCAATATGACAATTATAATTTGTCGACAACCATTTAATAAGCAACTAAGGCATTCAAGCAACCAACTCTATGATTAACGATGAATTATGTTTTAATATGAATTTAACACTTCATAAAATTCTAGAAAACGTGAAAATTAACTCACCTTGTTTTGATTCGATTTGCACGTTATTTCATTTAATTTTAAACGGGCGTTTAAAATAAACTACCCAGCAGCTCCAAGGTCACTCAAACCAGCTGCAACTTATAGCCTTCGCTTCTATGATTCCGCTTCTCTCGCTTTACGCAAATCCTGTTCACGAACGAACAAATTACCTATAATTGAATAATTCAAACAATGGTTAACCTTGAATGAACTAAACTAGATTAATTAGCCTAAGGTAATTGCCATGTTAAAATTTCTAATTCAAGACCTTCATTCCTTTTGTTCGTGATGGCCTTCTGTCTAGTCATCACAAGAGCACGGCTCTTCCCCCTTACAACAATTTTCCCAACTTCCGTTCACCATTTTTGTTTTCATTTTTTTCTTTCGAACAGTGGAACTCTCCACTCAAACACTACACAGTTCTGCTCCTCCTCTCGCCATCTGTCAAACAGCAGACCCCCGCACCCCAAAACAAAGTGACTTCACCCTTCCTACTGTGTTGACATGCTCCACTTCATTCCTTTTTATATATAATTTAGAATAACTAGATTAGCAAACAAAACCTTAAACTAGTTTATTAAATCTTTTATTATCTTACCTTAATCAATGCCAATGGCCGTTTAAGCCATCTATACCTCTTGCCCAGACACTCTTCAAACAAAGACCGAACTCTTGCCTGTGCTGCCAGTATTTACACTGATCTTTTTCCATTACACATGTAAACAAATGCTGCTCCACTAAAGTATCCACGTACAACTTCTCCCTTGCAAAACCGTCTTCCCTTCCTTGTGCCTATCCACGTTAGAAATGCCACAGACCACTCCGAACCCTCAGATTACGGCTGCTACCTCCCCTTTCTATTTTATTTAATTTTGTTTTAGTAGCTGGTTTCAAACAAGAAAGATTGGAAGTATGGAATTATAGTTTTCATTGTTTGCTCGGAAGGAACTAAGGAATGGTTTTTATTCTGTTTGCTGTTGGTTTTTTTTTCTTGGCTTGGTTTATGGAAACAAATGAAGAAATGGTGCCTGTATATATACATGCGAGTGAAAGAGATAAGCACGACATCCTCTCCTCCGTTTGGTAGCCCTGTGAGTAGGTAGGTAAGGTTTGCCATGATGGAAATGGTGAAAAGAAAACTGACTATTGAAAAGAAATGTTATTTGAAAAAAAATGGAACCGCGCGGTGTAATTTCCATTCGGGTTTCAGACCTTCAGTAATAGATGGTAGGTTGTAGCTGAAGAAATATATGGTAGCTGCAATGTGTTCTCTTATCTACCAGGTTGTATTGATTAGAATAAATGCAGAAGCAGGTTTTTATTTGATACAGGTAGGTGCACCGTATGTTTTTTTCTTCTTGGTTTCATTTCTTTGAATTGGACGTATCAGTTTGTTTTAATTTCCAATGGGTACAATTTCATTTTGATGGTGATTTCCAGTGTATACCTAAGCTAAAGAAGCTAGGCAGCTGTCCTTTTAGGGAGTACATATTTCTTTTTATATGGTCCAATAGCTTTATCCCAAACGTAAAACTGAGATATGTAGAACATGTGCCGAGATTTCCTCTGAAGCTTTTAGTCAAAATTTGCACTTGGTCGAGATTTTAAAACTGATACGGTAAGATTTACCCATATGCACATTGATAGAACGAGATAGGATAAGACGATGCACTGAGATTTTTAGACAGATTTCTTGTAGGCTTTATCCGACAAACTGTGCGCAGCATTTGATATATCTTTTTGTGTACGGATTGCGCAAGATATTGGGTTAAATTTTATATGGTGTCCGTTACGTAAAATTCCATTCATCTATAAAAGACTATGGACAGAAATAAAAATATCGTTGTGATCAGCAACGCCCCACGATCCCAAAAATATAATAATATCGGTAGGTTAACTTATATTGTGAAATCCCATAATACTGATACGGGGTACAAAATACTCCAAATAAAAAAGTGGCGTATTTTTCCCTATTAAAAATTTCAGTAAAATTCTAAAATTTAAATTATAACTACGTCTCAAAGATCTCATCCAAATTCGAAATCGATATTTAATTATATTAAATTATCGTTATGGTTTATAAACGATTCCATAGCGATTTTCTGAAAATTTGAATTGGACATATCTTGCGATCTATATGATGAAAATCTCGATTTTTCTCTTTCATTAGAAAAATATAATCACATGGATTCAGGCAGTTCTTGTTTCATTGAGATCCGATTTATGTCGTATCCTGTATATTCAATTGAAGTTCAAAAATCAATATTTCGAACTACAGCGTCGTTTCGAGCTCATTTTAATTATATAATAAATTATATGAATTCGAACTTAAATTTATAAAACAAATTAGATATAAATTCCATTATATTACCAATATAATATATAAACAGATTTAAATATTCCCATTAAATGACTGAAAATCTGGTACGTTGCATTCTTCCCCCTTAAAAGAATTTCGTCCCCGAAATTATAAGGTAAGAAGAATGATCCGAACTCAATAATTAATTTTGAATTGTTACAAAAACAAATTCAAACTTTTTTTCAAAAAAAATTCTAAAATTTCGCCTGCACCTCCTCTGCACGGCTCGATCACAACAACTATAAATGCTACTCCGGGCCTCAACTTCTCCAGAAGAAAACCAAAAGCCAAATGGCTACCCAATCCAGGGGTATAAAATCAATCACCCTTATCAAAATATTAAGGCAACTCATTTCCAATTCTGCGGAAATCAACAAACTGCTCTTCGTCTGTACTTCCAATCTGTGTAACCAAATCATCTCCACAACTTTCAGGATTATGTACTCAACTCAATTTACAGTGCAAATAACAACCCAGGGTTAAATAATCCAGTTTCATTTCATAACCGAACTTATTTCCAGTAATTATATTGGATTTTGGTTTCAATTCCTCATCTTCTTTATTGACGCATTTGATGTATTTAATTCAACCATTCCAATATTTATATAATAACCAACCAAACCATTTGAATTTTATTCGATATTGATACTTACAGGTCTGCATTCACTATTAATATCAATCGATTAATAACCGATTAGTTTCCATCATTTTCCATTTGATTTCCCAATTAAACTTTACATTCAAGTTTTTATTTTCAAATTTCATACTCAAAATTCCCATCTAGTTATATCATTTCAATTTTATAATCCACCCTGAATTCTAATTCAAATCAACATTAATCAATCAATTATTATAATAATTTGAGAAAATTACACTTTTACTACTTTGTAAAGTATATTGAGCCAAAAATAATTTTAAAAATAATTTTGTAACAAATTACAAATACGCACACTCATATATATACTCATACTCAATCTAGAGTACTACTAACTCCATCTCTATCAAGTCACGCCACAAAGCCAAGGTTATTCCTAAACCTTGTGCTCTGATACCACTGTAATGACCCGGGGATTTTCGACCCTGAAAATCAACACAAAACACCATGTCGACATTCAAGCATCGAAAATACCGGAACGTTATGAGAAAGAAATTAGAGGGTGACATAAGAAAAGAAGGAAATATAAGAATATAAGAATAAAGAGGACATCAGAAAACTCACAGCAGAACGAATAAAATATAATATCGAAAGCTTTATACAAAAACAACTGTATACATATATGATTACAACATCAGAGTATACATTCAAATCAATACAATACACAACGGAAATAAGCTATAGTACCAGTAAGTATATGGAATACATCTCGACTTCAACTCCTTCTCTGGAAATTCAAGTGAATTATAACATAGAAATATGCCTGGTCTGACCGAGCACATTTGATTTAAAACAAAATTCACCGGGTCAATCTAGAATACTTTCAGTGGTAAATTCATAGCACAGCAACTTGTTTAACTTTGAAAATCGTTTTTGAAAGAAAGGATAATAGTAAGACCAGTCCACACATAAACGTGGATGGTTTTTACCTTACTATAACCCAAAAACACCTTTAAAATCAATATCTTTTCTAATATTATGATAGTGTCTATCAATCACAAATAAATATCAATCTAGTAGAACGCTTGCATCTCACGCTCTACATATATGTTATACAATCAAAACCGCAGGCGCTTATTGTAGATTGGATTCCGACTATGACAAGGTATGGGACCACCTGCCGATAGTGTATCTCTAGAGGCGAATACACTGGATTCAACAAGAACGTCTTGCAACCCGGCCCACACATGACCGACCACTCATTTCTCTTGAGTGTATCGAATATATTGTCACCTTACGGCTGCGCAGCTACCGTTTCCCAGGAGATACAGAAATAAAAGAAGTAACAAACATGAATATTCTCTAGATGGTGACAATACACCCTAATGGGTGCGACCCACATAGCCATGTTTCCTGTCCAATTTTTGTCATTTCTCGGCTGTGATGCTTGAGGTTATAATCGAGAACATCTGGCCACCGTTCGCTTTGAATTTCACATCGTCACGTTATCCAGGAACAGGATGAACTGAAGGCACTCTCCTACTGCATCCTTATATAGGAGTCACCCCAAGGATCAGTAGCTAGAAGTCCTTGCAATCCATAGATTCCAACCACGACAGAACCACAGTGTATCTCTGGGAGCAAACCAAAGATTATAAGTAGTTCTTCCGCTTCATGAAGATCTACGGTCTTCAGTGCTCCATCTTCATTTGCTGCCAGTTAGTTTCGTACGAAATGTTGAATCGAAGTGGTTTTGGGTGTAGTTCCCATCCCGGTCTCTTTGAAACAACACGTCAAAATGCCTAATAATATATTCATTGGTAGTCGGGTTTTTAACTATCAATTCACACAGTACGGTTAAGTATATTGGCATCTCTGACTTATTTATTAAAACTATTTTATCAATCCTTAGAAATCGTTCTCATATTCTCTGGTCTCGAATCTCATTATCCATTACATTGAAAATGATAATATATCTTTATTTACCAATCTCCCTTTCATTTCTTTATTTCAAAAATATCACTATATATTTGCCATTCTCTTACGTTATTCTTTGCCTTGCGTAAATCACTATATTCTTATCTCCAGGTTAACGATAAATTTCACCATTCAAACTTGAGTTAAACAATGTCAAGTAGACATTGTTTTATTAAAATCAACCAGTTTTAATTAACATTTCAAAATCTTGTGAAGGACCTCACAATATTTCTCTTATAGAAATAATAACCAAATCCCAACACTCCTATCGTTTTAAACTAATATCATTCCTTGAAAATAGCGAAGTCGTTCAAGTTGGGGTCTTTTAGTTACCTCTCAGACCTTAACCGACAACGTTCTCATCTCAGAATAGATAAAAGTTTGAAACACAAACCTATCGTTCGTTTACTATCAATTCAGTTTACTACTTTATTCAACATGGCTTTAATAACCATTTCTTTCATTTGGCATATTTATTCTCAAAATAAATCTCTTTACTTTTATTCAAGTAAAACTCGCTAAACGCAAACCTTTATGTTTAAATCTCTTTAATATGACTCATTAACAATTGGATTCGTTTAAAAACTCATTTACTATTCCTTTTACTCAAAATTCAACTAAGCCTCTTACTTTTGCAAATCCTAGATCTTCTTCCAATTATAATCGTTTAATTGATCCATTTCCTTCAGTAAAACTTATTTAAAATCATTACTCGGGTTTAAACTTCTTTCATGAACTCCCATACAATTCTAAAATCTCCTTACTTCTGAAAATCATATTCAAATCCACATTCATTTTACTTAATTGGATAATTAAGTGAGACTAAATCTTATGAAAAACCATATATTAACTTTGGTATAATATTGCTCTCAACATAATACACTCAAGTTCCATTTCAAAACTCAATTTGTTCTTAATTAACTTCCATTTAACCAGGTAAATTACTTTAATTATTGTTAATTAAAGTAATTACTAATTTCATTATTAACTGAAATGAAATGGTTTACTTCATTAAAATAGATCAGCTAATCACTTACAGATATTATTAACGATAAATACTTCATTAATGATTTATAAATCAATGAGAAACTCTAATTATCATTTATTTAAAAATATAATTAATATTAAAGAAATATTATTAAAATAAACATAATTATTCATTAAACCATTTTCATTAGGACGATTAAATTCTAATTATCGACTCTCATTACATAGTTGGCTTTGTCAACTTAATCATCAATTACCTGTTCAACTGATTTAAATAGATTCTTCTCCCTGGATTAACGATATTAATCTAGTGAAAACATCACTTATTTATTCATCTGAGAACATTAGCTTCAGATGCTAACCCATAGATTAAGTTTGATTTCTTATGCTAATGAGATTAAATTACTATACAAATAGTGTTTTAACTTCGTTACTTATGAACATTTCTTTATTATAAACTTTTATTCAAATAATAGTATAATTTTAAAAATGGATTCAATTATAAAAAATATATTCTATAATATCGAGTACATCAATTTGCCTAATGGCGAATTAATGTTTCCAAACAAGATTTTAGATCTTTTGCTGCCAACCATTTTACTAGTATTATATATTGATCATGTCAACGTTGAATTTCAATTAGACGTCCAATATGTAATCAACCATCAAAAAGCAAATAGAATGTAACGTTGTTTGGGGGTAAATAGTTCAAATATGGGAATACAAACAACATACAAAACATTTGAGGAATCCGGTCGGATTCCTCCAACCTGTTCTACCCTGCATCACGGATCATAATATTTGATAATAATATATGAAATAATTATTTAAACCAAATTATCCAATATGACAAATATAATTTGTCGACAACCATTTAATAAGCAACCAAGGCATTCAAGCAACCAACTCTATGATTAACGATGAATTATGTTTTAATATGAATTTAACACTTCATAAAATTCCAGAAATCGTGAGAATTAACTCACCTCGTTTTGATTCGATTTGCGTGTTACTTTATTTAATTTTAAATGGGCATTTAAAATAAAATACCCAGCAGCTCCAAGGTCACCCAAACCAGCTGTTACTTATAGCCTTCGCTTCTACGATTTCGCTTCTCTCGCTTTACGCAAATCCTGTTCACGAACGAACAAATTACCTATGATTGAATAATTCAAACGATGGTTAACCTTGACTGAACTAAATTAGATTAATTAGCCTAAGCTAATTACCGTGTTAAATTTTCTAATTCAAGACCTTCATTCCTTTTTGTTCGCGATGGCCTTCTGTCCAGTAATCACAGGAGCACGGCTCTTCCCCCTTACAACAATTTTCCCAACTTCCGTTCGCTATTTTTGTTTTCATTTTATTTTCTTTCGAACAGTGGAACTCTCCACTCAAACACTACACTGTTCTGCTCCTCCTCCTCTTGCCATCTGTCAGACAGCAGACCCCCGCACCCCAGAACAAAGTGACTTCACTCTTCCTACCGTGTTGACATGCTCCACTTCATTCCTTTTTATACATAATTTAGATTAATTAGATTAACAAACAAAAACTTAAACTAGTTTATTAAATCTTTTATTATCTTACCTTAATCAATGCAAATGGCCGTTTAAGCCATCCATACCTCTTGCCCAGACACTCTTCAAACAAAGACGAACTCTTGCCTGTGCTGCCAGCATTTACACTGATCTTTCTCCATTACACACGTAAACGAATGTTGCTCAACTAAAGAATCCACGTACAGCTTCTCCCATGCAAAACCGTCTTCCCTTCCTTGTGCCTATCCACGTTAGAAATGCCACAGACAACTTCGAACTCTCAGATCACGGCTACTACCTCCCCTTTCTGTTTTATTTAATTTTGTTTTAGTAACTGGTTTCAAACGAGAAAGATTGAAAGTATGGAAGTATAGTTTTCATTGTTTGCTCGGAAGGAACAAAGGAATGGTTTTTATTTTGTTTGCTGTTGGTTTTTTTTTCTTGGCTTGGTTTCTGGAAATAAATGAAGAGATGGCGCTTGTATATATACATGCGAGTGAAAGAGATAAGCACGACGTCCTCTCCTCCGTCCTGTGCGTAGATAGGTAAGGTTTGTCGTGATGGAAATGGTGAAAAGAAAACCGACTATTGAAAAGAAATGTCATTTGAAAAAAAAATGGAACTGCGCAGTGTAATTTCCATTCGGGTTTCAGACCTTCAGTAATAGATGGTAGGTTGTAGCTGAAGAAATATATGGTAGCTGCAATGTGTTCTCTTATCTACCAGGTTGTATTGATTAGAATAAATGCAGAAGTAGGTTTTTATTTGATACAAGTAGGTGCACCGTATGTTTTTTCCTTCTTGGTTTCATTTCTTTGAATTGGACGTATCAGTGTGTTTTAATTTCCAACGGGTACAGTTTCATTTTGATGGTGATTTCCAGAGTATACCTGAGCTAAAGAAACTAGGCAGCTGTCCTTTTGGGGTGTACATAAATCTTTTTATATGGTCCAATAGCTTTATCCCAAACGTCAAATTGAGATATGTAGAACATGTGCCGAGATTTCCTCTGAAGCTTTTAGTCAAAATTTGCACTTGGTCGAGACTTTTAAAGCTGATACGGTAAGATTTACCCATATGCACATTGATAGAACGAGATAGGACAAGACGATGCGCTGAGATTTTTAGACATATTTCTTATAGGCTTTATCCGGCATACTGTGCGCAACATTTGATATAGCTTTTTGTGTACGGATTGCGAAAGATATTGGGTTAGATTTTATACGGTGTCCGTTACGTAGAATTTCGTTCATCTATAAAAGACTATGGACAGAAATAAAAATATCGTTGTGATCAGCAACGCCCCACAATCCCAAAAATATAATAATATCGTTAGGTTAACTTATATTGTGAAATCCCAAAATACTGATACGGGGTACAAAATACTCCAAACAAAAAAGTGGCGTATTTTTCCCAATTAAAAATTTCAGTAAAATTCTAAAAAATTAAATTATTACTACGTCTCAAAGATCTCATCCAAATTTGAAATCGATATTTAATTATATTAAATTATTGTTATGGTTTATAAACGATTCCATAGCGATTTTCCGAAAATTTGAATTGGACATATCTTGCGATATATACGATGAAAATCTCGATTTTTCTCTTTCATTAGAAAAATATAATCACATAGATTCAAGTGGTTCTTGTTTCACTGAGATCCGATTTATATCGGATCCTGTATATTCAATTGAAGTTCAAAAATCAATATTTCGAACTGCAGTGTCGTTTCGAGCTCGTTTTAATTATATAATAAATTGTATGAATTCCAACTTAAATTTATAAAATAAATTCGATATAAATTCCATTATATTACCAATATAACATATAAACAGATTTAAATATTCCCATTAAATGATCGAAAATCTGGTACGTTACATTCTTCCCCCTTAAAAGAATTTCGTCCCCGAAATTATAAGGTAAGAAGAATGATCCGAACTCAATAATTAATTTTGAATTGTTACCAAAACAAATTCAAACTTTTTATAAAAAAAGAATTCTAAAATTTCGCCAGCACCTCCTCTGCACGGCTCGATCACAACAACTACAAATGCCACTCCGGGCCTCAACTTCTCCAGAAGAAAACCAAAAGCCAAATGGCTACCCAATCCAGGGGTATAATATCAATCTCCCCAATCAAAATATTAAGATTTACTTGTTTGTCGGGTAACTCATTTTTCCAATTCTGCAGCAAATCAACAAACTACTCCTCGTCTGTACTTCCAATCTGTGTAACCAAATCATCTCCACAACTTTCTGGAATATGCACTCAACTCAATTTACAGTGCAAATAACAACCCAGGGTTAAATAATTCAGTTTCATTTCATAACCGAACTTATTTCCAGTTATTATAATGGATTTTGGTTTCAATTCCTCATCTTCTTTATTGACGCATTTGATGAATTTAATTCAACCATTCCAATATTTATATAACAACCAACCAAATCATTTGAATTTTATTCGACATTGATACTTACAGGTCTGCATTCACTATTAATATCAATCGATTAATAACCAATTAGTTTCCATCATTTTCCATTAGATTTCCAAATTAGACTTTACATCAAGTTTTTATTTTCAAATTTCATACTCGAAATTCCCATCTAGTTATATCATTTCAATTTTACAATCCACCCTGAATTCTAATTCAAATCAACATTAGTCAAACAATTACTATAATAATTTGAGAAAATTACACTTTTACTGCTTTGTAAAATATATTGAGCCAAAAATAATTTTAAAAATAATTTTGTAACAAATTACAAATACGCACACTCATATATATACTCATACTCAATCTAGAGTACTACTAACTCCATCTCTATCAAGTCACGCCACAGAGCCAAGGTTACTCCTAAACCTTATGCTCTGATACCACTGTAACGACCCGGGGATTTTCGACCCCGAAAATCAACACAAAACACCATGTCGACATTCAAGCACCGAAAATACCGGAACGTTATGAGAAAGAAATTAGAGGGTGACATAAGAAAAGAAAGAAATATTAGAATAGAAGAATAAGGAGGACATCAGAAAACTCACAGCGGAACGAATAAAATATAATAACAAATGCTTTATACAAAACAACTGTATATATATATATATATGATTACAACATCAGAGTATACATTCAAATCAATACAATACACAGCGGAAATAAGCTATTGTACCAGTAAGTATATGGAATACGTCTTGACTTCAACTCCTCTGGAACTCTAAGTGAATTATAACCTGGAAATATACCTGGTCTGACCCGAGCACATTTGATTTAAAACAAAATTCACCGGGTCAGTGTAGAATACTTTCAGTGGTAAATTCATAGCACAACAACTTGTTTAACTTTGAAAATCGTTTTTGAAAGAAAGGATAATAGTAAGACCAGTCCACACATAAACGCGGACGGTTTTGCCCTTACTATAACCAAAAATCACCTTTAAAATAAATATCTTTTCTGATATTATGATAGTGTCTATCAATCACAAATAATTATCAATCTTGTAGAACGCTTGCATCTCACGCTCTACATACATAGTATACAATCAAAACCGCAGGCGCTTATTGGAGATTGGATTCCGACTATGACAAGGTATGGGACCACCTGCCGATAGTGTATCTCTAGAGACGAATACACTGGGTTCAACAAGAACATCTTGCAACCCGACCCACACATGACCGACCACTTATTTCTCTTGAGTGTATAGAATATATTGTCACCTTACGGCTATGCAGCTACCGTTTCCCGGGAGATACAGAAATAAAAGAAGTAACAAATATAAATATTTTCTAGATGGTGACAATACACCCTAATAGGTGCGACCCACATAGCCATGCTGCCTGCATGATTTTTGTCATTTCTCGGTGGTGAGGCTTGAGGTTATAATCGAGAACATCTGGCCACCGTTCACTTTGAATTTCACATCGTCACGTCATCCAGGAACATGATGAACTGAAGGCACTCTCCTACTGGATCCTTATATAGGAGTCACCCCAAGGATCAGTAGCGAGAAGTCCTTGCAATCCATAGATTCCAACCATGACAGAACCACAGTGTATATCTGGGAGCTAACCAGAGATTATAAGTAGTTCTTCCCCTTCATGAAGATCTACGGTCTTCAATGCTCCATCTTCATTTGTTGCCAGTTAGTTTCGTACGAAATGTTGAATCGAAGTGGTTTTGGGTCTAGTTTCCATCCCAGTCTCTTCGAAACAACATGTCAAAAGGTCTAATAATATATTCATTGGTAGTCGGGTTTTTAACTATCAATTCACACAGTACGGTTAAGTATTTTGGCATCTCTGACTTATTTTTTAAAACTATTTTATCGATCCTTAGAAATCGATCTCATATTCTCTGGCCTTGAATCTCATTATCCATTACATTAAAAATGATAATATATCTTTATTTACCAATCTGCCTTTCATTTCTTTATTTCAAAAACATCACTATATATTTGTCAATCTCTTAGTTATTCTTTGCCTTGCGAAAATCACTATATTCTTAACTCCAGGATAACGATAAATTTCACCATTCAAACATGAGTTAAACAATGTCAAGTAGACATTGTTTTATTAAAATCAACCAGTTCTAATTAACATTTCAAAATCTTGTTCAGGACGTCGCAATATTTCTCTTATAGAAATAATAACCAAATTCCAACACTCCTATCGTTTTAAACTAATATCATTCCTTGAAAATAGCGAAGTCATTCAAGTTGGGGTATTTTAGTTACCTCTCAGACCTTAACCGATAACGTTCTTATCTCAGAATAGATAAAAGTTTGAAACACAAACCTATCGTTCGTTTACTATCAATTCAATTTACTACTTTATTCAACATGGCTTTAATAACCATTTCTTTCGTTTGGCATATTTATTCTCAAAATAAATCTCTTTGCTTTTATTCAAGTAAAATTCGCTAAACGCAAACCTTTATGCTTAAATCTCTTTAATATAACTCATTAACAATTGGATTCGTTTAAAAACTCATTTACTAATCCTTTTGCTCAAAATTCAATTAAGCCTCTTACTTTTGCAAATCCTAGATCTTCTTCCAATTATAATCGCTTACTTGATCCATTTCCTTCAGTAAAGCTTATTTAAAATCATTACTCGGGTTCAAACTTCTTTCATGAACTCCCATTAAATTCTAAAATCTCCTTCCTTCTGAAAATCATATTTAGATCCACTTTCATTTTACTTAATTGGATAATTAAGTGAGACTAAATCTTATGAAAAACCATGTATTAACTTTGGTATAATAATGCTCTCAACATAATACACTCATGTTCCATTTCAAAACTCAATTTATTCTTAATTAACTTCCATTTAACCAGGTAAATTTCTTTAATTATTAATAATTAAAGTAATTACTAATTTCATTATTAACTAAAATGAAATGGTTTACTTCATTAAAATAATCAGCTAATCACTTACAGATATTATTAACGATAAATACTTCATCAATGATTTATAAATCAATGAGAAACTCTAATTATCATTTAGTTAAAAAGATAATTAATATTAAAGAAATATTATTAAAAAAAACATAATTATTCATTGAACCATTTTCATTAGGACGATCAAATTCTAATTATCGACTCTCATTACATAGTTGGCTTTGTCAACTTAATCATCAATTACCTGTTCAACTGATTTAAATAAATTCTTCTCCCTGGATTAACGATATTAATCTAGTGAAAGCATCGCTTATTTATTCATTTGAGAACATTAGCTTCAAATGTTTACCCATAGGTTAAGTCTGATTTCTTATGCTAATGAGATTAAATTACTATACAAATAGTGTTTTAACTTCATTACTTATAAACATTTCTTTATTATAAACTTTTATTCAAATAATAGTATAATTTTAAAAATGGATTCAATTATAAAAATATATTCTATAATATCGAGTACGTCGATTTTCCTAACAGCGAATTAACATTTCCAAACAAGATTTTAGATCTTTTGCTGCCAACCATTTTACCAATATTGATCCTGTCAATGTTGAATTTCAATTTGACGTCCAATATGTAATCAACCATCAAAAATCAAACAGAATGTAACTTTGTTTGGGGTAAATAGTTAAATATGGGAATACAAACAACATACAAAACATTTGAGGAATCCGGTCGGATTCCTCCAACCTATTCTTCCCTGCATCACAGATCATAATATTTGTTAATAATATATGAAATAATTATTTAAACCAAATCATCCAATATGACAAATATAATTTGTCGACAACCATTTAATAAGCAACCAAGGCATTCAAGCAACCAACTCTATGATTAAAGATGAATTATGTTTTAGTATGAATTTAACACTTCATAAAATTCCAGAAATTGTGAGAATTAACTCACATCGTTTTGATTCGATTTGCGCGTTATTTCATTTAATTTTAAACGGGCGTTTAAAATAAAACACCCAGCAGCTCCAAGGTCACCCAAACCAGCTGCTACTTATAGCCTTCGCTTCTACGATTCCGCTTCTCTCGCTTTATGCAAATCTTGTTCACGAACAACAAATTACCTATGATTGAATAATTCAAACGATGGTTAACCTTGAATGAGCTAAACTAGATTAATTAGCCTAAGCTAATTACTGTGTTAAAATTTCTAATTCTAGACCTTTATTCCTTTTTGTTCGCGATGGCCTTCTGTCTAGTCATCACAGGAGCACGACTCTTCCTCCTTACAGCAATTTTCCCAACTTTCGTTCGCCATTTTTGTTTTCAATTTTTTTCTTCTTTTGAACAATGGAACTCTCCACTCAAACACTACACAGTTCTGCTCCTCCTCCTCTCGCCATCTGTCAGACAGCAGACCCTCGCGCCCCAAAACAAAGCGACTTCACCTTTCCAACCGTGTTGACTTGCTCCACTTCATTCCTTTCTGTATACAATTTAGAATAATTAGATTAACAAAAAAAAACCTTAAACTAGTTTATTAAATCATTTATTATCTTACCTTAATCAATGCAAATGGCCGTTTAAGCCATCCATACCTCTTGCCCAGACACTCTTCAAACAAAGACCAAACTCTTGCCCGTGCTGCCATTATTTACACTGATCTTTCTCCATTACACACGTAAACAAATGCTGCTTCACTAAAGTATCCACGTCCAGCTTCTCCCATGCAGAACCGTCTTCCCTTCCTTGTGCCTATCCACGTTAGAAATGCCACAGACCACTCTGAACCCTCAGATCACGGCTACTAGCTCCCCTTTCTGCTTTATTTAATTTTGTTTTAGTAGCTGGTTTCAAACGAGAAAGATTGGAAGTATAGTTTTAATTGTTTGCTCGAAAGGGACTAAGGAATGGTTTATATTTTGTTTGCTATTGGTTTTTTTTTCTTGGCTTGGTTTCTGGAAACAAATGAAGAGATGGCACCTGTATATATACATGCGAGTTAAAAAGATAAGCACGACGTCCTCTCCTCTGTTTGGTAGCCCTGTGCGTAGACAGGTAAGGTTTGCCGTGATGAAATGGTGAAAAGAAAACTGATTATGGAAAAGAAATGTCATTTGAAAAAAAATGGAACCGTGCAGTGTAGTTTCCATTCGGGTTTCAGACCTTCAGTAATAGATTGTAGTTTGTAGCTGAAGAAATATACGATAGCTGCAATGTGTTCTCTTATCTACCAGGTTGTATTGATTAGAATAAACGCAGGAGCAGGTTTTTATTTGATACAGGTAGGTGCGCCGTATGTTTTTTTCTTCTTGGTTTCATTTCTTTGAATTGGACGTATCGGTTTGTTTTAATTTCCAATGGGTACAGTTTCATTTTGATGGTGATTTCCAGTGTATACCTAAGCTAAAGAAACTAGGCAGATGTCCTTTTGGGATGTACATATTTCTTTTTATATGGTCCAATAGCTTTATCCCAAATGTCAAATTGAGATATGTAGAACATGTGCCGAGATTTCATCTGAAGCTTTTAGTCAAAAGTTGCGCTTGGTCGAGACTTTTAAAACGGATACAGTAAGATTTACCCATATGCACATTGATAGAACGAGATAGGATAAGACGATGCGCTGAGATTTTTAGACAGATTTCTTATAGGCTTTATCCGGCATACTATGCGCAACATTTGATATAGCTTTTTGTGTACGGATTGCGCAAGATATTGGGTTATATTTTATACGGTGTCCATTACATAAAATTCCGTTTATCTATAAAAGACTATGGACAGAAATAAAAATATCGCTGTGATCAGCAACGCCCCACGATCCCAAAAATATAACAATATCGGTAGGTTAACTTATATTGTGAAATCCCAAAATACTGATACGTGGTACAAAATACTCCAAATAAAAAAGTGGCATTTTTTTTCCAATTAAAAATTTCAGTAAAATTCTAAAAAAATTAAATTATTACTACGTCTCAAAGATCGCATCCAAATTTGAAATCGATATTTAATTATATTGAATTATCGTTATGGTTTATAAACGAATCCATAGCGATTTTCTGAAAATTTGAACTGGACATATCTTGCGATCTGTACGATGAAAATCTCAATTTTTCTTCTTCATTAGAAAAATATAATCACATGGATTCAAGTGGTTCTTGTTTCACTGAGATCCGATTTATATCGGATCCTGTATATTCAATTAAAGTTCAAAAATCAATATTTCAAATTGCAGCGTCGTTTCGAGCTCGTTTTAATTATATAATAAATTATATGAATTCAAACTTAAGTTTATAAAAAAATTCGATATAAATTCCATTATATTACCAATATAATATATAAACAGATTTAAATAATCCCACTTAAATGACCGAAAATCTGGGACGTTACACTAACTCTATACAGTTATATTTTTATAAATGTAATCTAGTATTGATAAATGTTGATTGACTGTTGTATGATGATTGTTTGGTTGGATTGCTTTTGTATTAGTTGAAATTATAGATAACGATATATATATATATATATAAATCGTTAATCAAATATTGATTCGTTTTATCTGAATATTTCATATCGAAATGAAATCGATGTATTATATTATTTAACATCTGTGGATGCAGGGAAACAGGTCGGAGGAATCCAACTGGATTCCTCCACATTTATTTTTACTAATTTTCATATATTGTAATATATGATGTGATATATAATCTTTTGTTAATTATGTGTGTTTGGATGATATTGATCATGGTTATTTGGTATTGTAAAAACCATAAGAAATACTGGAATGTATAATGGGAATTTTCAAAGTGTATATTGAAAAGAAAATAATTATAAAACCAAAGGATTTTATAAAAGGAAATATTTATTTGTTAAATAAATAAAATTATATAAAAGGATTTATATAGAGTAAATTGAATTTTTATAAAAGGAAATATTTATAAAATAAATAGAATTATAAAAGGAATATTGATTATGAAAGTAAATAGATCTAAAAAAGGGAAACATTTGGAAAATGAATAGAGTTTTATAAGAAGAGAATTTTACATTAGGAAGGTTTAGACCCATGCTTCGCACAGGGATGTAACATGATATTAATTTAAAATAATTATTTTGCAAATAAAATATTATAAAGGATATGGGGGTTTGAATTAGGAATTTAAATGGAATTACTGAAATTAGAACTGACTGGAAAATAGTTGAATTGAATGACTTTCTGGGTATCGATCTGATGTTGGTTTCGGCCTTCGGGGTTAATATGTAGGGGTTTGTTCTCTTACTAGTTTACAGTTAGAGGCTGATAGAGGTGGGAAGATTTGATGCATGAATCAGAAATGGAAACGTTTTCCAAAGTTAATAACGTATATTTTCTAAAATTAATAAAATAGGTATTTGATGAATATATGGAAACGAGAAATGGGGAAATGAATAAATGTTGATTGATGATTGATCAATAGAATTTACATCTGGAAATAATATAGTTGTTTGCACACATGTTTTCCTTCGATAGTTAAATCACCGACTATCGAAGATTTTGACCAATTCTGTTGTCAATACGGAGAGACCGGAATCAGATATATTATCTGAAAACCACTCCGTCTGGCATTGGCGTTGCGAATCAAATATGATGAACATAATTGAAGACGGAGTTATGCCAGGGCTGTTCAGTAAATCCTAGGTATAAATTGCCTAAGATGGATTTATAGAACAATTCCTTCGGATTGTCCAGTCCTTGGACAACTTGAATGGACGAATGCCTGACAGAGTATGTCTGGCAAATCACGTAAGTTGATCGTTTCAAACGTATTTACGTTGGTGGTGGAGGAATTCGTTTCTGAAACGACCCGCACTTCCGTACACTTTGAGTCGACAAATAACACCACACGTCCAACTCAAATTGCACAGAAATACGCATCATTTTTAGAAAGAAGTTAGAGGGTGGGAAATAGAAAGAAAGAAATATTAGAATAGAAGAAAACGAAGATCACAAACTCACAGCGGAACGAGTAAAATATATTATATAATATATATTTGAAGCACAAATCAGTATTTGTATATACATACCATTATCAGAGCACAACGATCATCCCTGGAACAGTTATAAACACCTGTTTCCAGATACAACATAATACACAGCG
Source organism: Allium sativum (assembly GCA_030737875.1). NCBI lineage: Eukaryota > Viridiplantae > Streptophyta > Magnoliopsida > Asparagales > Amaryllidaceae > Allium > Allium sativum. The sequence continues at coordinate 294,981,683 of CM060919.1, forward strand.
GAAAATATAATAGTCTATAGCCAGCTGGTGAAGCCTCCTGCTTCAAGCTTCTTCAGGTGAATCTGTAAAATCCTAACTACTTGACTGCCCGTACAAAATTTGGGCACCCAAGAGTTTAGGGGAAAACAAACAAAATAAACTCTGGGTCAGTCATGGGACTGGTGTGAGTAAACTCCGATCATTTGTTTAACTTTCAAAATCCTTTCGAAAGAAATGATAATCGTAAGACCAATCCACACATAAACACGGATGGTTTTTACCTTACGATAACCCAAAACACTTTGGAAATCATATATTATCTGATATTATAATAATGTCTAATCAAAAGTAATTAACAATCTAGTAGAACGCTTGCATCTCACGCTCTACATATATAATATACAATCAAACTCGCAGGCACTTATTGGAGATTGGATTCCAACTTGACAAGGTATGGGACCACCTTCCGAACGTGTATCTCTAGAGGCAAATACACTGGGTTCAACAAGAACATCTTGCAACCCGGCCCACACATGACCGACCACTCATTTCGCTTGAGTGTATCGAATGTATACCACCGACGGTTGGGATCAGCAACCGCCTCCCGACAAGGGACAGCATCGATAGATTTAAGAACAAAAGGAATTTCTCTAGATAGGTGATCATACATCCTAATGGGTGCGACCCACATAGCCATGCTGCCTGCCCGATTTTTGTCCTTTCCCGTTTGATGAGGCTCGAGGTCATAACGTATCTTTTGACAGATCACACCTCCATTACTTTGAGTGCCACATCGTCATACCCGCCAAATCACAAATTGATTTCACCAAAAATACCACGGGTATACAGCTAAGAGAAACGAATTCCTCCGCCACCAAACGTAAGTACGTTTGAAGAGATCAACTTACGCGATCCTTTGAATATACTCTGTCAGACATTCGTCCATTCACGTTTGTCCTGGGACTGGACAAACCGAAGGCACTATTCTGTAAACAGGATAGTCCTTGCACAACTCCGTCTTCAATATATTCAGCATACTTGATTCGCAACGCTTATGCCAATACGGAGTGGTTCTCTGGATAATAATCCAACCGGTCTCTCCATATTAACAACGTTAAAATGGTCAAAACTTTGATAGTCGGTGAGTTAACTATCAAATGAAAACATGTCGGTGTGCAAACAATGATATTATTTCCCGAAGGAAATTCTATCGAACAATCATCATTTCATTCATTCGTTCATTTCCCTATTTCTGTTGTTTAATGTTTCTTATTCACTATATTTAGAAAATATATATCATTATCATTGGAAAACATTTCCATCCCTTGTTCCTATATTCAGAAAACAATTCTGCTTCTCATTTGGAAAACATTCCCAAATCTCTTTCATCTGATTAAACAGATGTTTGAATAAACATCACTATGCCAAATCTCCTTCATTTGGTTTCACTTAACTATTTTCCCCTATCGAATCTTAACCATTTCTTAGTTAAAACGAAGTCAATCAAGTTGGGGTATAATTACCTCTCAGACCTTAACTGAGCAACATTTCTAACTTCGAAATAGACAAGGTTCATCTTTCCAATCTTTAACACTTCTTTATGACATCCTCGGATTTTATTTACAAATCCGCTTCTCGTACGGAAAAAAACTTGATTATAACAATGGTGTTATAATCCCCTACATCCGAATTATAATGACTTTATAAATACTTTGATTTTCTAACTCGAATAAATAACGAACTAAATTATTAACTCATACTCGGTTAACTCTAAGTTGTAACTCTTATTCAATTAACTCTTATTCTATTTAACTCTTACTAGCCTAACCCTTGTTCAGATCTCTCGTTTTGATTTACTCATTTTACCCACTTACTTGATCAGTTCAACTGGACTAACTTAGCTTAATTAACTTGACTAAATTATTTCTATCAATTAACTAATATTTGACTTGACATCATTCGCTCGACTCTAGATCGCAGCGATCACAATGGTTACGCCTGATTCCCTCAGGAAACATCCGTCCGCCTTAGGCTATCTGCAGCCCTGCGAATTTCGCTAGCAGTCGTGCTAACTGGTAACTTATCTTAAATGACTACTTCTGTTTAACTCTATCTCGAATAATTAAATTCGACCAATTCTAATCAAATAACTAATATTCAATAAACTTCCTTTCGAATAAACTGATATTCGATAACTTTACTTTGAATAACTCTCATTCGATAAATTCTCCTTCGTCCTTATCCAGTTTCAAACATCGATATGGAAATTGATGTTTACTTCTCTATATAAGTCTTGACTTATATACTCTATTTATCCAAAGATAAATAATTGAATTAATTTATAAAGCTTTATTTATAAATTAACCTTCTCACTTTATCTGTTAAAACAGATCTCTCTTAAATTCTCACTTTGAATTCATATTCTGTTTACCCGTGTGCGAAGCACGGGCCTAAATTCTCCCTAGTGTAAAATCCTCCTCTATTACACTTTTATCCATTTTCAAGTACTCCATTATTCTCTTTAATTTCTAAATAAATAATTCCTTTCCATAACTCAGTTCATTTTCTTGATAAATATTCCTTTTAATCCATTTATAATTGTTTTACAAATATTCCTTTCTATTTCCATTTTGTAGATGTTACATACATTTTTCTTTCAATGGTTGTTTTCACAAATACTTTCTTTTCATATAATTCCTTTGATTTTTTTAATTATTTTCTTCTATGAAAACATTTCCCTTTTAAATAAAATCCATGATTTTATATAAATAAATTATATTTCAAAGTAAACTTTGAAAATCCTTTTTCACTATCCAGTATCATTTATGGTATAAAAATACCGAATCAAAATGATCGACCACCATCCCAACATACCGCATCAACAACAGATGATATAACATTTCATATATCAGGATATATGAAAAACAATAGAATAAATGTTGAGGAACCCAGTTGGGCCCCTCCAACCTGTTTCCCTGCATCCACAGATGTTAGTAACATTAAAAATATCGCATTACTGAAAAATCAATCAACGATGTGGTTATATCAACCAATTTATCAACTATTCAACCAAGCAACCATTTCACATTTATAAAATAATTTTAAACGAGTGAGTTTACTCACCTCGGTTTACAGTTGACGATTCTGACTTTAGTTTCGTTTACAATCAAACAGGCGTTTGATTTTATCACGAATATCCAGTAGCTCAATTTTCAACCATGTCAGCTCCATAATGTAGATTTCATCGCTACGGTCTCAACATGACTTGTTTGGTGAAACTCTGTTTACGCATCCAATAGTTATAATCTTTTCCAATTTTGTACATAAATAAAAACCAACTTATTAATTAATTTTACTTATCTTTCAATTACCATTTTTACCTAACTAATTGCGCTTAAATCATCAGCTAATCCTTCTTCTCTGCCGAACATATTTGAAAATGTTGTCCCCTCTTATTTCTCCATAGTACACAGAATTCCCCAAGAAACCAACGGCTTTATTTTACTTTTGTTATCTCACGTTCCCTTAATAATCGCAATACCACTTCCTCCTCTATCTTACTGGTTCGAAATCGAGCCATTTCCCCTTGGTATGGCCGTATATCTCAAACTCCCTTCCCAAACTCACTTCCCGACTAATTCCACAAGTGAAACTTGTGTTAGCTTCCTCATCCAAATACCTACACCTTCATACCCTGAATATAGTATTTGAATACTCATCCGAATCCGCGAATTCTGCTCAGCCCATGCGGTTACTTTGTTTCTTTGTACTTTAGCTTCACCATGTCCATATAAGTTGGACAACCCCTGCTCGAAAAACCATTAATTAAACCTCCCCTTTCACTGAATTACTATATAATTACCAAATTATCTTTTCTAACCATGATTATGAACACTGCTAAATACTTCTTCCTCTACAGAAAATTCAAAATCGCTCCCTTTGCAGTGATTCCTTTGTGTATTCTTCCTGAACCTGCTACTCTCGTTTCAGTAGTATTCCTCCCTTCTATATAGGTCATGACCTCTCCTTCATTATTCAGCAAAAAGGAAGAATACAAACTAATATTGTTCCTTCTTTTATAACCCCTTTCTCCATTTTAACAATAGTCCCAACCCATCCTCAACGCCGGCGATAGCTGTCCACCACCGGAGACAGCTCCGACTGCACTGCCACTGCTGAGCTTCTCCAACATCCAGCGTTGTTCCTCCACCGACCAACTACGGACCACCAACGTTCGCACCCTACCCAGTAGAACCCTTGGCCAAGGATTCAGCACCCCTCGACAGTAGTTTGGTTCCTTAATTTCAATTAACCCCACTCGATTAAACACGACATTAAAAACAAACTTGACATCACCTTCTTCCTCACACAGCCGGCATCGCCAGAGAGTGCCGGAGCTGACCCCACCTCGACCGATCACAGCTGCAACCACCGTCACTAGCTCAACACGGAATGATTTCCGAAAGCCGAAGGTTGCATACCCTTAGGAATTTATTTTCGATTTGGGTTTACTTCTTGAATTCGTGATTTAATACATAAATGAAGAGGGTGCTTTCGAAAGAGACGAGAACGAATTGGGCATCTGGAGACTTTATTTTGTAAAGGAAAAAAAAGACAGTCAGCTTGTTTTATAAAGGTTTGAGTACCGTGGTACTCACGGCATTAGGAACAACGTGCTATGCACGATATTTGGGATGGCTTGGGGATCACGGGTATGCTAGCGTGAGGGGCACGGTTTCTACTTGGCTTGGGAAACACGGTTTTTTTTTTATTACTTGCGACGCACGGACTATAGTGGCTTGGCACACACGGCCTTTGAAACTTGGGAAGCACGGGTTGGAGAAAAACTTGATAGTCGCGCTGTTAAAGGATACGGTAGAGAATATATATTATTTTATATTATATGAAACTTCGCGGTGAAGTATCAAGTACAACTAACCACAGTCGACTTCTGTCTACTGATGTAAAAGCTGATCTTGGTGTAAAAAGTTATTCTGAACCAAATGGGACAAGTTTCGTCGAATTCTGACATCGTATGAAAAAATTTCCTTTATAAAACCGGAAATCAACACGCGTTTAATTTTTTTACGATCACCAGATAAATCAAAACAACTCGAAACTGCGAATATCGATAATAACTTTTTGATACGAACCCAACGGCACTAGTTTCGTCGCATTCTGAGACTGTTGCCTCAGTAGACTGTTTTTGGCGCGTACCGCACTGCCCTTCTGAACACCAAATTTGCCGATCTCTAAAAATAACAAACTATATACCTACCCTGACTATATCCGACGCTACGAACTCACCGGAACTGGTTTCGTGGCCTGATTCGATCGTCTGTTCAAGTTACACTCTAATATCCCTTTATTCAGTTGAATTAATTTAATTGCACTGAACGAGCGTTTACGGCTACCGTGGTTACATACGACATCGGTTTGCCACGCAATTCAACCCCGTACAATAATTTAACGATACGGTCCCAATGAAACTGATTTCGTCGAAATCTGAGTCCGTTTGCAAAACGGCTATTTTAACGCGTATATTTTTAAATAACGATTTCCACAGCGACTATTTCAAAATTTGATTTGACCATAACTAACAAATTATAACACGAAATCTAGATTTTTCTCTTCCATATGAAAATTATAATCAATACGGTTCCAACGTGTCTTGTTTCACAGAAATCCGACTTATATCGGATCCTGTATCCTCAGTTGAAGTTCAAAACTCTATATTACGAACTGCCGTGCGATTTCGAGCTCGTTTTATAATTATATTATAAATTAACGTTCAAACTTCGTTTTTAATTAACAAATTCCTATATGTAATTCAATTAAATTTTTTAAAACAAATTTAAATATTCAGAATTCAAAGGCCGAAAATCCGGGTCGTTACATTCCTTCCCCCTTAAAATAATTTCGTCCTCGAAATTGCTAAGTAGGGAAAATGCCACGTATCCTAGGTTTAAAATTCCTTTTTGTTTTTCCCACCTCTTAACTCCAGTTTAACTGGACCAATTTATTTCAATTAAAATATTCATTTATTCTTACTAACGAAAATTTTCAAAAATTCTGAAAATTTTCTAACACTTTAAATTCTGAAAAATTTCGGCAGCATCTCCTCTGCACGGCTCAATCGGTACAATCATAACTCGCCTTTCTAGGCCTTCTCCAATCCAAAAGAAAATCAAAAAGCCAAGTGGCTTGCCTCATAGGCTCATAAAATCATCAACCCAAACAATATTGTAAACATGTACCTTTTTGTCGGGCATAATTCTATCCCTTGCACTTTCTTCCATTCAATATTTGCTCAGCATATCCATTCCAACTGATTTCCAATCAGTCCACTTCCAGTCTTTAACTCTCAAATCAACTTCTGATTAGTCCATTCCAATTCTATCAATTCAAATCTGATCTCTACTTCAGGAATCAATCCACTTATTCCATTTGAGTTTCAATTTCCATTTAACTTGAATTTCGATCCATTTGATTTATTTCCACTAATTTATTCAACTTATACAAGTTAAACAATTTCAGAATTCAAATTCCCGGTTTTTATTTCAAATAAGTTTGAACTCAATTCAAAACATTCGAATATCCAAAATAACTTGTCCTTTTCAAACAAATTTTCATTTTCAAATTACTATGGTAGCAATCCATCACTCAGAAACCTGAAAATGAGTACCGATAATGTCGCGACCCATTATTAGTACTATTTTCTCGCCACTGAAGTGATTTCAGTGCTTAATCCCTTTAAAAATCCATTTAAACCATTCTTATTCAAAAATCTCTTCAAACTAATGCCATATTACCTTTAAAATACTTCAAGGAATATTTCAAAACTTCCGGGATTTAAATTCAAATTATGGTTTGAATTGAACTTCAGTTCAGCTTATTTGTATATCCTATTCTTATACAAATTCAATTTGGTTTTATAGAACCATTTCAATATTTTATAATTCCATTTGATCATAATAATAATCAACACATCGATAATTTCAAAAAAATCTCCCTTTATATCAAAATAACTTTTGGGCAAATTACTTCATTTACCCAATTTAAAACAATACTGTATCGAATTGCTTTGTTCGAGAGTTTAGAAACACCTATCGATACAGTTGTACATTCTGTATCGACTAGAATTGATAAACCACTCAACAAACCAGCCAACACAATATAAAACAATTTTATATCAAATCTACAAATACGCTCCCTCATATATATATACACTCAAACCCAATCTAGGGTATTACTAACCCCATCTCTATTGAGTCACGCCACAGAGCCAAGGTAATCACTTAACCTTCAGCTCTGATACCAAATGAAACGACCCGCACTTCCGTACACTTTGAGTCGACAAATAACACCACACGTCCAACTCAAATTGCACAGAAATACGCATCATTTTTAGAAAGAAGTTAGAGGGTGGGAAATAGAAAGAAAGAAATATTAGAATAGAAGAAAACGAAGATCACAAACTCACAGCGGAACGAGTAAAATATATTATATAATATATATTTGAAGCACAAATCAGTATTTGTATATACATACCATTATCAGAGCACAACGATCATCCCTGGAACAGTTATAAACACCTGTTTCCAGATACAACATAATACACAGCGGAAAATATAATAGTCTATAGCCAGCTGGTGAAGCCTCCTGCTTCAAGCTTCTTCAGGTGAATCTGTAAAATCCTAACTACTTGACTGCCCGTACAAAATTTGGGCACCCAAGAGTTTAGGGGAAAACAAACAAAATAAACTCTGGGTCAGTCATGGGACTGGTGTGAGTAAACTCCGATCATTTGTTTAACTTTCAAAATCCTTTCGAAAGAAATGATAATCGTAAGACCAATCCACACATAAACACGGATGGTTTTTACCTTACGATAACCCAAAACACTTTGGAAATCATATATTATCTGATATTATAATAATGTCTAATCACAAGTAATTAACAATCTAGTAGAACGCTTGCATCTCACGCTCTACATATATAATATACAATCAAACTCGCAGGCACTTATTGGAGATTGGATTCCAACTTGACAAGGTATGGGACCACCTTCCGAACGTGTATCTCTAGAGGCAAATACACTGGGTTCAACAAGAACATCTTGCAACCCGGCCCACACATGACCGACCACTCATTTCGCTTGAGTGTATCGAATGTATACCACCGACGGTTGGGATCAGCAACCGCCTCCCGACAAGGGACAGCATCAATAGATTTAAGAACAAAAGGAATTTCTCTAGATAGGTGATCATACATCCTAATGGGTGCGACCCACATAGCCATGCTGCCTGCCCGATTTTTGTCCTTTCCCGTTTGATGAGGCTCGAGGTCATAACGTATCTTTTGACAGATCACACCTCCATTACTTTGAGTGCCACATCGTCATACCCGCCAAATCACAAATTGATTTCACCAAAAATACCACGGGTATACAGCTAAGAGAAACGAATTCCTCCGCCACCAAACGTAAGTACGTTTGAAGAGATCAACTTACGCGATCCTTTGAATATACTCTGTCAGACATTCGTCCATTCACGTTTGTCCTGGGACTGGACAAACCGAAGGCACTATTCTGTAAACAGGATAGTCCTTGCACAACTCCGTCTTCAATATATTCAGCATACTTGATTCGCAACGCTTATGCCAATACGGAGTGGTTCTCTGGATAATAATCCAACCGGTCTCTCCATATTAACAACGTTAAAATGGTCAAAACTTTGATAGTCGGTGAGTTAACTATCAAATGAAAACATGTCGGTGTGCAAACAATGATATTATTTCCCGAAGGAAATTCTATCGAACAATCATCATTTCATTCATTCGTTCATTTCCCTATTTCTGTTGTTTAATGTTTCTTATTCACTATATTTAGAAAATATATATCATTATCATTGGAAAACATTTCCATCCCTTGTTCCTATATTCAGAAAACAATTCTGCTTCTCATTTGGAAAACATTCCCAAATCTCTTTCATCTGATTAAACAGATGTTTGAATAAACATCACTATGCCAAATCTCCTTCATTTGGTTTCACTTAACTATTTTCCCCTATCGAATCTTAACCATTTCTTAGTTAAAACGAAGTCAATCAAGTTGGGGTATAATTACCTCTCAGACCTTAACTGAGCAACATTTCTAACTTCGAAATAGACAAGGTTCATCTTTCCAATCTTTAACACTTCTTTACGACATCCTCGGATTTTATTTACAAATCCGCTTCTCGTACGGAAAAAAACTTGATTATAACAATGGTGTTATAATCCCCTACATCCGAATTATAATGACTTTATAAATACTTTGATTTTCTAACTCGAATAAATAACGAACTAAATTATTAACTCATACTCGGTTAACTCTAAGTTGTAACTCTTATTCAATTAACTCTTATTCTATTTAACTCTTACTAGCCTAACCCTTGTTCAGATCTCTCGTTTTGATTTACTCATTTTGACCCACTTACTTGATCAGTTCAACTGGACTAACTTAGCTTAATTAACTTGACTAAATTATTTCTATCAATTAACTAATATTTGACTTGACATCATTCGCTCGACTCTAGATCGCAGCGATCACAATGGTTACGCCTAATTCCCTCAGGAAACATCCGTCCGCCTTAGGCTATCTGCAGCCCTGCGAATTTCGCTAGCAGTCGTGCTAACTGGTAACTTATCTTAAATGACTACTTCTGTTTAACTCTATCTCGAATAATTAAATTCGACCAATTCTAATCAAATAACTAATATTCAATAAACTTCCTTTCGAATAAACTGATATTCGATAACTTTACTTTGAATAACTCTCATTCGATAAATTCTCCTTCGTCCTTATCCAGTTTCAAACATCGATATGGAAATTGATGTTTACTTCTCTATATAAGTCTTGACTTATATACTCTATTTATCCAAAGATAAATAATTGAATTAATTTATAAAGCTTTATTTATAAATTAACCTTCTCACTTTATCTGTTAAAACAGATCTCTCTTAAATTCTCACTTTGAATTCATATTCTGTTTACCCGTGTGCGAAGCACGGGCCTAAATTCTCCCTAGTGTAAAATCCTCCTCTATTACACTTTTATCCATTTTCAAGTACTCCATTATTCTCTTTAATTTCTAAATAAATAATTCCTTTCCATAACTCAGTTCATTTTCTTGATAAATATTCCTTTTAATCCATTTATAATTGTTTTACAAATATTCCTTTCTATTTCCATTTTGTAGATGTTACATACATTTTTCTTTCAATGGTTGTTTTCACAAATACTTTCTTTTCATATAATTCCTTTGATTTTTTTAATTATTTTCTTCTATGAAAACATTTCCCTTTTAAATAAAATCCATGATTTTATATAAATAAATTATATTTCAAAGTAAACTTTGAAAATCCTTTTTCACTATCCAGTATCATTTATGGTATAAAAATACCGAATCAAAATGATCGACCACCATCCCAACATACCGCATCAACAACAGATGATATAACATTTCATATATCAGGATATATGAAAAACAATAGAATAAATGTTGAGGAACCCAGTTGGGCCCCTCCAACCTGTTTCCCTGCATCCACAGATGTTAGTAACATTAAAAATATCGCATTACTGAAAAATCAATCAACGATGTGGTTATATCAACCAATTTATCAACTATTCAACCAAGCAACCATTTCACATTTATAAAATAATTTTAAACGAGTGAGTTTACTCACCTCGGTTTACAGTTGACGATTCTGACTTTAGTTTCGTTTACAATCAAACAGGCGTTTGATTTTATCACGAATATCCAGTAGCTCAATTTTCAACCATGTCAGCTCCATAATGTAGATTTCATCGCTACGGTCTCAACATGACTTGTTTGGTGAAACTCTGTTTACGCATCCAATAGTTATAATCTTTTCCAATTTTGTACATAAATAAAAACCAACTTATTAATTAATTTTACTTATCTTTCAATTACCATTTTTACCTAACTAATTGCGCTTAAATCATCAGCTAATCCTTCTTCTCTGCCGAACATATTTGAAAATGTTGTCCCCTCTTATTTCTCCATAGTACACAGAATTCCCCAAGAAACCAACGGCTTTATTTTACTTTTGTTATCTCACGTTCCCTTAATAATCGCAATACCACTTCCTCCTCTATCTTACTGGTTCGAAATCGAGCCATTTCCCCTTGGTATGGCCGTATATCTCAAACTCCCTTCCCAAACTCACTTCCCGACTAATTCCACAAGTGAAACTTGTGTTAGCTTCCTCATCCAAATACCTACACCTTCATACCCTGAATATAGTATTTGAATACTCATCCGAATCCGCGAATTCTGCTCAGCCCATGCGGTTACTTTGTTTCTTTGTACTTTAGCTTCACCATGTCCATATAAGTTGGACAACCCCTGCTCGAAAAACCATTAATTAAACCTCCCCTTTCACTGAATTACTATATAATTACCAAATTATCTTTTCTAACCATGATTATGAACACTGCTAAATACTTCTTCCTCTACAGAAAATTCAAAATCGCTCCCTTTGCAGTGATTCCTTTGTGTATTCTTCCTGAACCTGCTACTCTCGTTTCAGTAGTATTCCTCCCTTCTATATAGGTCATGACCTCTCCTTCATTATTCAGCAAAAAGGAAGAATACAAACTAATATTGTTCCTTCTTTTATAACCCCTTTCTCCATTTTAACAATAGTCCCAACCCATCCTCAACGCCGGCGATAGCTGTCCACCACCGGAGACAGCTCCGACTGCACTGCCACTGCTGAGCTTCTCCAACATCCAGCGTTGTTCCTCCACCGACCAACTACGGACCACCAACGTTCGCACCCTACCCAGTAGAACCCTTGGCCAAGGATTCAGCACCCCTCGACAGTAGTTTGGTTCCTTAATTTCAATTAACCCCACTCGATTAAACACGACATTAAAAACAAACTTGACATCACCTTCTTCCTCACACAGCCGGCATCGCCAGAGAGTGCCGGAGCTGACCCCACCTCGACCGATCACAGCTGCAACCACCGTCACTAGCTCAACACGGAATGATTTCTGAAAGCCGAAGGTTGCATACCCTTAGGAATTTATTTTCGATTTGGGTTTACTTCTTGAATTCGTGATTTAATACATAAATGAAGAGGGTGCTTTCGAAAGAGACGAGAACGAATTGGGCATCTGGAGACTTTATTTTGTAAAGGAAAAAAAAGACAGTCAGCTTGTTTTATAAAGGTTTGAGTACCGTGGTACTCACGGCATTAGGAACAACGTGCTATGCACGATATTTGGGATGGCTTGGGGATCACGGGTATGCTAGCGTGAGGGGCACGGTTTCTACTTGGCTTGGGAAACACGGTTTTTTTTTATTACTTGCGACGCACGGACTATAGTGGCTTGGCACACACGGCCTTTGAAACTTGGGAAGCACGGGTTGGAGAAAAACTTGATAGTCGCGCTGTTAAAGGATACGGTAGAGAATATATATTATTTTATATTATATGAAACTTCGCGGTGAAGTATCAAGTACAACTAACCACAGTCGACTTCTGTCTACTGATGTAAAAGCTGATCTTGGTGTAAAAAGTTATTCTGAACCAAATGGGACAAGTTTCGTCGAATTCTGACATCGTATGAAAAAATTTCCTTTATAAAACCGGAAATCAACACGCGTTTAATTTTTTTACGATCACCAGATAAATCAAAACAACTCGAAACTGCGAATATCGATAATAACTTTTTGATACGAACCCAACGGCACTAGTTTCGTCGCATTCTGAGACTGTTGCCCCAGTAGACTGTTTTTGGCGCGTACCGCACTGCCCTTCTGAACACCAAATTTGCCGATCTCTAAAAATAACAAACTATATACCTACCCTGACTATATCCGACGCTACGAACTCACCGGAACTGGTTTCGTGGCCTGATTCGATCGTCTGTTCAAGTTACACTCTAATATCCCTTTATTCAGTTGAATTAATTTAATTGCACTGAACGAGCGTTTACGGCTACCGTGGTTACATACGACATCGGTTTGCCACGCAATTCAACCCCGTACAATAATTTAACGATACGGTCCCAATGAAACTGATTTCGTCGAAATCTGAGTCCGTTTGCAAAACGGCTATTTTAACGCGTATATTTTTAAATAACGATTTCCACAGCGACTATTTCAAAATTTGATTTGACCATAACTAACAAATTATAACACGAAATCTAGATTTTTCTCTTCCATATGAAAATTATAATCAATACGGTTCCAACGTGTCTTGTTTCACAGAAATCCGACTTATATCGGATCCTGTATCCTCAGTTGAAGTTCAAAACTCTATATTACGAACTGCCGTGCGATTTCGAGCTCGTTTTATAATTATATTATAAATTAACGTTCAAACTTCGTTTTTAATTAACAAATTCCTATATGTAATTCAATTAAATTTTTTAAAACAAATTTAAATATTCAGAATTCAAAGGCCGAAAATCCGGGTCGTTACAGTTTCTCTTAGCTTATACCCGTGGTATTTTTAGGAAATCAATTTGTGATTTGACGGGTATGACGATGTGGCATTCAAAGTGAAATAAAGGAGTGATCTGTTAAAAGATATGTTATGACCTCAAGCCTCATCAACTGGGAAATGACAGAAATCGGGTAGGCAGCATGGCTAAGTGGGTCGCACCCAAGTAGGGTATATTGTCACCATCTAGAGAATATTCATATTTATTACTTCTTTTGCTTCTATATCTACCGGGAACGGTTATGTTGGTATACCAACCAAAAGGTGATAATATATTTGGAACATTCAAGCAAAATGAATGGCCGGTCATGTGTGGCCGAGTTACAAGATGCCAGTGTTTCGCTTCTAGAGTACGCTGATCGGAAGGTGGTTCCATACCTTGTCATAGTTGGAAATCAATTACCTAATAAGAGCCCGTGGTTTTGATTGTATATTATATATGTAGAACATGAGATGAAAGCGTTTCTGCTAGATTTTTATTTACTTGATTTAGACATTATTATAATATCAGACAAGTATTATTTTAGAAAAATACTTTGGGTTATCGTAAGGTAAAAACCATCCTTGCTTATGGGTGGATCTATCTTACGATTATCCTTTGGTTCAAAATGATTTTAGAAAGTTAAATCAAATGATTTGAGTTTACTCACACCAATCACATGACTGACCCAGAGTTTATTTTGTTTTGTTTCCCCTAAACTCTTGGGTGCCCAATTTTGTATGGGCAACCAAGTAGTCGGGATTTATAGATATACTGAGACCTTGGAGCAGGAGGCTTCAGGATTATATAGCTATTGTTATTTCCGCTGTATTGTAAGTGTTATACTCTAATAACGGTATTGTATACAGGTACTGTTTTATTTCAAAATTATGTTATGAAATATATTTATTCGTTCTGCTATGAGATTAGTTTTTACTCTGATGTTGTGATGTTCTTCTTCTTCTGTTCTAAGTTTCTATCTTATCTATTCTCGCCCTCTATTTTCTTTCATTAACTATCCAATATTTCTGATGCTTGGATAGTCGACATTGAGTTTATGTCGATAACCAAGATTGCGAAAACCCGGGTCGTTACAGTTGGTATCAGAGCTTAAAGTTAAGCTATTACCTTAGCTTTGTGGCATGACCCAGTAGAGATAGGGTTAGTAATACCCTAGATTGAGTGGAGTGTATATATACGACTGAACGTATTTGTTATTGATATAAAATGGTTTTATATTGTGGGGATTTATTGGTTGAGTTGTTTATGAGTACTGGTCGATCAATTTGATCCACTGTATCGGTAGGAGTTTCTAAACACTCGAATACGATGAATTGACAAAATATGTTTTAAAAAGAGGGTAAAAGAAATAATTTTACCCAAATTATATTCTGATATAAACAAATTATAGACATTTGAAATATTATAATATTGGATGTATTGGTTGGGATTATAATCGAATGAGATTATAAAAGTGAAACGGTTATGTAAATAACCAATCAAAATTCGTATAAGTGTTACGAAATGAATTAAATCTGAATTTAAATCAGAATTGAAATTAAAACCCTGGAAATTTGGAAAGGTGTTTGTAAATGGATTTAGAATTAATATATGAGAATTTTAAAATCCTAGGAGATTTTAAATGGTTTTACGAGCATTGCGAAGAGTATTTTGAAATAGATTTCAAAATGGAAGTGTTTTGAAATGGTTTTGAAATTGATATAGTATTGAACACACTTCGGTTGCTGGGAAATTATTCCGACGATGCCCGCGCAACATCATCGATGTTTATTTTTGAGTTGTAAGTGACGGATTACTACGAAAGATTTTGTTTTGGAAATATTTTGCGAAAAAAGTTGTCTGATATTCAAACAAGATTGGTTGACTTTTGAAAAGCTAATTTATTTGAAAACTCCTAGGAAGAGACAGTTTAAAATAAAAACAAAGTAAACAGAAGTTTTTGAAACAAATTAAGATTTTAAATAAAGTCCGTCAAGTGGAAAATGGAATTAGAAAATAATGATATCGAGTAAGTGTATTGGATTAATGAATTAAGAATTTGGAATCGAGAATGAAACCCGAGTCGAAATGAGATTTGGTTTGAATATAAGCGAATGAATTGATTGGAGTGGACTGAGATGACATTGGTATATGCAGAATTGGTAACATATGGAAAGGATATATTCATATGCCCAACAAAAAGGTACCAGTTTATATTTATATATGAGTTTGAGATTTTGATGAGCCGAATTGGCAAGCTGCTTGGTTGTTTGATTTTCTTTTGGGTTGAAGAAGGCCAAGAGAGGCGAGTTGGAGTTTGAGCTATTGACCAGTACAAAGGAAGTGCTGGCGAATTTTTTTGAAAAGTTAAGGTGTAAGAAAATTTTCAGGATTTTTGAAAATTTTCGTTGGTAAGAATTAATTAATATTTTAAATGAAACCAATTGGTTCAGTCGAAACTGAAGTTGATAAGTAAAACTAATAATTTTAAACCATTTAATATGGTTTGTTTTCTGCCTTAGCAATTTCGAGGACAAAATTATTTTAAGGGGGGAAGAATGCAACGTCCCATATTTTTAGCGATATAATAATTAATTAATTTAATTATTTAAATTGTGTTTAGAGATTTAAATGGTTGTTTAATTAAATAATAGTGAATATTTGATTAATATAAATAATAGAATAATATATTTAATTTCCGAAATAGTTGGAAATAGTGAATCGACAATATTGTGTGAATTTGACAATTTAAAATATATAATTCACTTTAGAGTTGAATTATATTATCGAATATATTGCATAAACGACTGTTGAACGTATAATTATATTATAATTATAATCGAGCTCGTGCTTATATATTTCTTTTATCAAAGGACAAATATTTTTATTTAATTTATACTTCACAAATTCCCTTTTTATTTTATAAACTTCCACAATTTAATAATCACTTCAAATTTCCTTTTTATATAAAATCCTTTGATTTTATATATATAAATATTTTTATTTTAGATTATAGTTTGAAATTTCCCTTTTTACTTTCCAGTATCACTTTTGGTATTTAAAGGTACCAAATAACAAGACTAGTGTCATTAAAATCTATCACAGGTCATATATCACCTCATATATCACAATATATGAAAAACAGTAAAATAGATGTTGAGGAATCCAGTTGGATCCCTCCAACCTGTTTCCCTACACCCACAGATGTTAATTAACATAAATAACACGAGTATGAAATAATCTGATAAACAGAATCAGTATTCGATTAACGATTTATATATATCGTTATCAATATTTTCAACCAATTAACTAGCAGTTCAACAAAACAGCCAACACACAGCAAATCAATCAATATTTTTCAGTTCTAAAAATACGTTATAAAAATATAAGTTAAGCAGAGTAAGGGAGATTTACTCACCTTGGACGATTTTCGTTAAATGACGATTAGTGTAGGTTGATTTAATCAGCCGTTTAATTCTACAGTAAATTCTAACAAGCTCCAAATGGTTATGAACAAATTTCATAGCGTAGCCTGCCTTCGTATGGTTCCAATGAATCCGACCGTTCGAAACTCTGATATTGTATGTACACAGTACAATATTAACAAGTAAATATATTGTTTTATTTATTTTAAATTTTAAATTATTTAAAACTATCAGCTCACCCGTTTCTTTTTGGCTCACCGCGTTCTTTGAGCTATTTGAAGGTTGAAACGGTATTATCTTCTATACAAAGAACAACTGTCCCGGCGTGCTATTAGGTTCATTACCATCCTGCATACTTTCCAACTCTCCCTATTTCTTCGTTCAAAATCATTAAACCGAATATACCAGGGAAAACTCGACCACATACCAGATTGTATAAGGTTGCCAGGCACTTACGTACACAGCACACTCCATCCTCCTGCAATCTAACGGCGATATAAAGAAATTCGGCCCAAACTTTTAATGCACGGCCCATCTGTACACCTGCAAATCCACCGACCTACCAACTCCTTTCTTCTTCCACTTTACAGTAATTCCGCTCCTCTTTTCAATCGTTCCTTCACCAAAAGAAATACTGTACACGATAAAACACTGCTCTTCCTTTATCGTGTTCTTCCACCACCATTTTAACTCAGACAATACCAATTCCACCATGCTTTTTCCTCTCCTTGTAGTTTTCATGAGGCCAGCGCACCTTTCAAGCCTCTCGCCCAAAGTTTTTCAGCATTACTCCCATTAAAATAACCCACTGCATGACTCCCATCGAACAGCAGCAACACCGGCTTTAGGAGAAAATGTGAATCCTTTAAACTCCGAACACCAGCTATAAACAATCCCCTTACCGACATTCCCATGATACTAATCTCCAGTTCGTACGCACCCACCAGAAGAAATTCCGATCTCCTCTTGCGCTGATCTCCATATGCTCACGTATAGGAAAAACTTGCGACATCCTTTTTGTCCAGATCTTCTCAAAGTTCGCTAGTACGTTCAGTTCTACACCAACGTTTCAGAACCAAAATCCAAAACTTCCCTAGACACTCGAAACTCCTGCTTCCACAAAGAACACCTGCCGCAACCTTGCTTCCATGTTACCTCATGCTGCCAGTTTCATCGGTTTTTATGAGGAGTATGGGAAAGCTTCTGTTTGGAGTTGAGGACGAAAATGGATTTTAGTGTAGTGGAAGACACCGTACTCGAGCATGGAGGCGGGGTGTCAATATTGAGGAGAGAAGCAAAAATGGGTTGCAAGAGAAATTGGAGAGACGGTGGGTGCAATTGTTTCATGAGTTTGGCTATGCAAAACAATATAAAAATGGAAAAACGAAATATGGTTACTTTGTACCATTGGATAAACTTTTCTTCTTCAGGCTGGAGAACGAATGGGGAAACCCATCGGGTATATTTATAAGCATAAAATTACTTGGGCATCATGTATGTATAGCCGTAGATTAGGGTAGACTTTGCTATTTCTTTGCAGTGAACTTTCTAATCTAAATTCTAGGGTAACTGGGAGTAGCTGATGGGAACAACAATGCTAGTGATTTGAGAATTCACTGAGCGAATTCTTTTTGTATGAAGCAATAGCGATGCAGAAGAAATTAGGCTAGGTGAGCTATGCGTTTTCACTTCAGTCAATCAGATTGATATGGAAAGTATAGGTCGGTCACGAAATGTCATAGCATCTGAGCCATAGGTAGGTATGGTACTTCGTAGAGAAAGCACAAAGGAAAATATATTTTTATATTTTTAATTTTGTTCATGTTTGCGCTGCTATGGACAAAAATAAAAATACCATTGTGACGAGCAATGTACTATATTTCCAAATATATAATAATATGGGTAGGTTAAATCATATTGTGAAACCCCAAAATACTGATACTGGGTGCAAAATACTCCAAATAAAAAGTTGCGTATTTAATTAATTAAAAATTATAGTAAAATTCTAAAAATTAAATTATCACTACATCTCAAAAGAACCTTGTCTAAATTCGAATCCAGTATGCAGTTATTTCAAATAAACTGTTACGGTCGATGAACGATTCTATAGCGACTATTTGAAAATTTATTTTGGGCATAAATAAAAATTTACACGATGAAATCTCGATTTGTCTCTTTCATTTGAAAAATATACTCCACCAGCTCCGAACGTTTCTTGTTTCATAGAAATCCGACTTAAAATGACTTCTGTATATTTGTTTAAAGTTCGAATCGCCAAATTACGAACTACCGCGCCATTTCGAGCTTGATTATAATTATTTTATAATTATACATTCAAACTTCGTTTAAATAATATATTCGTTATTATAATTCAACTCTAAACTGAATTATGTCGTATAAATGATCTAATTCACACAATATTGGAATTTCAGTTATTTTCGACCATTTTGAAAATAAATATATTATTCTATTATTTATATTAATTAAATATAAATATTATTTAATTCAAGTTATCGATATTGCCAAATCGATATTCAATAATTAAACAAATAAGTTATTTCACCATCAAAATACGGGACGTTACAATCTTTCCCACTTAAAATAATTTCGTCCTCGAAATTGCTAAGGTAGAAGACAAACCCTATTAACTGGGTTAAAAATTATACGTTTACTTATTAACTTCAGTTTTAACTGAATTAATTGATTCTAGTTAAACTATTAATTAATTTCTATTAATGAAAATTTTCTAAAATTCTGAAAATTTTCTAACACCCTAATTTTTTGGAAAATTTTGCCAACACCTCCTTTGTACCGGTCAACAGTTCAAACCCCAACTCGCCCCTCTAGGCCCTTTCCTTTCAAAAAGAAAACCAAAAAGCCAAGCGGCGTGTCGATTTCGGTGCATAAAACCTCATATGGAAACTTATACATGCACCTTTTTGTCGGGCATACCATTATATGCTTGCACTTGCTTCTACTCAATACCTGCTGATCATATATCCATCTATACCAGTCGATTTCTAATCAATTTCAATCAATCAAATCTCAAATCCAATCAAACTCAATCTTCAAATTCCATTACCAATTCCAACTCTTACTTACCAGTCCAATATACTAAACCAAATTCACAACTCACAATCCAATTTTATTCGATATCGTTCTATTTCAATTCAATTTCCAGTTAATTGGTTTCAGTTTAATTCATATTTGCTTTCACAAATTCCTTTAAATTCTTTTTAATGTAAACAACCTTTTCTGGGAGTTTTAAACAGTTTAACTTTGCTTTTCACAAAAATCAAATATGCCTTTTGGATTTCAAACAACTTGTTTTCCCCAAAACAATCCAACACAAAATCTTTGGTAGTAATCCGTCACTTAGAACTCGAAAATGAACACTAATGATGTGGCCAGCATCATCAGAGTTATTTCCCAGTGATCGAAGTGAGTTGAATACTATATCACTTTTCAAAACTCATATCTTAAACACTTTCATTTTTAAATCTTTTTCAAAATATCATTCACGATACTTGTAAACAATTTAAAATCTCCCAGGATTTTAATTTTTTTTTATACTTAATTCAAATCCATTTACGAACACTTTTCCTAGTTTTCAGAATTTTAATTCCAATTCTGATTTAATTCAGATTTAGTTAATCTGCTTTTATATTACACGAACTCAAATTGGTTATTTATATAACCATTTCAATTATAATCAACCAACACATCAAATATATGATAATAATTCCAAGATATACCTTTCTTTTATATGAAAATATATTTTGGGTAAAATTATTTCATTTACCCTCTTTTAAAGCATACTGTGTCGGTTTATCGTACTTGAGTGTTTAGAAACTCCTATCGATACAGTGGATCAAACTAATCGACCAGAACTTATAAACAATTCAACCAATAATTCTCCATAATACAAAACAATTTTTAATCAATCTACAAATATGTTCACTCATATATATGCACTCAAACTCAATTTAGGGTATAGCTAACCCCATCTCTACTGAGTTACGCCACAGAGCCAAGGTAATCACTTAACCTTCAGCTCTGATACCACTATAACGACCAGAGGGTTTTTGACTCCGAAAATCAACACAAAACTACCATGTTGACTATTCAGACATCGGAAATACCCGATCATTAGTAGATTGAAGTTGGAGGGTGAGAATAGATAAGATAGAAAATTAGAATAGAAGAAGAAGATAACCACAGAACAGAATCAGTGTAATACGAATCTCACAGCGGAACGAATAAAATATAATATATAACATAACTTTGAAATAAAACAGTATATATACAATAACATTATCAGAGCACAACACTTACACACAGCGAAAATAACAATAGCTATAAAATCCTGAAGCCTCTTGCTCCAAGCTCCTACAAGTATATCTGTAAAGACCTGAACTACTTGACTGCCCATTCAAATTTGGGCACCCAAGAGTTTTGGGAAAAACAAAGCAAAATAAACTCTGGGTCAGTTATGGGACTGGTGCGAGTAAACTCAAATCATTGGTTTAACTTTTCAAAATCATTTTCACAGAAAAGGTAATCGTAAGACCGATCCACACATAAACACAGATGGTTTTTACCTTACGGTAACCCAAAACAGTTTTGGAAATCGATACTTTTCTGATATTATAATAATGCCTAATTACAAGTAAATAGAATTTAGCAGAACGCTTGCATCTCACATTCCACATATATAGTATGCGAACAAAAATCGCAGGCTCTTATTGGAGATTGGATTCCGACTATGACAAGGTATGGGACCACCTGCCGATAGTGTATCTCTAGAGGCAAATACACTGGGTTCAACAAGAACATCTTGCAACCTGGCCCTCACATGATCGACCACTCATTTCGCTTGAATGTATCGAATGTATATCACAAACGGTTGGGAGCTACCCACCGTTTCCCGAAAAGGGACAGCATCGAACATAGATTAAAGAATGAAATGAATTTTCTCTAGATAGGTGACATACAACCTAATGGGAGCGACCCACATAGCCATGTTGCCTGCCCGATTTCTGTCATTTCCCGTTTGATGAGGCTTGAGGTCATTACGTATCTTTTGAAACACTTGTCCACCATCTACTTTGAATGCCACATCGTCATACCCGCCAAATCACAAATTGATTTCCCCAAAAATACCACGGGTATAAGGATAAGAGAAACGAATTCCTCCACCACCAAACGTAAGTACGTTTGATCCGTTAGATATACTCTGTCAGACATTCGTCCACTCATGTTTGTCCTGGGACTGGACAAACCGAAGGCACTATTCTGTAAACAGGATAGCCCTTGCATAACTCCGTCTTCAATATTTGATAACAACGCTAATGTCCATACAGAGTGGTTTTCAGATAATGAATTTGATACCAGTCTCTCCGTATTGACGACAGAAAGATGGTCAAAACTTCGATAGTCGGTGATTTAACTATCAAAGAAAAATAGGTGTGCAAACAACGATATTATTTCCAGATGGAAATTCTATCGACCAATCATTTTTCCATATTTATTTCTTTATCTTAAATTTTAATTTACCCATTTCTATATATTTGTAAATTCTTATTTTCTAACTTTAGAAAATATACCTTTTAAATTATTGGAAAACATTTCCAAAATTCTCTCATTTAAACAGATGTTTAAATATAACGTCGCTTATGCGAACTTGAACCCTTTCACTCATTAACTAGATTCACTTAACCAACCTTTACTATCGAACCTTAACCTTTCCTTAGTTAAAAACGAAGTCAATCAAGTTGGGGTATAATTACCTCTCAAACCTTAACCGAACAACATTTCTAACCTCGAAATAGACAAAGTTCACCTCTTAAATCTTTAACAAAACTTCTTTACGTAACTCTCGGGTCCTATTCACGAATCCCCTTCTTTTACTAAAATCATTTGATTATAACAACAGTGTTATAAACCTATGCTTCCGAAATAAATAACTTAAATATAACTTTTCTCTACTAGTTTAAATAAATAATAATTACTTTGTTAGACAAATAAATCTTATTTTAAAAACTTGAGAGAAATAGTACTCTCCCCCATTCGATATAATCGAATCCCAATGTATAATCCACTCTCGTATAATCATTATTCGATAACTCTCTTTCGAATAAACTATATACGATTACTTTTTCTTCCGAATAACTATATTCGATTTAACTCTGTTTGAATAACAAATGTTCAATTAATTCCCTTCGAATAACTTATATTCGATTAATTATCTTCTTCGAATAACTTATATTCGATTATCAAATATCGGTTTCCAACCGAATACTAATTATCTTGTTAAAATCCTAATTAATTCAATATACAATTTCTTCAAACAAATTATTTTTAACCTTCTGGCTTAGTTGAATTCTAATTACAAATCTTTGCGGATTTTTATCTAACCCTTTCTATGTTCTGAGTATCGAAATGGATTTCACCGTTCCTTTCTAACACAATTCCAACTATCTCATTTCCTATTCACGGTGGAATTTGAAATCTCAATTATCCACTGATAATTATATTCCAGTTCATTTATAAACTTTGTTTATAAATTACAACACTTATTTTTCATTATTGACAAGTTATTCATTTCTAACTATTTGAAATCCCATTTTGGTTAAATTTCTATTTCAAAATCCACTTTCCATCTTAAATGTGCAATTTTTTTTTGCTTAAATCCATTTTTCACATCGAATGTGAAAAATATTTCTTTTATATAATCCATTAGTTTGATTTTGTATTTCAAGACAATACTTCATTTTCAAAATTCTATTTATTTTTATTTATAGCTTTATTCATACAAAATCTTCTTTTCATTCCCAACACTAAATTCTTGTTTATAAATTCTCTTTTATAAATGCTGAGTTCACGTTCTATTTAAATATCGGTGTTGAACCGATTTCTATTTTTGTATATAAGCTCGTGCTTATATATTTCTTTTATTAAAGGACAAATATTTTTATTTAATTTATACTTCACAAATTCCCTTTTTATTTTATAAACTTCTACAATTTAATAATCACTTCAAATTTCCTTTTTATATAAAATCCTTTGATTTTATATATATAAATATTTTTATTTCAGATTATAGTTTGAAATTTCCCTTTTTACTTTCCAGTATCACTTTTGGTATTTAAAGGTACCAAATAACAAGACTAGTGTCATTAAAATCTATCATAGGTCATATATCACCTCATATATCACAATATATGAAAAAACAGTAAAATAGATGTTGAGGAATCCAGTTGGATCCCTCCAAGCTGTTTCCCTGCACCCGCAGATGTTAATTAACATAAATAACACGAGTACGAATTATTCTAATAAACAGAATCTATATTCGATTAACGATTTATATATATCGTTATCAATATTTTCAACCAATTAACTAGTAGTTCAACCAAACAACCAACACACAGCGAATCAATCAATATTTTTCAATTCTAAAAATACGTTATAAAAATATAAGTTGAGCAGAATATCACCTTGGATGATTTTCGTTAAATGAATATTAGCGTAGGTTGATTTTAATCAGCCGTTTAATTCTGCAGTAAATTCTAACGAGCTCCAAATGGTTCTGAACCAGTTTCATAGCGTAGCCTGCCTTCGTATGGTTCCAATGAATCTGACCGTTCGAAACTCTGATATTGTATGCGCACAGTACAATATTAACAAGTAAATATATTGCTTTATTTATTTTAAAACTTAAATTATTTAAAACTATCGGCTCACCCGTTTCTTTTTGGCTCATCGCGTTCTTCGAGCTATTTGAAGGTTGAAACGGTATTACCTTCTATACAAAAAACATCTGTCCCGACATGCTATTAGGTTCATTACCATCCTGCATACTTTCCAACTCTCCCTATTTCTTCGTTCAAAATTATTAAACCAAATATACCAGGGAAAACTCGACCACATACTAGATTGTATAAGGTTGCCAGGCACTTACGTACACAGCACACTCCATCCTCCTGCTATCTCACAACCATATAAAGAAATTCGGCCCAAACTTTTATCACACGGCCCATCTGTACACCTGCAAATCCACCGACCCGCCAACTCCTTTCTTCTTCCACTTTACTGTAATTCCGCTCCTCTTTTCAATTGTTCCTTCACCAAAGGAAATACTGTACATGATAAAACACTGCTCTTCCTTTATCATGTTCTTCCACCACCATTTTAACTCAGACAATACCAATTCCACCATGCTTTTTCCTCTCCTTGCAGTTTTCATGAGGCCAACGCACCTTTCAAGCATCTTGCCCAAAGTTTTTCAGCATTACTCCCATTAAAATAACCCACTACGTGACTCCCATCGAAAAGCAACAACACCGGCTTCAGGAGAAACTGTGAATCCTAGAAACTCTGAGCACCAGCTATAAACAATCCCCTTACCGACATTCCCATGATACTAATCTCCAGTTTGTACGCACCCACCAGAAGAAAGTCCGATCTCCTCTTGCGCTGATCTCCATATGCTCAGGTACAGGAAAAACTTGTGGCATCCTTTTTGTCCAGATCTTCTCCAACTCCGCAAGTACGTTCAGTTCTACACCAACGTTTCGGAACCAAAATCCAAAACTTCCCTAGAGACTCGAAACTCCTACTTCCACAAAGAACACCTGCAGCAACCTTGCTTCCATGTTACCTTACGCTGCCAGTTTACATCGGTTTTTATGAGGAGTATGGGAAATCTTCTGTTTGGAGTTGAAGACGAAAATGGATTTTAGTGTTGTGGAAGACATCATACCCGAGCATGGAGGCGGGGTGTCACTATTGAGGAGACAAGCAAAAATGGGTTGCAAGAGAAATTGGAGAGACAGTGGTTGCAATTATTTCATGAGTTTGGCTATGCAAAACAATATAAAAATGAAAAAACGAAATATGGTTACTGTGTACCATCGGATAGACTTTGCTATTTCTTTGCAGTGAACTTTCTAATCTAAATTCTAGGGTAATTGGGAGTAGCTGATGGGAACAGTAATGCTAGTGATTTGAGAATTCACTGAGCAAATTCCTTTTGTATGAAGTAATAGCGATGCAGAAGAAATTAGGCTAGGTGAGCTATGCGTTTTCATTTCTGTCAATCAGATTGATATGGAAAGTATAGGTCGGTCACGAAATGTCATAGCATCTGAGCCATAGGTAGGTATGGTACTTCGTAGAGAAGACACTAAGGAAAATATATTTTTATATTTTAAAAATTTAATGTACTATATTACATAAAATTTTGTTCATGTTTGAGCTGCTATGGACAAAAATAATAATATCATTGTGACGAGCAATGTACTATATTTCCAAAAATATAATAATATGGGTAGGTTAAATCATATTGTGAAACCCCAAAATACTGATACAGGGTGCAAAATACTCCAAATAAGAGGTTGCATATTTAATTAATTAAAAATTACAGTTAAATTCTAAAAATTAAATTATCACTACATCTCAAAAGAACCTTATCTAAATTCGAATCTAGTATGCAATTATTTCAAATAAACCGTTACGGTCGATGAACAATTCTATAACGACTATTTGAAAATTTGATTTGGGCATAAATAAAAATCTACACGACGAAATCTCGATTTGTCTCTTTCATTAGAAAAATATACTCCAGCAGCTCCGAACGTTTCTTGTTTCACAGAAATCCGACTTAAAACGACTTCTGTATATTCATTTAAAGTTCGTATCGCCAAATTACGAACTACGCACCATTTCGAGCTTGATTATAATTATTTTATAATTATACGTTCAAACTTCGTTTAAATAATATATTCGTTATTATAATTCAACTTTAAACTGAATTATATCTTATAAATGATCTAATTCACACAATATTGGAATTTCAGCTATTTTCAACCATTTCGAAAATTAATATATTATTCTATTGTTTATATTAATTAAATATAAATATTATTTAATTCAAGTTATCGATATTGCCAAATCGATATTCAATAATTAAATAAATAAGTTATTTCACCGTAAAAATACGGGACATTACATATAAATACATAAACAAATATGCGGTCAAGATTTAGAATTTATTTGATGGAACAAATAAACAACGTGACTGCTTAGTTTATATTAGGACTGAACATAACTCTTAATAGTAATAAAAATATGCCTGTGTTCAGCATATATAACGTATCATACCTAATACACTCCATACCCAGTTAAATAAAAAAATAAAGCAACATTAGCATCCTCTCTCTCCCCCCAATCATTCTCATTTCTCCCGCTTCCCCAACCTCAACATTAACCTTAACCACTCAAATCAAGATCTAGAATAAAAAAGGGGAAAACTGCATACTCTAAATTGACAACATATGAGACGAAATGTATTCCGAGCTGCTAATCAACATAATGAAGACGACCTATGCTGTTTTGAAGAAGAAGATGATGAAGTAATCGAAGAAGAAGACAATGATGTAACTGAAGAAGAAGCTAACATATTAGTTTTCTTTTGTTTCTAATGATACTTTCTGGCTTTCGTATGGATTTATAGCAAAAAAATTGTTTTTCGTGATATTCATCTATACAGCAAAAACGAAACGGAATTTTTTGTGATTTCTGGATTCCCGGTCATCGCCGGAACCGGACCGAAATGGACAAATTTCCGGCGTGACGGTCGGAATTTAAAACCTTGCAGTAAATAGGTAATATCATTATGAAGCATGAGATATGAGTTAATAATTAGGCAAACATAATTAGGCAAACATTGTGAACATTAGTTGATATAAAATTCTGCTCTGTACACATTCATATAGAGTTATAGGTACCGTCTGATTTTCCAACTGGACAGTTTACGTTCGCGTCTGCGTCAGACGCGTCAAGCGTGGGACCCACCAGAGTAGCCCGTTGAGCTTAACGGTTGAAAACCAAGCTTTAGCGTCTGACGCGACCGACGCGACGTTGGACGCCAACAGAAAAACTTCCAAACGACTCTTTTTTCCCAATTTTATAAAACCAACCCCTTTCCTTCACCAATCCACACCATTTCCTTCAGCAATCCACACCTCAAACACCATAATTTTTCAACGACAATGGCTGAAGTAAATCGTCCGAAAGCAACATTTCACGCCCTCCGAAAGCATAGTCTTCGTTTGCAACTTCAGAATTTCTCCATATAGTTGTTGAAGCTTACCAAGCTGCTGGAAAGAACAAAAAAGGGATACACAAGAGGATTGCAGCTGCTCTGAACGAGTCTTTAGCTATGTAACGAACTGCAAATCCGTACTATCTGAGTTGACTACATACATCACACATCCAACCCAAATATCACAGAAATACAAATCATTTTTTTAGAAGAAAAAGGTAGAAGAAAAGAAATAACAACATAGAATCTCATAATGCAGCAGAACAAAATATAATATATCATATCGTTGAAATACATTTTAACTGTATAACATTCACTTGTCAGAGTACAACACTTACAATACAGCGAAAATAAAAATGCTATATATCTAACACTGAAGCCTCCTGCTCCAAGCTCCTTTAGATAGATCTGTAAAATCCAGAATTACTAGACTGCCCGTACAAATTTGCGCACCCAAGAGTTTAGGTAAAACAAAATAAATTCTGTGTCAGTCATGGGACTGGTATGAGTAAACAATTTAAAACAGTTTGAGAAAATAAACGATATCTCATAAGACCACACCGTATAACACGGAACGGGTTTTTCCCATATGAGAATCCAAAACACATGATTTAACTTTCAAATCCTTTTGAAAGAAACGATAATCTTTATATCAAAGCTCTTTTGATAGTATAATAGTGCCTATATCAAATAAATAGAAATCTAGTGGACGCTTTCATCTCATGCTCCACATAGATAATACACAATCAAAACTGCGAGCACTTATTGGGTAATAAATTTCCAACTATGACAAGGTATGGAACAACCTTCCGATAGTGTATCTCTAGAAAAGAATACACTGGGTTCATCAAGAACATCTTGTTACCCGGCCACACATGACCAACCATCATTTCACTTGAGTGTATCGAATGTATATCACCAACAGTTGGGATCAACAACCATTTCCCGAATGGGACAACATCGAATAGAATAAGGAATTAAATGAATTTCTCTAGATAGGTGATAATACACCCTAATGGGAGCTACCCACATAGCCATGCTGCCAGCCCGATTTTTGTCATTTACCGGTTGTTGAGGCCTGAGGCTACGATTACTTATCGTTCATGATAACACAATCACTTTGAATGCCACATTTGTCAGATCTGTTAATCATTAATTTATTTGCATAAATATATTCTGGATGTTATACTAAGAGAATAAATTCTCCGCCACCATATATATTTATGCAGATCAACATATACGATCATTGAAAATACCCAGTCACACATTCATCCATATACCTTCGTTTTGGGATTGAATGAAACCGAAGGCACAATTCCCATTAATAGAAAAAGCCCTTGCACTTTACTCTGTCTTCGATTATCTTTATATAATATGATTCACAACGCTACTGCCAATACAGAGTGGTTCTCGGATAATAATCCAACCGGTCTCTCCATATTGACAACGATATTGGCAAATACTTCGATAGTCGGTTACTTAACTATCGAAGAAAACAAACATCCATTCAAAGCATCAAACAATCACTGGGCCGCTTAAAAATAATATTTCATTCATTAATTAAACCACTTCTCCATTTCCTTATCAATATTTGTTAACCAAATATTTTCAGTGATTATTTTGGCCTCTTACGCTATTTGGAAAACATTTCTATATATCTTCTTTTATTTTCTATACTTAGAAAACACCTATTTATAATTGGAAAATATTCCAATTACTTATCTCTTTCCCGAACTCGGTTATTTTCACACTTAGGAAATGTTTGTGATATATTTCCAAAATTCCACTTATTTGGGTTAAATCGACTGTTGTGTAAAACATCATTACAACAACCCAAAATATTTCATTCAACTAATTTTTTTAACATTTATCTCCAAGATGAATCGTCATATATATCGATTAATAATTAAATCAATCAAGTTAGGGTATAATTACCTCTATACCTTGACGGAAATCATCACTAACTTCAAAACAGACAAGACCACTTGCCTCGAATAATCAACACCATACAAATCAATTATTCATTTTTAAACCCATATACGGTTCTCTTTCTAATTTTACCAGATTTAATTATAGATTTTCTTTTTGTCTATAATATTCTATTTTTAAGTTCGTTTTCTTATCGAATTATATATATATATATATATATATCGATACATTGATTTCTAACTATCAAATTTTCTTTAAAATATTATATCTCCTTAAATTTCCAGAAAATTTCACCATAACCTCCTTTGTACGGGTGACTCGGTAAAACTACAAAATGCCTCTTTGGGCCCTTTCCATTCAAAAAGAAAATCAAAAAGCCAAGTGGCTTTCCGATTCGGCGCATAAAACCTCATATGGAATTTAAACATGTACCTTTTTGTCGGGCACTAAATTTATAAACTTCATTCTCTTCATTTCATACCTGTCTAACCCATATACATCCATTCCCAATTTATTCCAACTAAATCTGATCATTTTAACTCAATTCGCAAATTAATTCTCTAATTAAATCTTTTGCCTATTGCACTTTTATTGCGAACATAACATGTTCATATATTTTTAACTTACTTATACCAATCAAATTCCATTTTCGACTCAGATTTCATATTCGAATTCGATTATAAATTCACAAGTTTAATTTACTTATCAAATGTCAACTTGATTCAAAACTTGATTCAAAATTCTATTATCTGATTATCCTTTAACTTAGTTAATTCTCCTAAATAATAAATATCTGATTGTGTTTTAAAAATCAGTTCACTTACACTTACTTCACTTGAGTCCATATTTATTTTATAATTCAAATCTGGATTTTTCTAATGCGAATTTGGATTTTATTTACAAAAATCCTTTTATTTATGTAAACGGTTATGGTTTTAAAATGGTTATGGCGCTGTTTTTCAGAAAATTTGATTTTAAAAAAACTCAAAATATTATACGATGAAAATCGGAATTTTCTCTTTCATTAGAAAATTATTATTCAAATGGTCCTAACGGTTCTTGTTTCACAGAATTCCGACTTAAATTGAGTTCTATATACTATATTGAAGTTCGAAACGCCAATTTACTAACTGCCGCGTTGCAGCGAGTTCGTTTTAAATTATATTTAAATATAAACGTTTAAACTTCGTTTATAAATAAATCCCACTTCATTCTTATATATTTCTAAATATAAATTCAGCCTTTTTACCAAATCCAACTTAATATTCCCGATTATCTGTATCCGTTCATTTTTTATAACTCAGTTATAAATTTATTTATAACTTAATTTTCAATTCCAAATTCCAGTCCCTTTAAAAATTATTTATAAAATTAGTTATAATCGAATTCTAATTATAAATTCTAAGATTATCTCAATTCAGTTTTTATTCCAAATTCTGGAATAAAATCTATCATTTCCTTTTCGAAACGATTTCCAATCCCTCTTCAAATTCATACTTGAATTAATATGCCAAATTTATTTTATGATAATTAGCTCGCCATATTTATAAACATTGTTTATAAATTTAATTTCCTTGTTTTATATATTAAAACAAGTTTCCATTTCAAATTCCATTTGAAATCCACTTCCTATTCTGGAATATTTTATTGATTATAATTTATACATATATATAAACACATATATAAACAGTAAATCTCTTTTTATACTTAAATTTAAACTTCTATTTAATTCAATCCTGGTATCTTTTCTAAAAATGTTTTATTTAAATAAATTTGATTTAATCGAATTCAAATCATAAATCCATTCAGATTTATTTTAATTCAATTTTTCATTCTGAACATCAGAATGAATTCATCGTTTCTTTTTGAAACTAAATTTCAATTTTTCCTTTTTAAATTCACATTTGAATTTAAACTTCCCAAATTATCCAAATGATAATTTTTCCATTTCACTTATAAATACCATTTATGAATTCGCTTCAATTCCCTGCATTATCTAATGAAAATCATTCCATTTTATTTATAAACCCCGTTTATAAATTTACTTCAATTTCTTGTATTATTTAATTTATAAATATCGTTTATAAATTCAATACTTCAATTTCCTGTATTATTCAATTTATAAACATTGTTTATAAATTCAAGACTTGTTTATTTATTCAAAACAAGTAAATATTTCTCAACTCATTCAAAATTCGAATTCTATTTGTAGAAAAATAGTTTTCCCTTTTAAATCTCAAAATATCCTTTTTACGATATTTTTATAAATCAATATCCAGGCCCCAGTGATATTTAAATACCCCAAAACACTCAGTTACCAATCACAGGTTTTCTAACACGTTATATATGATAGTATATGTGAAACAAACAAATAATAATATTTTTGAGGAATCCAGTTAGATCCCTCCAACCTGTTTTCCTTCTTCCACAGACATTAACCAACATAAATAATACCCATCCTGCTTCGAGGCAGGATATCGCGGTATAGAAGGTATCCACTATCATAGCGTGGGGCATATAGGGTCATCCGCTAATGATACTGCAGGCATCGGCTAACGGTACTGCGAGAACTATCCAATCACCAATATATATATATATATACACATATAATAACCACAAAAACCAATCCTAAATAACTAATATATATATATATATATATATAATAATAGCCACAGTAATATTTTAATGCAACCAAACAACCAACAAACAATTATTTTAATAAAAAAACAATTCTAAATAAAAATATGAGTGAGATTTACTCACCGTGATTTTCTTTTTGCCGAATATCCTTTTAAATTCCAAATTTAATGGCTATGGGTTGTCTTGACCGAATCCATTCAACATCTACGATTATTAAATTTTATTTAACGACTATCGGTTTCTAATTTAAATTAACCTAACTGATAAATAAATAAATCTATGTATTTTTTTAACATTAAACCATTATATATTAAATACTTACTTAAATAAACAAATTTAATTTCCCTTTTATCCATTTTCTTTTCGAGTTTGAGCACAAATTTTACAACTAACTAGGTCATTAGCTATTAAACTAATAAATTAAATTTACCTAAATCGCTTCCTTCTCAAGTAACAACTTCTAACTCTCCCACTCCCCAAATTACCATTACCGAATTCAATCCCCCTTTCTCCTTCCCTAAACAACGATTGATTCTTCATAAACTTTTTTTTTCAAAGTTGTCGCTGGTTGCTCTCTCTTGCTCAATTGTCATGCTAGGCTCTCCTGTTCGACCACTGGTCCTTTTACTGAAATCTCAGACTTCGATCATTACTTGAGAT
Organism: Allium sativum; assembly: GCA_030737875.1. Lineage (NCBI taxonomy): Eukaryota > Viridiplantae > Streptophyta > Magnoliopsida > Asparagales > Amaryllidaceae > Allium > Allium sativum. The sequence continues at coordinate 295,014,921 of CM060919.1, forward strand.
CCTGACATGCAAGTACGAATCCCCCTCAAAAAACAAATAACCAGTGCTCCTCACTGCTTTAAAATTCCATCGCGACTTGCCTGCGACTGGGAAATATCCTAACCCTTAAACAGTGTTCGAGCCTCACCAACTCTTCCCCAAATCGAACGCCATTAGATATCATAACCACTTCATTTACACCACCACTATTTTGATGTCGCACATCCCAATCTGTTCTCTCCATTTTCAATCGCACCCCTCTTTTCCATTTCCTATTTTCAGGCATCGAGCGATACTCCTTACTTTCTCCAACGCGACTTCAGCGTCAACCCTAAGCTGTGCTCGAACTATCGAGCACCATAAACCATCGCGTTGAACGGACTCCCCTTGACATTCGATTTGTTAATTTTAAAACCTTCAATTTGATTTTTGAAGAGAGGAAAAGAATCGACCCTTATTATTGAAGCTTAGATCTTTGCCGTGGATCGAAACTAGAGAGAAAAAGGGGGTAATGACAGAGAAAAATGGGTAGTTCAATCGATTTTAAACGAGTCCGCCTTGATTTCTATTTTATGTGAGTAAAGAAAATGAAAGCTTGGGAGATTAAAATAGCAAACCATTTTTTTTTTGTAATGAAGCTCGATTTTTTTCTTGAAGAGGAAATAAGGGAAGATGCGGTTTTATAATGGTAAAGACTTAGGGACTAAGGAATTAGTCTATGTATGGTACATTAAATTAAATACGATTTGATTTGATTTAATTTGATTTGAAATTGATCTTATCCATTTAATTTTAAAATAATATATTTCGGGGTCCTGAACTCCAATTGAAACACAACAACTAATGTTTCTAGGTTTTAACCACTTTTCTGTACACACTAGAACATGATTCGAAGCTCCATTTAATCATATGGAGGAGGTAATAATTTTGAATCGATATAAATTAAATCCAAAACAATTAATTCCTCAATAATAAATTATTATTATTATCATTTATATTCAATATGATTTATGTTGATCATTTGAGTTTTCGATTCAGTTATAAAATTTAAATTGAATTATTATAGATTCTCGTATTACGATATATATTTGAAATAAATCATATATCGATTATTAAATCAATAACTCAATATTCAGTATTTTAATCCATATTAAATATTTAAATCTAACCAACCAAAAATTCGGGTCGTTACATTCTTCCCCTCTTAAAAGAATTTTGTCCCCGAAATTACTGAGGTAGAAAAAATGCTACAACCCGTTAATTTTTCAAAATCTCACTTATGCTGAAACTGAACTCTTCAAATTTCAACAAATTTAATTCTACCAAAACTTTTGGTTTTAATTTATATTACACATCATACATGTTTACATTCATTTAAATTGATTCTAAATCAATTTATTCACTTCGATTCATTTAACTTGCTTAAGTTAAATTTGAATTTCAAAATTCAAATACCCGGGTTTTTGTTTCAAATCCCTTTGAAATCATATAAACATATACCTATATTTATAACTCGTCATAAATTCAAAACATTTGAAATTTCAAGCCCAACTTGTTTTCTTTCAAACAAATGTCTATTAAAACTTAAGGTAGCAATCCATCGCTTAGAACTCGAAAATGAAAACTGATGATGCTGCAGTCATCATCAGAATTATTTCCCAGCGACCGAAGTGAGTTCAGTGCTTTATCACTTTAAAAATCCATCTAATTGATTTTTAATCAAATATCCTTCCAAAACAAAGCTATATTATTTTAATATACTTCAGCAAATATTTTTCCAAACACCCAGGATTTAAATTTCAAATTCTGATTTAAATTGAATTCAAGTTCATCTCATTTGTATACTTCATTCATTTACAAATTATATTTGGTCATATATATAACCATTCAAATTTTATAATATTATTTGATTATAATATTAACACCTACCTCATCTATATATGATAATAATTTCAGAAAATTATTTCTTTTCTATAAAAATAGAATTTTGGGTAAAATTATTTCATTTACCCACTTAAAACAATATTATGTCAAATTTCTTTGTTCGAGTGTTTACAAATTCCTATCGACTTCGTGGCGTCCCACGATTCGATCATAATTCATAAACCACTCAACAGACTAACCAACACAACATAAAACAAATTTTTATATCAATTTACAAATACGCTCTGTCGTATATATACACACAACTCATTCTAGGGTACTACTGATCGTATCTCTAATGAGCACAACCCTACCAAATCCTAGGTGTTCGCTCAACCTAAGCTCATATACCACTGTAACGAACCGCAAAACTGTACTACCTGAGTTGACTATATACATCACACGTCCAATCCAAATATCATAGAAATACGAATCATTTTTTTAGAAGAAAAAGGTAGAAGAACAGATATAACAACACAGAATCTCACATCGTAGCAGAACAAAATATAATATATCATATCGTTGAAATACAAAATTTTAACTGTATAACATACAACGGAAATAAAAATGCTATATATCTAATACTGAAGACTCCTGCTCCAAGCTCCTGTACATAGATCTGTTAAATCCAGAATTACTTGACTACCCGTACAAATTTGGGCACCCAAGAGTTTAGGTAAAACAAAAAAAAATTGGGTCAGTCATGGGACTGGTATGAGTAAACAATTTAAAACAGTTTGAGAAAATAAAAGATATGTCATAAGACCACGCCGTATAACACGAAACGGGTTTTTCCCTTATGATAATCCAAAACACTTGATTTAACTTTCAAATACTTTTGAAAGAAACGATAATCTTTATATCAAAACTCTTTTAATATTATAATAATGTCTAAATCAAACAAATAGAAATCTAGTGGAACGCTTTCATCTCACGCTCCACATACATAATACACTATCAAAACCGCGAGTACTCATTGGGTAATGAATTTCCAACTATGACAAAGTATGGACCCACCTTCCCATAGTGTATCTCTAGAGGAGAATACATTGGATTCAACAAGAACATCTTGTAACCCGACCACACATGACCGACCACTCATTTCGCTTGAGTGTATCGAATGTATATCACCAACGGTTGGGATCAACAACCGTTTCCCGAATGGGACAACATCGAATAGAATAAGGAATTAAATGAATTTCTCTAGATAGGTGATAATACACCTTAATGGGAGCTACCCACATAGCCATGCTGCCTGCTCGATTTTTGTCATTTCCCGGTTTTTGAGGTCTGAGGCTACGATTACTTACCATTCATTGATAACACAATCACTTTGAATGCCACATTTGTCAGATCTGTTAATCATTAATTGATTTGCATAAATATATTCTGGATATTATGCTAAGAGAATAAATTCTCCGCCACCATATATATTTATACAGACCAACATATACGATCATTGAAAATACCCTGTCACACATTCGTCCATATACGTTCATTTTGGGATTGAACAAAACCGAAGGCACAATTTTCATTAATAGAAAAGGCCCTTGCACTTTACTCCACCTTCGATTATCTTTATATAATATGATTCGCAATGCTACTGCCAATATGGAGTGGTTCTCAGATAATAATCCAACCGGTCTCTCCATATTGACAACGATATTGGCAAATACTTCGATAGTCGGTTATTTAACTATCGAAGAAAACAAACATCCATTCAAAGCATCAAACAATCACTGGGCCCCTTAAAAATAATATTTCATTCAATAATTAAACCACTTCTCCATTTCCTTATCAATATTTGTTAACCAAATATTTTCAATGATTATCTTGGCCTCTTACGCTATTTGGAAAACATTTCCATATATCTTCTTTTATTTTCTATACTTAGAAAACACCTATTTATAATTGGAAAATATTCCAATTACTTATCTCTTTCCGGAACTCAGTTATTTTTATACTTCAGAAATATTTGTGATATATTTCCAAAATTCCACTTACTTGGGTTAAATCGACCGTTGTGTAAAACATCGTTATAACAACCCAAAATATTTCATTCAACTAAATTTCTTAAAATTTATCTCCGAGATGAATCCTCCTATTTGTCGGTTAATAATTAAATCAATCAAGTTGGGGTATAATTACCTCTCAGACCTTGACTGAAATCATCATTAACTTCAAAACAAACAAGACCACTTGCCTCAAATAATCAACACCATACAAATCAATTATTCATTTCTAAACCTGTATATGTTTCTCTTTCTAATTTTACTAGATTTAATTATAGATTTTATTTTTGTTTATAATATTCTATTTTTAAGTTTGTTTTCTTATCGAATTATATATACATATCGATACATTGATTTCTAACTATCAAAATTTCTTAAAAATATTCTAACTCCTTAAATTTCCGGAAAATTTTGCCATAACCTCCTTTGTACGGGTGACTCGGTACAACTACAAAACGCCTCTTTGGGCCCTTTCCATTTAAAAAGAAAATCAAAAAGTCAAGTGGCTTGCCGATTTGGCACATAAAACCTCATATGGAATTTAAACATGTACCTTTTTGTCAGGCACTAAATTTATAAACTTCATTCTCTTCATTTCATACTTGTCTAACCCATATACATCCATTCTCAATTTATTCCAACTAAATCTGGTCATGTTAACTTAATTCGCCAATTAATTCTCTAATTAACTCTTTTTCCTATTGCACTTTTATTGCGAACATAACATGTTCATATATTTTTAACTTACTTATACCAATCAAATTCCATTTTTGACTCAGATTTCATATTCGAATTCGATTATAAATTCACAAGTTTATTTTACTTATCTAATGTCAACTTGATTCAAAACTTGATTCAAAATTCGATTATCTGATTATCCTTTAACTTAGTTAATTCTCCTAAATAATAAATATCTGATTTTGTTTTAAAAATCAGTTCACTTACACTTACTCCACTTGAGTCCATATTTATTTTATAATTCAAATCTGGATTTTTCTAATGCGAATTTGGATTTTATTTACTAAAAATCCTTTTATTTATTTAAATAAACCGTTATGGTTTTAGAATGGTTATGACTCTGTTTTTTTGAAAATTTGACTTTAACATAACTCAAAATCTATATGACAAAATTCAGAATTTTCTCTTTCATTAGAAAATTATTATTAAAACAGTCCTAACGATTCTTGTTTCACAGAATTCCGACTTAAATTGAGTTCTATATACTAAAGTGAAGTCCGAAACACCAATTTACGAACTACCGCGCCGCAGCGAGTTTGTTTTAAATTATATTTCAATATAAACGTTTAAACTTCGTTTATAAACAAATCCCACTTCATTCATATATATTTTAAAATATAAATTCAGCCTTTTTACCAAATCCAACTTAATATTCCCGATTATCCCTATCCATTGATTTTTCATAACTCAGTTTTAAATTTATTTATAACTTAATTTTCTCTTCCAAATTCCAGTCCCTTTATAAATTATTTATAAAATTCGATATAATCGATTCTAATTATAAATTCTAAGATTATCTCAATTTTTTTTTTGAATTCTTGAATAAAATCTATCATTCCTTTTGCGAAATGTTTTCCAATCCCTCTTCAAATTCATACTAGAATTTAAAATGCCAAATTTATCTAACGATAATTATCTCACCTTATTTATAAATGTTGTTTATAAATTAAATTTCCTTGTTTTATGTATTAAAACAAGTTTCCATTTCAAATTCCATTTGAAATCCACTTCCTATTCTGGAATATTTTATTGATTATAATTTACATATATATATATATATACACACACGCACATATAAAAATAGTGAATCTCTTTTTATATTTAAATTTAAACGTCTATTTAATTCAATCCTGATATCTTTTCTAAAAATGTTTTATTTAAATAAATTCGATTTAATCGAATTAAATCATAAATCCATTCAGATTTATTTTAATTCAATTTTTCATTCTGAACATCAGAATGAATTCATCGTTTCTCTTTGAAACTAAATTTCAATTTTTCATTTTTAAATTCACATTTGAATTTAAACTTCCCAAATTATCCAAATGATAATTTTTTCATTTCACTTATAAATACTGTTTATAAATTCGCTTCAATTCCCTGCATTATCTAATGAAAACCATTCCATTTTATTTATAAACCCCGTTTATAAATTTACTTCAATTTCTTCTATTATTTAGTTTATAAATACCGTTTATAAATTCAATACTTCAATTTCCTGTATTATTCAATTTATAAACATCGTTTATAAATTCAGTACTTGTTTATTTATTCAAAACAAGTAAATATTTCTCAACTCATTCAAAATTCGAACTTTATTTTAGAAAAATAGATTTCCCTTTTAAATCTCAAAATATCATTTGATATTTTTATAAATCAATATCCAGGCCCTAGTGATGTTTAAACACCCCAAAACACTCAATTATCAATCACAAGTTTTCTAACACATTATATATGATAGTATATATGAAACAAACAAATAATAGTATTTTTGAGGAATCCAGTTAGATCCCTCCAACCTGTTTTCCTGCATCCACACACGTTAGCCAACATTAATACCCATCCCGCATCGAGGCAGGATATCGCGGTATAGAAGGTCATCCACTATCATAGCATGGGGCGTATAAGGTCATCCGCTAATGATACCGCGGGCATCCACTAATGGTACTGCGGGAACTATCCAATCACCAATATATATATATATATATAAAATAACCACAAACACCAATCGTAAATAACTAATATATATTTAATAATAGCCACAGTAATATTTTAATGCAACCAAACAACCAACGAACAATTATTTTAATGAACAAAATAATTCTAAATAAAAATATGAGTGAGGTTTACTCAACGTGATTTTCTTTTTGCCGAATATCCTGTTAAATTCCAAATTTAACGGCTATGAGTTGTCTTGACCGAATCCATTCAACATCTACGATTATTAAATTTTATTTAACGATTATCGGTTTCTAATTTAAATTAACCTAACTGATAAATAAATAAATCTATGTATTTTTTTAACATTAAACCATTATATATTAAATGCTTACTTAAATAAATAAACAAATTTAATTTCCCTTTTATCCATTTTTCTTTTCGAGTTTGAGCATAAATTTTACAACTAACAAGGTCATTAGCTATTAAATTAATAAATTAAATTTACCTAAACCGCTTTCTTCTCAAGTAACAACTTCTAACTCTCCCACTCCCCAAATTACCATTACCAAATTCAGTCCCTGTAACAACCCGAAAATCTGGGCCAGTTTAAAATTTTTATTTTGGCAATTTTAGCGAATTTTGATTATTTAAAATGAATTATTTTAAATAATATCGACGAGAAATTTATTTTGAATATAATTCGAACGTATATATTCATTTGAATCGACGTTAGAATATAAATGTTTATTTATATATAAAAAAGGAATTGAAAATGGCGCGGTAGTTCGATAATTCGATTTCAAACTTCAATTGAATGTACCGGGTGCAAAATAAACCGGATTTTAGTGAAACAAAAAATAATGGAATATAATAGTGACTATCTTTCCAACGAATCTGAAAAATCAAAGTTTCATAATGGGGATCAAAAGATATGTCCAGTTGAAAATTTTGAATAGTCGCTATGGAATTCAGGCCCTTAAAAATAGACATTTTGCAAACGACCTCGGAATTCGTCGAAACCACTTTTGTTGGATCCGTGATGTAAAGTTATTGCTAAGTTTCAAATTTCATAATTTTTCGAATCAATATGTAAGCGTGGCAAAGGAAAACGCGTTTAACCAGTTTCAGTTGATTTTAATCAACTAGAAATTGGCCATTTTTCAAACGGTCTCAGAATTCGACGAAACTAGTTTTGTTAGGACCGTATCGTCAATACGAAGCTAGAAAATATTTTTCGGGAATTTTTCTAGTCTGTATGTGGCCCCAGTAAATTGAAATGCGCGTTCAAATTCAATATATAGAGTTATATGTTGATTTTGACGAAAACTAATCGAAATGATCGAATCAGCTTACGATACATATCCCATTGTGTTCGGAATGGGGGTAATTAACTATGGGCGACAGTCGGTGGGTCTCATTTTGATATCGAAATTTAAAGTTACTTTATGGAGGAAATAAAATAAAATAAAACCCTTTATATTAGCCCCCCTCTTCTTCTTTAAGCCGACAGTTATAAAAAAAACCTAATTGCCTAAGTCGCCCCTTCCTCGATCGCCCCACCACCATCACCGGAGTCCTCCACCCGCCGCGCCTCAGGCAGCTGCGCCCCTCCAAGCCAACGTCGATCTTCCCCTCCCTCTCGTGCCCGACCTCCTCTCTCTCCACTTCTTCGGTTCCCTAAATCGAGCGAGATCCGCATCGCTTAACAGCTCTGGCCACCGAACGGCGAGCTGCCGCCACCGTGGCAAGGCGCCGTGAAGGCGCACCGCCGGGCCCCCTCCGATCATCTCCTGGTGGCATGGAAGTGAAGCGGCGTGAAGCCCTAGCGACGCAGCGATGGGTTCCTTCAGTATTTGCCGTGGAAGATGAAGATGAGAGGGGTGAGACCCTTATTTAATTAATTAATTACGCTTAGAAATTATCAAATTAAATATATGACAATGTTTAAAAAAAAATTAGAGAACAAATGTTTTAAGAATTTATATAGCAAATGTTTTGAAATATAAATTTGCTTGGTTTTGAAAATAGAAAATATACATTATTTTGAAATATAAAAATAAGATAGCATGATTCTTAAAGAAAAAAAAAATATTGAAAGCTAAGACTTTTATATACAAATATTGTGAGTATTTTAATCATGAAAAGACTATATTTTTCATGTTAGAGAAATACGTTTTTTAATGAAGTAGTGTATATAGAAAGATTAAAAATATAATTTTTATATTAGTAGAAGATTAAAAATGTGATTTTTATAAAGTGGAAGTAATAAAATTATGATTTTCAACGAAGTAAAAATACGATTTTTATATTGTAGAGAAAGTAAAAATACGATTTTTTACATATTCATTAGCATAGTAAAAATTCGATTTTTATATATTGAATAGCGAAGTAAAAATTCGATTTTTATATATTGAATAGCGAAGTAAAAATTCGATTTTTATATATTGAATAGCGAAGTAAAAATTCAATTTTTATATATTGAATAGCGAAGTAAAAATTCGATTTTTATATATTGAATAGCATAGTAAAAATTCGATTTTTATATATTGAATAACGAGGTAAAAATGTGATTTTTACATATGTAGTGGCTACGGGCAACGAAAGTGACGAAAGGCGAGAACGACAAAGATTTCTCTAAATGAAGTGTCGTGAAGTTGGAATAGCTATCGGTGAGAATTTCTCACCTTTCAATTTCATTTTCTAGTTATATATATACTAGGATGCAGACGGTGTTTAGTAGCACCCGACACCCGTCATCCACAGACCATGGATGGCTTGTTTGTTTAATTGTTTGGTTGTGTAGTTGGTTAGATTATTTGGTTTGAATTGAATGGTTTGGTGAAATGAAATTGATTTGATTGATGTGTGAATGGCGTTGGCCTTCACTAGACCGGGGATAAGGCTAGGCCTTGTCCTGTTTCTAGTATCGTGCCGTTATGCCGCCGAAATTTTCTAAAAATAAGTTAGAAAAATAAAGATAACATTTTATTTAATAAATGAACCGAATAGAATATTCATAGGTTGAATAAAATAGTTTGATCGTTAAAAATATAATTTTTAACGTGAATGTGAATAAATAAATATTCATTTACAAACCGGACGGTTTGTTTATATACACCTATTTGAAGGACATTGATTGGGACGATAAATTTTACACATCGCCCAACTGCACAAATAAAATCTGCGTTTGATTGTTTGAAACCCCACACGGGTATTGGGATGATATTTGAAGTACACTAATCCCGATTGTTTAGTTGTATGTCGATCGATTGATTGACAGGCTGCTATAAGCGTTGAATATTTATATTTGATGCTTATACAGTGTAGAATGCACTCTGGATGATGGTTGATTATTCATCGTTGTTGATATTTATATGTGTTGTAGAAAATCCATATAATTAACATTATATGGTAATTGATTGGGCCTCATTCCAGTTTCGAAAAAGAAATATTTGAAATAAAATATTTGAAAAAGAAATATTTGAAATAAAATATTTGAAATAGAAATATTTGAAATAGAAATATTTGAAAAAGAAATATTTAAAATAAAATATTTGAAATAGAAATATTTGAAATAGAAATATTTGAAATAGAAATATTTGAAATAAAATATTTGAAATAGAAATATTTGAAATAGAAATATTTGAAATAGAAATATTCGAAATGGAATATTTGAAAATATCAATATATGAAGCCGTGTTGATTAGATTGACATCATTTTGACGTAAACGATATTTATATCGATTTTATTCATTTTAAAACGAATATTGAGAAGTGATTTCGAAATCGAATATTTTGAAATTAAATTTGATTTGAATTAAATAGAAAAACGAATTGAATTCAAATTGAATAGAAAACCAATTTGAAGTGAAACCGAATTGAAATGAATTCAAATTGAATTGAAATTTGAATTGAATAGAAATGAATCTTAAAACGAATTTATAAGGAAGAATTCAATTTTGATTTGAATTGAAATGGAAGTTGAAAATGTTTTTGAAACGAATTCAAAACTATCTATATAATTCATTTTAAATAGAAATCGATGAAATATATATTATATATATTATTATATATATTATATATATAATATAATGGCCTGAATAGAACGCGCCGCACAGCAGCAGTTCGTGAATTTCGACCATTTATTTCAAACGGACATTACGGGAGATCCGACCGTCGGATTCTCCTAAAACCAGAACCGTTGGGTTCGTATCGAAAAGAGCTTTCTAACGAATATTAGAAATTTGAAATCTAACGGTTGGATTTGGAATTATGTCCAAATCAAATTTGAAAAAGGTCGCTGTAAGTGCAGTTCGATGACCGTTGATGGAAATCGACTGTACGGGCCTTGGTAAAATTATTAAAAATAGTAATAATTTGTGCAAAATCATAAGGAATGATTTGGGAAAAATTGGGATGAAAAACTCCATATTTGAAAAGATAAAAATAGATTTTTATCGAAATGAACTAGTTTTGAACTAGAATTATAATTCTATTTATTTTTAAATAAATAAATTGAATTTAAAAAGGGTTTTAAAAATAACCAGAATTTCCAATGATTGCATTGGAGTGGATTTGAATCGAAATTGTCTTCGGAATATTTCGATGTTGGAATTCGTGATTATACAGATGTTGTTATGGAAATTTGAAAGATATAGATATATATATCGTTATTTCCAATACGATATCTGTTGGTCATAGAATTTGATATTGAATATAAGCCGATATATTTTCTATTCAGAGCCTTGTATTTAATATCAAATGTGATTTGGGTTTGTTGTGAATGGTGTCTTCATTAACACTGTTCTTGAATCCAGTTGAGAAAAAGATTGAATCTTTTTATTTAGATTTAATGAAGTGTACCAATTAAATAATATTTAATTGAATTGATATTGATTTTTGGGTTTATCGTGAACAATGTTTTAAATAACACTCGTTCTTTAACCCAATAATTAATGGAATGTGATTTTGGGTTTATCGTGAATAGTGTTTTTAAATGACACTGATTCTTTAACCCCGTTAAAGATTAAAACTAAGTGGAGTTTTAATGAATCTTTAATTAGATTGAAATAATCGAGAATGGAGTATCACCAGTTTTACTCCAGGCGATAGTTAAATCTTTAATTAGATTTGAACGTGAAATGGTAATTGAATTTACCGATAACACCGTGGTGTTAGATATGAAGTATTACCAGTTTTACTTCATGGGATGAATAGGTTGGGATTGGGAAATTAAAACAAATGATTACTTCGGTAAGGTTCGTTAATCCCGACTAGTTGAATTGATATTCAAAAGTAGATTAAAGAATAAATTAAAGAATTTATCTTTGATAAAATTAATGGGAACCTTTCCCTATGAATGTGAAATTTAGAAACTAACTGTCGGTTGGCTAAGCAGAATGGTTTTCTGGATATTGATCTGATGTTGGTTTCGGCCTTCGGGGTTAATATTTGGGGAATTACTCTCTTGATTAATTTACAGTTAGTGACTGATGAATTGGAATGAGGCGTATGTTGTGTTTGTGTAACACTTATTCAAAATATACGCGAGTTATTCGGAAAGACCGGGTTTATCCCATTCTGAATAACTGATACGACGATAAGTCGAAGATGAAGACGATGGTCGAAGACTGGAGATCTTCACGTTGTTTGGGTGATTACTGATGATCTTGATTGGGCTGTACACCCAAGAAGATGGAAACAGTTAGTGATCGTCCAGACGTGCTTGGAGATCGATGGATATGCGGGGTACTAGGTGCCTTCGGTTTCGTTCAGACCCAGAACGGACTTGTAAATGGACGGTGTGTCTGACATTGGATTTTAGTCCGTGTGATTGATCTCTATTAAATATATATCTGTTTGGCGGCGGAGAATTTATTCTCTTGCTTAACGCCCTTTTCTGAGACGTACGAGCTCAGGGGTTATATATTGATGGATATCAAACGCATGGAGTGAATTGCCTGTGTGGCATGCCTAAGTGGCAATTGATCGAGGCTTCTGTTGAAAAGCAAAGTCTTGTGGTGATGATCAAAGCACAGCCTGTGTGGCACAGCTTTGTGTAATGTTGATTCGCGAGCATCACACCCGGTATGAACCAAAAACGGGAGACGGACATCAGGGAGGACATGCGTTTCTTTCTAGTTAAGAGTGGCGTCAGTGCTTGAACTGGCTGACGAGTTTGACTCATGTGGATGTTGCTTATTATTACTTGCTGAAAAGCGAGGCGCCTCGTCATATCGGTTTCGGCCGATGCTTCTGGTCGGCTGACGGGCCAGGCTTACGCCCCAAAGGGCGGGGAAACGCAGTGTTCAGGCATAATAATCCACATCGGTGGACCGACCCTGACGATCCAAGGGGCAGTTGCGGCTGTTCCTGAGGGGCGGACTAGAGCGTCTCGAATCGGTGAGGATCTTGCCCCTGGCCTCGGTTCATACCATAAATGATAACCCAACTTCCAATACGACGTCTTGCGGTTTTGATTGTAAACTTATATATGACGACATAGTGGTATGGGTCATTCATGCCGCATATGATTGATACTTATGATTTGAAGTTGTTTTATACACTATGCACTTATTATAGTACTATCAAAATGATTTGTTTTAAACGTATCAAGCATTCTTTGGCTGTTATAAGGGAAAACCCTATCCCCCGGCTTGCGTTGCATTGTGTGATAGGACCTGGGTCTTATAACAGCTTCATCTTTCTTTATTTAGCATTGCGCTGTTTGTTTTATGCACTGGTATTCTTGGGAGGAAACCCGTTCCGTGTTATACGGCGTGGTCCCTTGATTTACCTAACTTTAAAATAAAGATTTATAACTGTTTTAGTTCTCACACCAGTCACATGACTGACCTGGAGTTTATTGTTTTAACCTAAACTCTGGGTGCCCCTATTTTGACACGGGCAGCTAGTAGTTTTGGTTTTGCAGATTTATATTCACAGGATCCTGGTTTACAGCTGGAACGATATCCGGAAAGCTTTGTATCCGTATATCTCTTCTAGTTGTGTATTGTATTATTTTCCGCTGCTATGTATTTAAATGTAATTTAAACCTCTGATAATTTGTGTTGTATAATATTCATTTATACTCTGTATATTATTGTATCTGGTGGAATTGTTGTAAATACAATGAAATGTTCTTCCGTCTGCGTTCTGTTCTGTCGTGTTCTCAAAACAATTCGTTCTTTCTCTTCTCTTCGGAGACCGGGGAAGTTCGGGTCGTTTCAGTCCCCCTTTCTCCTTCCCTAAACAGTGATTGATTCTTCACAAACTTTTTTTTTCAAAGTTGTCGCAAGTTGCTCTCTCTTGCTCAATTGTCATGCTAGCCTCTCCTGTTCGACCACTTGTCCTTTTACCGAAATCTCAGACTTCGACCATCACTTGAGATCCTGACATGCAAATACGAATCCCCCTCAAAAAACAAATAACCAGCGCTCCTCACTGCTCTAAAATTCCATCGCGACTTGCCTACGACAAGGAAATGTCCCAACTCTTAACCAGTGTTCGAGCCTCACCAACTCTTCCCCAAATCGAACGCCATTAGCTATCGCAACCACTTCGTTAACACCACCACTGTTTTGATGTCGCACCTCCCAATCTGTTCTCTCCAGTTTCAATCGCACCCCTCCTTGCCATTCCTGTTTTCAGGCATCGAGCGATACTCCTCACTTTCTCCAATGCGACTTATCCTCAACCCTAAGCTGCGCTCGAACTATCGAGCACCTGAAACTATCGCGTCGAACAGACTCCCCTTGACATTCAATTTGTTGATTTTAAAACCTTCGATTTGATTTTTGAAGAGAGGAAAAGGATCAACCCTTATTATTGAAGCTTAGATCTTTGCTGTGGATTGAAACTAGAGAGAAATGGGGGTAGTGACAGAGAAAAATGGGTAGTTCGATCAATTTTAAACGAGTCGGCCTCGATTTCTATTTTGTGTGAGTGAAGAAAATGAAAGCTTGGGAGATTAAAACCGTAGACTATTTTTTTTATAATGAAGTTCGATTTTTTTCTTGAAGAGGAAATAAGTGAAACGTGGTTTTATAATGGTAAAGACTTAGGGACTAAGGAACTAGTTTGTGTATGGTACATCAAATTAAATACGATTTGATTTGATTTAATTTGAAATTGATCTTATCTATTAAATTTTAAAATAATATATTTCGGGGTCCTGAACTCCAATCGAAACACAACAACTGACGTTTTTAGGATTTAACCACTATTTTGGATGCATTGGAACATGATTCAAAGCTCCATTTAATCATATGGAGGAGATATTAATTTAAATCGATATAAATTAAACTCAAAATAATTAATTCCTCGATAATAAATTATTATTATTATCGTTTATATTCAATATGATTTATATTGATCATTTGAATTGTTTTAGATTCAGTTATAAATTTTAAATTGAATTATTACAGATTCTCGTATTATGATATATATTTGAAATAAATCGTATATTGATTATTAAATCGATAACTCTATATAAAGATCGATTTATATTATCAACTCAATATTTAAAATTAACCG
Source organism: Allium sativum (assembly GCA_030737875.1). Lineage (NCBI taxonomy): Eukaryota > Viridiplantae > Streptophyta > Magnoliopsida > Asparagales > Amaryllidaceae > Allium > Allium sativum. The sequence continues at coordinate 295,030,049 of CM060919.1, forward strand.
ACCAAAATTTCGGGTCGTTACAAGCTACATCATGGGCCGAGATACTCTGTTAAATCTCGTTCTGACTCCGACAGCCCGAATTCACATCCTGATACAAATGCTAGTAATTCTCCCTCGTCTAACGCAATCCCACTTTGTACTGAAATTTCGAAGGTGAAGTACATAATAGACCGTGCAAGAACATTTGATGGTATTGACATGCCCCACGAAATATCATAAGTACGGATAATCAAGATACGTTCATGATTCTTCCTGATGGCAAAGCAATAAGCTGGTTGTGTTTTGAAATCGAGGTCCGCAAGCAAGCACTACGATATAGTAAGTTTATGATGAATCCTCCCCCAGTATCCACCTCAGTACGCACCCCGGTATCCACCCCAGTATCCGCCTCAGTATCCACCACAGTAGCCTGTTTTCTATATTTAATAATTATGCAACTTGTATTCCGTAATTTGAATTCTGCAATTTGTATTCCGTAATTTGAATTCTGCAATTTGTATTCGGTACTTTTAACCTGCAATTTATATTCAGTAATTTTAATTCTGCAATTTTAAGTCTGCAATTTGTATTCTGCAATTTCTATCATGTTCGATAACAAACACACATATATACACAAACAATAAAAATAATAAATACAAAATAATAAAATATTAAGCTATTCCCTTTCCGATATGCCCCTTTCGTATAAAAACACATTCCCCATTCGCAACAATTCCCCTTCAAATACCCCTTCCAAATAACCCTTTCAAATACCGTTTCTCGTTCAAAATCAAATGGACCCATAGACTTATGATATATTAATATGTTGACATGCTGAGATTTATATTCAGATGCATGATAATACAATGATACCCAAACATGATAATTCAGTAATAAATTAGCTTTCAATGTGTAAAATTCAATGACAAAATGGTACTTGGATTCAAGCTCTTACTTAACACATAGGTTAACCATATCCCTTTCAAGTAGAGAACAATCCCACTGACCCTATATTTACAAACACTTGAGCTAAGATTAAAACTGCTACCCTATAAACTCAGAATTTAAAAATGAATACAAATTTGATAATTGCAATGATGATTCCAATGAGCAATCAGTACGAATTAAATCCTAAATCAAGTAATTGGTTTATATGCAATAGAGATAAGTGTAAGAATTAAAATATGAAAAGAAACAACAGAATTGCAAATAGTTCCAATTAGCGATCAGGAAGAATTGAACTCTGAATTTACAACAGTGCAACTTAGCATTTTTCATCTCCCATGATTATGTTCTTATGTTTTTGCTCATGTTAATTTAGTGCTACACCTACTGATGCTCCTGATGCTATTCTGTTATACATGCACAGTGATTTTAATTTATGAACAAAAGTTGTAATAATGTTAATTTAGTGTACGTTCCTTATTTGCTTTAGAGACAGTTATCAAAAGTTGTAATAATGATGATGTGGAACATAAGCTGTATTTGTATTTTCCGTTGCTATGATGTTTAGTTTTCAGCTTATGCACTGTCTCTCCTGTTTTATATCAAAGTACGTTATTATTATATTTTATTGCATGCGCTGTGAGATATTCTACAGGTTCCTTGTTAGTTCTTCGTCTTCTTTCTTTGCTTCTGACGACCATCCCGTGCTAGTCGGGCATTGGCACAACGCACTTTCATGGGAAATGTCGGCTGGTGCGGGCGGATCGTCACAAACTAATACTAATGTATTATTAGGGATTGCAGAATGGACCGTTAAGGCAAAGCAAACACTGGAGGAGGGGTGAATAGTGTTTGTAAGAATTTAAACAAAATTTAAAATTGAAGTGAATTATGGAATGAATCAAACACCACAAACACAATCACAGACACAGATTCAAACACAAATAAGATAAACAGAAATAAAAATGCAGAAAAAGGAAAGAACACATCGGATCTTATATTAGTTCGGATTACTCCTACGTCCAGCCTTACACAACGCTGGATTGCGCAGAGTTTTATTACTATTTCAATAGTCAGTTACACCCTCCTTGATTTCACAGCTCAACAAGGAGACACCAACTCCTATTCCTAGATTTCATGGCTCAACAAGGACACACCGACTCATATTCCTTGATTTCACGGCTCAGCAGGGACGCACCAACTCCTATTCCTTGATTTCATGGCTACAAGGATACACCGATTCCTCTTAGACTTACAAACAAAATTTATTCAACCCAAGCAATTACAAAACAGCCCGATAACTCTTCAATAGCACTTGATTCACAGAGTTGAGAGTGTAGAGAGAAGAAGTTTTATCAAAACAGAATTGAATTCTGCAGAGTATAAATGTAAGAATCATAAAAATGAGTAAGAACAATGGTATAGAAAAAGAGGATGAAGTTAGAGAAAAAGAGATGATAAAAAAAGTGGGTTTTAACCCCTTTTTATAGAGTACAGAAGGTTGCAACGGTTCTGAATCGTTTCAAATAGTGAAAAGACATTTTTTTTCAAAATTGGTAAAAGTGACAGTTGTTTGTCGACATGGAGTTTTTGTTATGTCGATATGCTCCGTTGAAATTTTGAATTTTAAAGCATTTTTCAAGTGTTTTATATAGAAATAATTCTGGAAATTCTTGAGTAAAATTCCAGTGTTGTAAATTAATGTTATATGATAGAAAGACATATGAAGCATAATTTTAAACTATATAAATATATTTATAAAATTATAAGGTTTTAAACTATATAAAATATATATATAAAACTTAAATTGGAAAAACAAAGAAGAATAAAAATAGAAACAAATAGAAAAATAAAATAGAGAGGATTGAGAATAGAATTGGAAATCAGAATTTAAATTTGAAAATTTGAATTTGAATTTAAACCTGGAGTGCTATTTAGATTCTTACAAAATCTAAACTCTGTAACTATATTAATCTTGAATTCTTGAACTCTTCAAATCTTAAATACTCATGAGTCTTGAAATTTTTCTGATCATGAATTTGAATTTGAACCTGTAGTTACAATTTTTCGTACTACTTCATTTTAACTGTTCAAATATCACAACATCAACGGAGACAATTCATAATACTATGTATTACAAATAGATTCAATACTAAAGTGTTATCGTCTTACAGATGGCTTAGGAGCAATGGTGTAATCAAATATTTGACATGGATAAGTGTTATCAACATATTACTTGTAACAAATACGAACATATTATTTTGTATCAATAATTTACATCAGAATAAGGTTTCCAAATGATTCATCATATCGGTAACCCTTGTATATGTTACTGATTAAAAAAAAAAATGATTTCACAGAATTTCATGGACGAATAAAGCTGAAATTCTTAAAAATGGATATAACAAAACATTGATTTCCACATGATTCATTGTAGATTCAACATAAAATTCAAACTGCCTTCATATCTCAATTACAGCCATGCACGTTTTATTTGACAAAGTATATAATTTCAAAATACACCAATAACATGTCCAAATTACATAAGCCAAACTCTATAATTTCAGTTATGACCAAGCCAGCAAGGCGTGCAATAGATGAACTACATCTAGATAACCTTCAGCATGGAATAGGAAAGACGGGAAGAAAGCAAATTAACCGTATAAACAAACAACTAAAATAAGTCAGTTTTTCCAGCTCTTCCAATTTGTTGGTTCTTGTATTATAACCTCAAATATTTTTGAAGACGCAGCTTAAAGCTTTTCTGCTGTTGCATGCAATGAGGATAAATCTGACATAACTGTTGTGCTGTTATGCAAGCACCAGATCCATCTGAGAATGCATCATGCAATATTGATATCATCCGCATATATTGATGGTATGTTAGCAAATAAAAAAGAAATATAAGGCTTAAAGCAATGACAGGATAAACGTTCAGTTGATTAACGTTAAAAAGAACTCTCTAAAATTGACTATCAAAAAAAAAAAAAAAAAAAAAAAAAAAAAAACCTGCAGAAATTATTCTCGTCAGTTGCCTTTAAAACAGAACAAATGTTTTTAGTAACTGAGACCCAATCACTCAATTATTCGAGTAGATTTTTTATTAAATCTGGACAATCATATCTATCCTTAATATCAGTGTTTAGTAACAATGAAAGATCAGCGGACTATAATATAGTTGTATCAGTGAAAGCTCTATGAACGTAACGTAAGTATAAATCAAGTAAAAAAAAAAAAAAAAAAAAAAAAAAAATCCTTTTGAAACAACACCAGTGGGAGTGATAAAATACAATAAGTAATACGCTTTTAGTTTAAAAAAAAAACACTCAAATTTTCTAGTTATATAAATACCATTGGGTTTGTTGAGGAGTTATGAAAACTGCATAGCTGAACGATGTATTTGCTTCCAATATCCAAATGCATTTGAAACTTCCCATTAACTGATGTTAATGATAAACAATGCCACTAATGTTAAGAGAATGAAGAATGAGCATCAACTTGCTTTGGACAGCTAACAGGTGAAGCAGAATGAGAAGATCCACCAATAAATTGTGGTTCAAATAACAAATGAGGTCTTGGAAGTGGATAATATTTGCCAAAAATTTAGAACGCAAGCAATGAGTTGCAGATGTAATCATATATAAAAAGAAAAATACATCATTCCATACATAGGCATTATATTCATATGAGCTCTGTACTGTGAAACCGAATTAAACTTGGTGTGCAGCAGGGCACTGAGTTTAACTCGGAGCATGTGGAAAATCAATGTGGACTTTGGGTGCACTCAGGCAGCACTGATTACTGTTAATACATGAGCTATCCGCAAAACATATTATCATTGAATATGGGGGTCGGTAGGTTGAAACACAAACATGTTAATCCCATACAGTGTCGATAGCTGTTTCTAAAATAGGGGAGGAAATAACATTAAATATTAGAGTTAAAATAAAAGCAATGAAGTACAAATTCAAACAGGCGATAAAACCATGTATGCTTTCTTATTAGGAGTAAATCATCATAGTAACTCATTATTATAGTATAAGAAAAAAGTGGTTCCTATGTTTTAACTCATCGGAAAATAGGGTTTGGAGAAGATGAAGATGATGAAATTAAACCGCATTTGTGACATAAACAGATAGATCTGATCCAAAATCAGGTAAGACAAATGACAAACCTTTGTAAAGTAGGCAGTGCTGCAACTAACTGTGACCGGAATATACAGGCTATCCACAGACACTGATTAATTTGGATTAATTTGGAAAATTAATCATTTTCGAAGAGAAGGAGTCTGAAAATTTGTAGTGATTTAAATGAGAGAACAAAAGAAATTAAGGAGAAAGACGTAAATATGAAAAAGAATGTGTGGCCCTGCCACAGACACTGATTATCATTTGCAATTAAATTTATGCTAAAATTATGTAGAATATATACTATATAAAATAAGTGAATTTAATATTAAGAGAAATGTAAATTTTTATACTATTTTAATGTATATATCAGCGTATGCGAAAGTTATATATATGGTATACTTTATTAAGGTAGTATATTTTCACATAAGACATCATTATTCTATCTGCAAAATCAATATTGTTTAAATCAAAGCTCCATACAGTTAAAATAACACATAAAATGGAAATACACAAACCAATAAATTTGAATAGCATACAAAAATAAGTAAAATTTGCATGCATGTTACCTTTCTGGAAAATCCAATTTTGCAAAAGCAAGCATGTATGCAGCTCTATTAGCTAGTACTGTATTTGGAATTGAAATTACTTATATGAATCAATGATTAAAATAAAGAAGTTTAGAAATGAGTCCCCTTGAAGTCGCAGGCGAGTAAAGTAGTACGACACTCAAGGTATATGGCTTATAAGAGTTATTTAATATATATTGGTTGATGGAGATGTATCTAGTGTTGAATAACTTCGACAATACCGGCATTAAACTGAGATATACATAGGTGATTTACACAATGTCAACAACAGAATGAGTTTGCTTGTGTGTGTACACGTATACACACATACATATACATTACGTATAAAGAAAATAGTCTTTCACAACATGTTAACATCATCTGTTGATAGAAAAATTACTTATCTGAGCAATAAATTAACAGATATCACCATATTTTATATCCATTAAAATTGGGATAACGGTTTTATATTGTAGGTTATGCTGAAGAATTGTAATTCAAAAGAACTTCAGCTTTGCATAAGAACCCAAGTGGCACAACCAAATGTGAACACACAGAAAAAGGATAGGATTAAACATGAAATAGAGAAACCATGCATATGTAATAAATTGTAAATTATTTTTGATGCCTAAAAGTTGAAACAACAATTGTATTAAATTAACGCATCACTCCAAATTTATAAAACTATACAACCAAAACATACAACAAATTTGTGGGTTTATCAAAAATGGTAACATCATGGTAAAGAGAAAAATGTGAACACTATCAGTCATGGATGAAAAATATTCGACCAAATAATTTTGGCAGTCTTTTAAGCCAGCTGATTAATGCAAAAAAAAAAAAAAAAAAAAAAAAAAAAAAAAAAAAACAAAGAAACTAGCTTCAGCACCATCCGATTTATCGCATTTACCAAATCTCATTGGATCATGAATATTGTTTTGTTAATGCTTAATACATAAGTATTATGTGCTTGATTTTATGAGATACGTGTTATGATATACACATGCAGCTATTTAGAATAAACTAGTGTACGTACCATAATCACTTTTTGGAACTAATCAAGTGCATTCAAGTGACTTCCACTTCCCGTGTGCTTCAAATAACGTGTATCCGGTGGCTCCACCTAAATTCACATGCAAGCAAAAAAACAACATATTATAGTGGTATTTCAACATTTAAATACAACATCAAGAAAATTAATGCTGAGCTGAAATCATGCAATTTAATTTGCATAATATTCACTAAAATTTAATGTTCATGTTACCAAATCATATTCATGTTACCAAATCTAAAGCAGACAAATGCCTAGTCAAAAATGAAGATAACAGGATTTTTTAAATTGCTTGTTTCAAAAGGTGACACAATTAAAATAAAACGTTCACCCATTACAATCAAAGTAAAATCATTCATGTGATGACAAAAAATCGGTTAAGACTAATTTCCTACCGACAAAGATTTAAACATATAGAAAACAAAAACGGTTTGAGAATGAATAAGCTACTCATCTCAACATATGTATCCTAAACTTGATGTTACTCGTAGTTTCTTTGTTCAGAACAATGAAGGATACATTATCATTAAGATCCAAAATTACGTTAGATTACATGATGACTAAATAATTATTGTAAATAAGATAAAACGTAATTTTAACACTGATTTTGGATATGGAATGACTGGGTATAATTTTATATCCAAAAGTATTATGAATTTGTTAAGATATCAAATTTATACCATATAAAAAGCAAATAAAATTTTACACAACCAAATCATGCATGTTTGTTACATATTTATAACGTTCTAGCATATAACCGATTTTGAAATGGTTACAGATGTATGATTCCTCATTTGAAATTAGATTCACACAGCAATAAATTTCTGACATAGGAAAAAGGACAGGAATGACTCAAGTTTAAAAGCTTAAGAACCATATTTCATTAATTTTAGATCCAATAATTTCCATGTAAATGATTCTAAGAAGTGTAAAAGTAGTTTTACCTTGTTTTTTTTTCCTAATATCTAAATAGCCGTAAAAATATTATTTGTTATAAAAACTTTTGAACAGGAAAAAAAAGTCAAACTGAAGCGACCCGAAACTTCCCGGTCCCCGAAGAGATGAGAAAGAACGAATTACTGTGAGGACAAGACAAATCAGAACACAAACAGAAGAACATTTCATTGTTATTACAACAATTCCATCAGATACAAGAATATACAGAGTATAAATGAATATTATACATTCGAATAAATATCAGAGATTACAATTAATTATATAACAGCGGAAAATAATGCAAAGCACAACTGAAGGTGATATACGGATACAGAGCATTCCGGATATCATTCCAGCTGTAAACCAGGATCCTGTGAATATAAATCTGCAAAACCAAAACTACTAGCTGCCCGTGCGGAAAATAGGGGTACCTAGAGTTTAGGTTAAAACAATAAACTCCAGGTCAGTCATGTGACTGGTGTGAGAACTAAAACAGTTATTTAAAACTTTACTTTAAAAGAGAGTAATTCAAGGGACCACGCCGTATGACACGGAACGGGTTTCCTCCCAAGAATACTAGTGCATAGAATAAACAGCGCAATGCTTTTTCGAAAAATGAAGCTATTATAAGACCCAGGTCCCATCACACAATGCAACGCAAGCCGGAGGATAGGGTTTTCCCTTATAATAGCCAAACATGCTTGGTACGTTTAAAACAAATCATTTGGTACTATAATATGTGTATAATGTCAAAACAATTTCAATCATAAATATAAATCATAGACGGCATGGGTACCATATATCATGTCGCCATACTAGTTCTACAATTAAAACCGCAATACACGTATTGGAAATTGGATTTCCATCATGGTGGCTCCTGATTCGAAAAATCAATCGCGTAATGCAATTCACCACGGCTTACGACCCCACAAGAGAAAACACCGTCTGCACATCCGCACATTTGGGACCAGAGTACCACCGCGGCTTACGTCCCAGCGAGAGAAAACATCGCTTACTCTATATATCCCTGAGCACTAGGCTCATCTCGGTCGACCGAATCCACGACACCACTAAGGTGCCCATCCACGAAAAAGCATACTGATCAAACCATCAGTTTACCACCATACCGGGGTGTGAGGCTCGCGGATCAACGCTATACACAAAGCCATGCTATATCAGCTGCGCTTTGATCATCAACTACCAAACTTTGCTTTTCAACAAAAGTCTGGATCACTGCATCTCAGCATGCCACACTATCAATCCATATTGTACCACTGATTTCTGCCAATATATAACCTCTGAGCTCATATGTCTCAGAGAAGGGTGTTAAGCAAGAGAATAAAATCTCCGCCGCCAAACAGATATATATTTAGCAGAGATCAACAAATACAATATAAAGGAATACAATGTCAGACACACCATCCATTTACAAGTCCGTTCTAGGTCTAAACGAAACCGGAGGCACTTTCCTCGCATATCCATCCATCTCCAAGTACGTCTGCACGACCACCAACTATTTCCATCCTCTTGGGTGTACAGCCCAATCAGGATCGTCAGTAATTATCCCAACGATGTGAAGACTTCCGGTCTTCAACCACCGTCTTCATCTTCGACATATCGTCGAATTGATTATTCAGAATGGGTATAAACCCGGCCTTTCCGAACAACCCGCGTATATTAAAACGAATGTTACACAAACACAACATACGCCTCATTCCAGTTCATATTCTCAGGGAAAAGTTCCCATTAATTTTATCCAAGATAAATTCTTTAAAATTTATCCTTTAATCTTCCTTTGGGTGTCATTTCAAACCAAATTATGGTTTTCAAAAGTAGTCGAGATTAGCGAACCACACCGAAGTAATTATTTATTTTATTTTCCAATCCCAACCTATTCATCCCATGAAGCAAAACAGGTAATACTCCATATCTAACACCATGGTGTTATCGGTAAAATTAATTACCATTTCACGTTCAAATCTAATTAAAGATTTAACTATCGCCTGGAGCAAAACTGGCGATACTCCATTCTAGCTCATTTCTAAATTTGATAATTTAGATTATAGATTCACATTTCAACCTAATTGCAGATTCGTTAAAACTCCTTTTACTGGGTTAAAGAACTAGGTGTTATTTAAAACACAGTTCACGACAAACCCAATCACATTCTATTTGTTATCGGGTTAAAGAACTAGTGTTATTTAAAACACCGTTCACGATAAACCCATTTCAAATCCAATCAAATATATTAGAAATTCCGATTATTTAAAACCCCTTTTTAAATCTAATTTATTTATTTAATAATAATTGGGTTTTAAATTTAGTTCAAAAACTAGTTCATTTCGATAAAAATCCATTTTTATCTTTTCAAATATGGGGTTTTTCACCCCAATTTTTCCTGAATCATTTCTTATGACTTTACACAAATTATTACTATTTTTAATAATTTTATCAAGGTCCGTACAGTCGATTTCCATCAACGGCCATCGAACTGCACTTACAGCGACCTTTTTCGAATTTGATTTGGACGTATCTCCAAATCCAACCGTTAGATTTTGAATTTCTAATATTCGTTAGAAAGCTCTTTTCGATACGAACCCAACGGTTCCGGTTTTAGGAGAATCCGACGGTCGGATCTCCCATAATGTCCGTTTGAAATAAATGGTCGAAATTCACGAACTGCCGCGGCGCAGCGCGTTCTATTCAGACCATTATATTATATATATATAATATATATTTCATCGATTACTATTTAAAACGAATTTAATAAATAGTTTTGAATTCGTTTCAAAAACAATTTCAACTTCCATCTCAATTTAAATCAAAATCGATTTTTTTTCTTATAAATTCGTTTTAAAATTCATTGCTATTCAATTCAAATTTCAATTCATTTTGAATTCATTTTCAATTCGTTTTCAATTCAATTCGAATTCGTTCTATATTCAATTCATTTCGAAATCGTTTTATATTCAATTCATTTCGAAATCGTTTTATATTCAATTCATTTCGAAATCGTTTTCAATTCATTTCATTTCGAAATCGTTTTCAATTCATTTCATTTCAAAATCGTTTTCAATTCATTTCATTTCGAAATTGTTTTATATTCAATTCATTTCGAAATCGTTTTCAATTCATTTCGTTTCGAAATCGTTTTCAATTCATTTCATTTCGAAATCATTTTCAATTCATTTCAAATTCCACTTCAAAATATTCGGTTTCGAAATCACTTTTCAATATTCATTTTAAAATGATTAAAATCGATATAAATATCGTTCACGTCAAAATGGCGTAAATCTAATCAACACGGCTTCATATATTTCTATTTTCAAATATTCTATTTTAAATATTTCTATTTCAAATTCTATTTCAAATATTTCTATTTCAAATTCTATTTCAAATATTTCCCTTTCAAATATTTCGTTCAACACATGACTAATCTCAACGGATGAGTACTGTCAACACATGAATCTTTATTCTATATTGATAAAGATGGAAATTTTATTATTAAAATATTTCGTTCAACACATGACTAATCTCAACGGATGAGTACTGTCAACACATGAACCTTTATTTTATAATATTCTTTATTTTCTATATTGGAATGAGGCCCAATCCATCACCATATAATGTTAAATATATGGAATTTCATACATCACACATATATAATAGCATGGAAAAATAATCAACCATCAACCAAAGTGCACTACACTGTATAAGCATCAAATATAGATATCTAACGCTTATAACAGCCTGTCAATCAATCGATCGACATATTTAATCAATCAGGATGAGTGAACTTCAAATTTCATCCCAACACCCGTGTGGGGTTTCAAATCAACAAATACAGATTTTATTTGTGCAGTTGGGCGATGTGTAAAATTTATCGACCCAATCAATGTCAGTCAAATCAGTGTACATAAACAAACCGTCCGGTTTGTAAATGAATATTTTATCTTGTTCACTTCACGTTAAAAGTTATATTTTTAACGATAAATTTTTTATTTTAACGTGTGGATTTCTATTCATTTCATTCTTTAAATAAAATGATATTTTTATTTTTCTAACTTATTTTAGAAAATTTCGGCGGCATAACGGCACGATACTAGAAACGGGACGAGGCCTAGCCTTATCCCCGGTCTAGTGAAGGCCCACGCCATTCACACATCAATCAATCCATTCCATTTCACCAAACAATTCAATCCAATCAAATAATCTAACTAATTTTTGCAATCAAACAAACAAGTCCATGATCTGTGGACGATTGTGTCGAGTGCTACTAAACACCGTCTGCATCCTAGTATATATATATAACTAGAAAAGGAAATTGAAAGGTGAGAAATTCTCACAGATAGCTATCCAACTCCACGACACTTCATAGATAGAAATCTTCATCGTTATCGCATCTTCGTCATCTTCGTTGCCCGTATTCTCTACATATGTAAAAATCGAATTTTTACTATGTTATTCAATATTTAAAAATCGATTTTTTACTATGTTATTCAATATATAAAAATCGAATTTTTACTATGTTATTTAATATATAAAAATCGAATTTTTACTACGATGTCATATAGATAAAAATTCCATTTTAAAAATATATATTTCGCCTTTATAAAAGTATAATTATAAAAATCATATTTTTATATTCATAAAAATCAAATCTTTATCGTGATGTTCATAAAATAAAAATCGAATCTTTATTTTCAAAAATAGTTCTAATTTTATTTTCAAAACAATACGACATATATATACAAAACTTTACGATATATATATATTCAAAACCCTTTTTTTTCTTATTTTATGTTTTCAAAATCAAATTCTATGTTATATTTTAAAACAATTCTCTTTTCAAAAACAATGAATATTCTTATCAAACTGATTTTAAACAATATCAAAATCAGTTGTTCAACAATGTAAAATCAGTTTTTATACAATGTAGAAATTCAGTTTTTAAATAAAATAACAAGTATTAAAAGCTCACTGTTTTCATCTACAGGCGGCTGAACCCATTCGCCCAAAACTAGGGCTCCATTTCGTCGCTGCCTGGAGTCACTTGAGGAGGATCTGACGACGCCGCCCGGAGGAGCGGAGCGCCACCTCCTTGCGCCCGGAAGCTGGTGCTGCTCGCATCACGGTGGTGGCTCGGTTGGCAGAAGGTCTCGCAGGCGCTAGGTCATCGAGAGAGGTGAAGGAGGCAGAGCGAGACGGGGAAGGAGGGAGGGAAATCGAGGAGGGAAGAAGCAGGGGGACTTCGCCGGAGGGGAAGCGGCGTTGGGGGTCCGCCTGGGGAGGCGCGTTCGCGATTTGGGGATCCCCCCTTTTATCTTTTTTTTTTATAACTGTCGGTTTAAAGAAGGGAGAGGGGGGCGCTAATATAAAGGGTTTTATATATTTTTTTAATTATTTTATTATGAGAAGGTTGACTTTTACATACAACCTCTAAACGAGGCCCACCGCCTGTCGTCCATAGCGTTTTACCCCCATTCCGAACACAATGGGATAGGTATCGTAAGCTGATTCGATTGTTACGATCAGTTTCCGTTAAATTTACATTTAAATCACTATATTGAATTTTTAAACGTACATTTCAAATTATCGGGGTCACATACTAGCTAGAAAAATTTCCGAAAAATATTTTCTAGCTTCGTATTGACGATACGGTCCTAACAAAACTAGTTTCGTCGAATTCTGAGACCGTTAGAAAAATGGCCAATTTCCAGTCGATTAAAATCAACTGAAACTGGACAAACGCGTTTAACTGCGTCACACTCACATATTGATTCGAAAAATTATGAAATTTGGAATCCAGCAATAATTTGACACTGCGGATCCAACAAAAGTGGTTTCGTCAAAATCCGAGGTCGTTTGCAAAATTCCCATTTTTAAGGACCTGACTTCCATAACGACTATTCAGAATTTTCAACTGGACATATCTCTTGATCCCCGCTATGAAATTTTGATTTTTCGGATTCGTCGGAAAGATATTCACAATTAGATCTTAATGTTTTTGGTTTCACTAAAATCCGGATTGTTTTGCACCCAATATGTTCAATTGAAGTTTGAAATCGAATTATCGAACTACCGCGTCATTTTCACTTCTATTTAAAATTATATATAAATATTTATATTCTAACGACGACGTATATAATATATACGTTCTATTTATATTCAAAATAAATTTCTCATCGATATTATTTAAAATAATTCATTTTAAATCTTCAAACTTCGCTAAAATTGCTAAAATAAAAATTTTAAACTGGCCCAGATTTTCCGGGTTATTACAATCTCCCCCACTTAAAACTTTTCGTCCCCGAAAAGGAACAAAGTTGAAAGTGGTTTGATTAATCATCACTACGTTCGATCTGGCTTCCATTCTCCAACTTTTCAGTTTCTGAGAATTTTCAAATTCTCAAAAATTTGGCTAACACCCTAAATTTTCGAAAAACTTCACCATAACCTCCCCTGCACCGGGAGCCAGGGGAAAATCCCAAAATTGCCATATAGGCCTTCTGATCTCAAAAAGAAAAAGAAAAAGCCAAGCGGCTAGCCAATAGGCTCATAAAATCATCATCGCCCAAACAAAACGGTAAATTATAGTAAACATGTACCTATTTGTCGGGCAAACAAATTTTATTCTTCGGCTCTAGCCTCCTTGCTATGACCTGTTCAATGTAAGTATATGTATATGCAAGCAAATGCGACCAATTTTCAATACAAATCAATATTTGATTCAATTAGGCTAAATGGTTCAAAATTATCAAACAAATAAACAAACATCAATCAGTTAGTGAATTAGAGTTTCAAATTCATAATTTTGATACATACACAGAAAATCATGTTTTTGATGTCAATTCACAACAAAGTGTTCTAGCTATATTAATTTTAGTTCTCACACCAGCCAAATGGAAATATATAGAAATCACACCTTCAAAACACGAACACAAATTCTGATGATGATATATCAATCATCAGAATCACCTCCGGGTGTCTAGAATGTGATCCTATATCTATCCAGTATATTAAAACTTCGAATATACGTTCATGACGCGCATATGCAAAATCTTTATATATCGGATTGTCCATATTCCAAATAAATAAATATTCAAATACGATTAAAATGGTTTAAATTTTCAAAACAAATTGTTTTCATTTGAAAAATATACACTTCACACTCATTCTAGGATATTACTGATCCTATCTCTAACGAGTCATTCTAATTGGATATTACTAATCCAATATCTGATGAATTCTTTCGTATGGTTCTAATGTGTCTTGTTCTCGAGCTCTGTAAACCAAAGCTCTGATACCAAATGAAGCGACCCGAAACTTCCCCGGTCTCCGAAGAGATGAGAAAGAACGAATTACTGTGAGGACAAGACAAATCAGAACACAAACAGAAGAACATTTCATTGTTATTACAACAATTCCATCAGATACAAGAATATACAGAGTATAAATGAATATTATACATTCGAATAAATATCAGAGATTACAATTAATTATATAACAGCGAAAAATAATGCAAAGCACAACTGAAGGTGATATACGGATACAGAGCTTTCCGGATATCATTCCAGCTGTAAACCAGGATCCTGTGAATATAAATATGCAAAACCAAAACTACTAGCTGCCCGTGCGGAAAATAGGGGCACCCAGAGTTTAGGTTAAAACAATAAATTCCAGGTCAGTCATGTGACTGGTGTGAGAACTAAAACAGTTATTTAAAACTTTACTTTAAAAGAGAGTAATTCAAGGGACCACGCCGTATGATACGGAACGGGTTTCCTATCAAGAATACTAGTGCATAGAATAAACAGCGCAATGCTTTTTTGAAAAATGAAGCTATTATAAGACCCAGGTCCCATCACACAATGCAACGCAAGCCAGAGGATAGGGTTTTCCCTTATAATAGCCAAACATGCTTGGTACGTTTAAAACAAATCATTTGATACTATAATATGTGTATAGTGTCAAAACAATTTCAATCATAAATATAAATCATAGACGGCATGGGTACCATATATCATGTCGCCATACTAGTTCTACAATTAAAACCGCAATACACGTATTGGAAATTGGATTTCCATCATGGTGGCTCCTGATTCGAAAGATCAATCGCGTAATGCAATTCACCACGGCTTACGTCCCCACAAGAGAAAACACCGTCTGCACATCCGCACATTTGGAACCAGAGTACCACCGCGGCTTACGTCCCAGCGAGAGAAAACACCGCTTACTCTATATATCCCTGAGCACTAGGCTCATCTCGGTCGACCGAATCCACGACACCACTAAGGTGCCCATCCACGAAAAAGCATACTGATCAAACCATCAGTTTACCACCATACCGGGGTGTGAGGCTCGCGGATCAACGCTATACACAAAGCCATGCTATATCAGCTGCGCTTTGATCATCAACCACCAAACTTTGCTTTTCAACAAAAGTCTGGATCACTGCATCTCAGCATGCCACACCATCAATCCAAATCGTACCACTGATTTCTGCCAATATATAACCTCTAAGCTCATATGTCTCAGAGAAGGGTGTTAAGCAAGAGAATAAATTCTCCGCCGCCAAACAGATATATATTTAGCAGAGATCAACAAATACAATATAAAGGAATACAATGTCAGACACACCATCCATTTACAAGTCCGTTCTAGGTCTGAACGAAACCGGAGGCACTTTCCTCGCATATCCATCCATCTCCAAGTACGTCTGCACGACCACCAACTATTTCCATCCTCTTGGGTGTACAGCCCAATCAGGATCGTCAATAATTATCCCAACGATGTGAAGACTTCCGGTCTTCAACCACCGTCTTCATCTTCGACATATCGTCGAATTGATTATTCAGAATGGGTATAAACCCGGCCTTTCCGAACAACCCGCGTATATTAAAACGAATGTTACACAAACACAACATACGCCTCATTCCAATTCATATTCTCAGGGAAAAGTTCCCATTAATTTTATCCAAGATAAATTCTTTAAAATTTATCCTTTAATCTTCCTTTGGGTGTCATTTCAAACCAAATTATGGTTTTCAAAAGTAGTCGAGATTAGCGAACCACACCGAAGTAATTATTTATTTTATTTTCCAATCCCAACCTATTCATCCCATGAAGCAAATCTGGTAATACTCCATATCTAACACCACGGTGTTATCGGTAAAATTAATTACCATTTCACGTTCAAATCTAATTAAAGATTTAACTATCGCCTGGAGCAAAACTGGCGATACTCCATTCTAGCTCATTTCTAAATTTGATAATTTAGATTATAGATTCACATTTCAACCTAATTGCAGATTCGTTAAAACTCCTTTTACTGGGTTAAAGAACTAGGTGTTATTTAAAACACAGTTCACGACAAACCCAATCACATTCTATTTGTTATCGGGTTAAAGAACTAGTGTTATTTAAAACACCGTTCACGATAAACCCATTTCAAATCCAATCAAATATATTAGAAATTCCGATTATTTAAAACCCCTTTTTAAATCTAATTTATTTATTTAAAAATAATTGGGTTTTAAATTTAGTTCAAAAACTAGTTCATTTCGATAAAAATCCATTTTTATCTTTTCAAATATGGGGTTTTTCACCCCAATTTTTCCCGAATCATTTCTTATGACTTTACACAAATTATTACTATTTTTAATAATTTTATCAAGGTCCGTACAGTCAATTTCCATCAACGGCCATCGAACTGCACTTACAGCGACCTTTTTCGAATTTGATTTGGACGTATCTCCAGATCAAACCGTTAGATTTTGAATTTCTAATATTCGTTAGAAAGCTCTTTTCGATACGAACCCAACGGTTCCGGTTTTAGGAGAATCCGACGGTCGGATCTCCCGTAATGTCCGTTTGAAATAAATGGTCGAAATTCACGAATTGCCGCGGCGCGGCGCGTTCTATTCAGACCATTATATTATATATATATAATATATATATAATATATATTTCGTCGATTACTATTTAAAACGAATTTAATAAATAGTTTTGAATTCGTTTCAAAAACAATTTCAACTTCCATCTCAATTTAAATCAAAATCGATTTTTTTTCTTATAAATTCGTTTTAAAATTCATTGCTATTCAATTCAAATTTCAATTCATTTTGAATTCATTTTCAATTCGTTTTCAATTCAATTCGAATTCGTTCTATATTCAATTCATTTCGAAATCGTTTTATATTCAATTCATTTCGAAATCGTTTTATATTCAATTCATTTCGAAATCGTTTTCAATTCATTTCGAAATCGTTTTCAATTCATTTCGAAATCGTTTTCAATTCATTTCATTTCGAAATCGTTTTCAATTCATTTCATTTCGAAATTGTTTTATATTCAATTCATTTCGAAATCGTTTTCAATTCATTTCATTTCGAAATCGTTTTCAATTCATTTCATTTCGAAATCGTTTTCAATTCATTTCAAATTCCACTTCAAAATATTCGGTTTCGAAATCACTTTTCAATATTCATTTTAAAATGATTAAAATCGATATAAATATCGTTCACGTCAAAATGGCGTAAATCTAATCAACACGGCTTCATATATTTCTATTTTCAAATATTCTATTTCAAATATTTCTATTTCAAATTCTATTTCAAATATTTCTATTTCAAATTCTATTTCAAATATTTCCCTTTCAAATATTTCGTTCAACACATGACTAATCTCAACGGATGAGTACTGTCAACACATGAACCTTTATTCTATATTGATAAAGATGGAAATTTTATTATTAAAATATTTCGTTCAACACATGACTAATCTCAACGGATGAGTACTGTCAACACATGAACCTTTATTTTATAATATTCTTTATTTTCTATATTGGAATGAGGCCCAATCCATCACCATATAATGTTAATTATATGGAATTTCATACATCACACATATATAATAGCATGGAAAAATAATCAACCATCAACCAAAGTGCACTACACTGTATAAGCATCAAATATAGATATCTAATGCTTATAACAGCCTGTCAATCAATCGATCGACATATTTAATCAATCAGGATGAGTGAACTTCAAATTTAATCCCAACACCCGTGTGGGGTTTCAAATCAACAAATACAGATTTTATTTGTGCAGTTGGGCAATGTGTAAAATTTATCGACCCAATCAATGTCAGTCAAATCAGTGTACATAAACAAACCGTCCGGTTTGTAAATGAATATTTTATCTTGTTCACTTCACGTTAAAAGTTATATTTTTAACGATAAAATATTTTATTTTAACGTGTGGATTTCTATTCATTTCATTCTTTAAATAAAATGATATTTTTATTTTTCTAACTTATTTTAGAAAATTTCGGCGGCATAACGGCACGATACTAGAAACGGGACGAGGCCTAGCCTTATCCCCGGTCTAGTGAAGGCCCACGCCATTCACACATCAATCAATCCATTCCATTTCACCAAACAATCCAATCCAATCAAATAATCTAACTAATTTTTGCAATCAAACAAACAAGTCCATGATCTGTGGACGATTGTGTCGGGTGCTACTAAACACCGTCTGCATCCTAGTATATATATATATATATATATAACTAGAAAAGGAAATTGAAAGGTGAGAAATTCTCACAGATAGCTATCCAACTCCACGACACTTCATAGATAGAAATCTTCATCGTTATCGCATCTTCGTCATCTTCGTTGCCCGTATTCTCTACATATGTAAAAATCGAATTTTTACTATGTTATTCAATATATAAAAATCGAATTTTTACTATGTTATTCAATATATAAAAATCGAATTTTTACTACGATGTCATATAGATAAAAATTCCATTTTAAAAATATATATTTCGCCTTTATAAAAATATAATTATAAAAATCATATTTTTATATTCATAAAAATCAAATCTTTATCGTGATGTTCATAAAATAAAAATCGAATCTTTATTTTCAAAAATAGTTCTAATTTTATTTTAAAAACAATACGACATATATATACAAAACTTTACGATATATATATTCAAAACCCTTTTTTTTCTTATTTTATGTTTTCAAAATCAAATTCTATGTTATATTTTAAAACAATTCTCTTTTCAAAAACAATGAATATTCTTATCAAGCTGATTTTAAACAATATCAAAATCAGTTGTTCAACAATGTAAAATCAGTTTTTATACAATGTAGAAATTCAGTTTTTAAATAAAATAACAAGTATTAAAAGCTCACTGTTTTCATCTACAGGCGGCTGAACCCATTCGCCCAAAACTAGGGCTCCATTTCGTCGCTGCCTGGAGTCACTTGAGGAGGATCTGACGACGCCACCCGGAGGAGCGGAGCGCCACCTCCTTGCGCCCGGAAGCTGGTGCTGCTCGCATCACGGTGGTGGCTCGGTTGGCAGAAGGTCTCGCAGGCGCTAGGTCATCGAGAGAGGTGAAGGAGGCAGAGCGAGACGGGGAAGGAGGGAGGGAAATCGAGGAGGGAAGAAGCAGGGGGACTTCGCCGGAGGGGAAGCGGCGTTGGGGGTCCGCCTGGGGAGGCGCGTTCGCGATTTGGGGATCCCCCCTTTATCTTTTTTTTTTTTTATAACTGTCGGCTTAAAGAAGGGAGAGGGGGGCGCTAATATAAAGGGTTTTATATATTTTTTTAATTATTTTATTATGAGAAGGTTGACTTTTACATACGACCTCTAAACGAGGCCCACCGCCTGTCGTCCATAGCGTTTTACCCCCATTCCGAACACAATGGGATAGGTATCGTAAGCTGATTTGATTGTTACGATCAGTTTCTGTTAAATTTACATTTAAATCACTATATTGAATTTTTAAACGTACATTTCAAATTACCGGGGTCACATACTAGCTAGAAAATTTTCCGAAAAATATTTTCTAGCTTCGTATTGACGATACGGTCCTAACAAAACTAGTTTCGTCGAATTCTGAGACCGTTAGAAAAATGGCCAATTTCCAGTCGATTAAAATCAACTGAAACTGGACAAATGCGTTTAACTGCGTCACACTCACATATTGATTCGAAAAATTATGAAATTTGGAATCCAGCAATAATTTGACACTGCGGATCCAACAAAAGTGGTTTCGTCAAAATCCGAGGTCGTTTGCAAAATTCCCATTTTTAAGGACCTGACTTCCATAACGACTATTCAGAATTTTCAACTGGACATATCTCTTGATCCCCGCTATGAAATTTTGATTTTTCGGATTCGTTGGAAAGATATTCACAATTAGATCTTAATGTTTTTAGTTTCACTAAAATCCGGATTGTTTTGCACCCGGTATGTTCAATTGAAGTTTGAAATCGAATTATCGAACTACCGCGTCATTTTCAATTCTATTTATAATTATATATAAATATTTATATTCTAACGACGATGTATATAATATATACGTTCTATTTATATTCAAAATAAATTTCTCATCGATATTATTTAAAATAATTCATTTTAAATCTTCAAACTTCGCTAAAATTGCTAAAATAAAAATTTTAAACTGGCCCAGATTTTCCGGGTTATTACAATCTCCCCCACTTAAAACTTTTCGTCCCCGAAAAGGAACAAAGTTGAAAGTGGTTTGATTAATCATCACTACGTTCGATCTGGCTTCCATTCTCCAACTTTTCAGTTTCTGAGAATTTTCAAATTCTCAAAAATTTGGCTAACACCCTAAATTTTCGAAAAATTTCGCCATAACCTCCCTTGCACCGGGAGCCACGGGAAAATCCCGAAATTGCCATATAGGCCTTCTGATCTCAAAAAGAAAAAGAAAAAGCCAAGCGGCTAGCCAATAGGCTCATAAAATCATCATCGCCCAAACAAAACGGTAAATTATAGTAAACATGTACCTATTTGTCGGGCAAACAAATTTTATTCTTCGGCTCTAGCCTCCTTGCTATGACCTGTTCAATGTAAGTATATGTATATGCAAGCAAATGCGACCAATTTTCAATACAAATCAATATTTGATTCAATTAGGCTAAATGGTTCAAAATTATCAAACAAATAAACAAACATCAATCAGTTAGTGAATTAGAGTTTCAAATTCATAATTTTGATACATACACAGAAAATCATGTTTTTGATGTCAATTCACAACAAAGTGTTCTAGCTATATTAATTTTAGTTCTCACACCAGCCAAATGGAAATATATAGAAATCACACCTTCGAAACACGAACACAAATTCTGATGATGATATATCAATCATCAGAATCACCTCCGGGTGTCTAGAATGTGATCCTATATCTATCCAGTATATTAAAACTTCGAATATACGTTCATGACGCGCATATGCAAAATCTTTATATATCGGATTGTCCATATTCCAAATAAATAAATATTCAAATACGATTAAAATGGTTTAAATTTTCAAAACAAATTGTTTTCATTTGAAAAATATACACTTCACACTCGTTCTAGGATATTACTGATCCTATCTCTAACGAGTCATTCTAATTGGATATTACTAATCCAATATCTGATGAATTCTTTCGTATGGTTCTAATGTGTCTTGTTCTCGAGCTCTATAAACCAAAGCTCTGATACCAAATGAAGCGACCCGAAACTTCCCCGGTCTCCGAAGAGAAGAGAAAGAACGAATTACTGTGAGGACAAGACAAATCAGAACACAAACAGAAGAACATTTCATTGTTATTACAACAATTCCATCAGATACAAGAATATACAGAGTATAAATGAATATTATACATTCGAATAAATATCAGAGATTACAATTAATTATATAACAGCGGAAAATAATGCAAAGCACAACTGAAGGTGATATACGGATACAGAGCTTTCCGGATATCATTCCAGCTGTAAACCAGGATCCTGTGAATATAAATCTGCAAAACCAAAACTACTAGCTGCCCGTGCGGAAAATAGGGGCACCTAGAGTTTAGGTTAAAACAATAAACTCCAGGTCAGTCATGTGACTGGTGTGAGAACTAAAACAGTTATTTAAAACTTTACTTTAAAAGAGAGTAATTCAAGGGACCACGCCGTATGATACGGAACGGGTTTCCTATCAAGAATACTAGTGCATAGAATAAATAGCGCAATGCTTTTTTGAAAAATGAAGCTATTATAAGACCCAGGTCCCATCACACAATGCAACGCAAGCCGGAGGATAGGGTTTTCCCTTATAATAGCCAAACATGCTTGGTACGTTTAAAACAAATCATTTGATACTATAATATGTGTATAGTGTCAAAACAATTTCAATCATAAATATAAATCATAGACGGCATGGGTACCATATATCATGTCGCCATACTAGTTCTACAATTAAAACCGCAATACACGTATTGGAAATTGGATTTCCATCATGGTGGCTCCTGATTCGAAAGATCAATCGCGTAATGCAATTCACCACGGCTTACGTCCCCACAAGAGAAAACACCGTCTGCACATCCGCACATTTGGAACCAGAGTACCACCGCGGCTTATGTCCCAGCGAGAGAAAACACCGCTTACTCTATATATCCCTGAGCACTAGGCTCATCTCGGTCGACCGAATCCACGACACCACTAAGGTGCCCATCCACGAAAAAGCATACTGATCAAACCATCAGTTTACCACCATACCGGGGTGTGAGGCTCGCGGATCAACGCTATACACAAAGCCATGCTATATCAGCTGCGCTTTGATCATCAACCACCAAACTTTGCTTTTCAACAAAAGTCTGGATCACTGCATCTCAGCATGCCACACTATCAATCCATATCGTACCACTGATTTCTGCCAATATATAACCTCTGAGCTCATATGTCTCAGAGAAGGGTGTTAAGCAAGAGAATAAATTCTCCGCCGCCAAACAGATATATATTTAGCAGAGATCAACAAATACAATATAAAGGAATACAATGTCAGACACACCATCCATTTACAAGTCCGTTCTAGGTCTGAACGAAACCGGAGGCACTTTCCTCGCATATCCATCCATCTCCAAGTACGTCTGCACGACCACCAACTATTTCCATCCTCTTGGGTGTACAGCCCAATCAGGATCGTCAGTAATTATCCCAACGATGTGAAGACTTCCGGTCTTCAACCACCGTCTTCATCTTCGACATATCGTCGAATTGATTATTCAGAATGGGTATAAACCCGGCCTTTCCGAACAACCCGCGTATATTAAAACAAATGTTGCACAAACACAACATACGCCTCATTCCAATTCATATTCTCAGGGAAAAGTTCCCATTAATTTTATCCAAGATAAATTCTTTAAAATTTATCCTTTAATCTTCCTTTGGGTGTCATTTCAAACCAAATTATGGTTTTCAAAAGTAGTCGAGATTAGCGAACCACACCGAAGTAATTATTTATTTTATTTTCCAATCCCAACCTATTCATCCCATGGAGCAAAACTAGTAATACTCCATATCTAACACCACGGTGTTATCGGTAAAATTAATTACCATTTCACGTTCAAATCTAATTAAAGATTTAACTATCGCCTGGAGCAAAACTGGCGATACTCCATTCTCGCTCATTTCTAAATTTGATAATTTAGATTATAGATTCACATTTCAACCTAATTGCAGATTCGTTAAAACTCCTTTTACTGGGTTAAAGAACTAGGTGTTATTTAAAACACAGTTCACGACAAACCCAATCACATTCTATTTGTTATCGGGTTAAAGAACTAGTGTTATTTAAAACACCGTTCACGATAAACCCATTTCAAATCCAATCAAATATATTAGAAATTCCGATTATTTAAAACCCCTTTTTAAATCTAATTTATTTATTTAAAAATAATTGGGTTTTAAATTTTTTTCAAAAACTAGTTCATTTCGATAAAAATCCATTTTTATCTTTTCAAATATGGGGTTTTTCACCCCAATTTTTTCCGAATCATTTCTTATGACTTTATACAAATTATTACTATTTTTAATAATTTTATCAAGGTCCGTACAGTCGATTTCCATCAACGGCCATCGAACTGCACTTACAGCGACCTTTTTCGAATTTAATTTGGACGTATCTCCAAATCCAACCGTTAGATTTTGAATTTCTAATATTCGTTAGAAAGCTCTTTTCGATACGAACCCAACGGTTCCGGTTTTAGGAGAATCCGACGGTCGGATCTCCCGTAATGTCCGTTTGAAATAAATGGTCGAAATTCACGAACTACCGCGGCGCGGCGCGTTCTATTCAGACCATTATATTATATATATATATATATATATATAATACATATAATATATATTTCGTCGATTACTATTTAAAACGAATTTTATAAATAGTTTTGAATTCGTTTCAAAAACAATTTCAACTTCCATCTCAATTCAAATCAAAATCGATTTTTTTCTTATAAATTCGTTTTAAAATTCATTGCTATTCAATTCAAATTTCAATTCATTTTGAATTCATTTTCAATTCGTTTTCAATTCGAATTCGTTCTATATTCAATTCATTTCGAAATTGTTTTATATTCAATTCATTTCGAAATCGTTTTATATTCAATTCATTTCGAAATCGTTTTCAATTCATTTCATTTCGAAATCGTTTTCAATTCATTTCATTTCGAAATCGTTTTCAATTCATTTCATTTCGAAATCGTTTTCAATTCATTTCATTTCGAAATCGTTTTATATTCAATTCATTTCGAAATCGTTTACAATTCATTTCATTTCGAAATCATTTTCAATTCATTTCATTTCGAAATCGTTTTCAATTCATTTCATTTCGAAATCGTTTTCAATTCATTTCAAATTCCACTTCAAAATATTCGGTTTCGAAATCACTTTTCAATATTCATTTTAAAATGATTAAAATCGATATAAATATCGTTCACGTCAAAATGGCGTAAATCTAATCAACACGGCTTCATATATTTCTATTTTCAAATATTCTATTTCAAATATTTCTATTTCAAATTCTATTTCAAATATTTCTATTTCAAATTCTATTTCAAATATTTCCCTTTCAAATATTTCGTTCAACACATGACTAATCTCAACGGATGAGTACTGTCAACACATGAACCTTTATTCTATATTGATAAAGATGGAAATTTTATTATTAAAATATTTCGTTCAACACATGACTAATCTCAACGGATGAGTACTGTCAACACATGAACCTTTATTTTATAATATTCTTTATTTTCTATATTGGAATGAGGCCCAATCCATCACCATATAATGTTAATTATATGGAATTTCATACATCACACATATATAATAGCATGGAAAAATAATCAACCATCAACCAAAGTGCACTACACTGTATAAGCATCAAATATAGATATCTAATGCTTATAACAGCCTGTCAATCAATCGATCGACATATTTAATCAACCAGGATGAGTGAACTTCAAATTTCATCCCAACACCCGTGTGAGGTTTCAAATCAACAAATACAGATTTATTTGTGCAGTTGGGCGATGTGTAAATTTTATCGACCCAATCAATGTCAGTCAAATCAGTGTACATAAACAAACCGTTCGGTTTGTAAATGAATATTTTATCTTGTTCACTTCACGTTAAAAGTTATATTTTTAACGATAAAATATTTTATTTTAACATGTGAATTTCTATTCATTTCATTCTTTAAATAAAATGATATTTTTATTTTTCTAACTTATTTTAGAAAATTTTGGCGGCATAACGGCACGATACTAAAAACGGGACGAGGCCTAGCCTTATCCCCGGTCTAGTGAAGGCCCACGCCATTCATACATCAATCAATCCATTCCATTTCACCAAACAATTCAATCCAATCAAATAATCTAACTAATTTTTGCAATCAAACAAACAAGTCCATGGTCTGTGGACGATTGTGTCGGGTGCTACTAAACACCGTCTGCATCCTAGTATATATATATATATATATAACTAGAAAAAGAAATTGAAAGGTGAGAAATTCTCACAGATAGCTATCCAACTCCACGACACTTCATAGATAGAAATCTTCATCGTTATCGCATCTTCGTCATCTTCGTTGCCCGTATTCTCTACATATGTAAAAATCGAATTTTTACTATGTTATTCAATATATAAAAATCGAATTTTTTACTATGTTATTCAATATATAAAAATCGAATTTTTACTATGTTATTCAATATATAAAAATAGAATTTTTACTATGTTATTTAATATATAAAAATTGAACTTTTACTACGATGTCATATAGATAAAAATTCCATTTTAAAAATATATATTTCGCCTTTATAAAAATATAATTATAAAAATCATATTTTTATATTCATAAAAATCAAATCTTTATCGTGATGTTCATAAAATAAAAATCGAATCTTTATTTTCAAAAATAGTTCTAATTTTATTTTCAAAACAATACGACATATATATACAAAACTTTACGATATATATATATATATATTCAAAACCCTTTTTTTCTATTTTATGTTTTCAAAATCAAATTCTATGTTATATTTTCAAACAATTCTCTTTTCAAAAACAATGAATATTCTTATCAAACTGATTTTAAACAATATCAAAATCAGTTGTTCAACAATGTAAAATCAGTTTTTATACAATGTAGAAATTCAGTTTTTAAATAAAATAACAAGTATTAAAAGCTCACCGTTTTCATCTACAGGCGGCTGAACCCATTCGCCCAAAACTAGGGCTCCATTTCGTCGCTGCCTGGAGTCACTTGAGGAGGATCTGACGACGCCACCCGGAGGAGCGGAGCGCCACCTCCTTGCGCCCGGAAGCTGGTGCTGCTCGCATCACGGTGGTGGCTCGGTTGGCAGAAGGTCTCGCAGGCGCTAGGTCATCGAGAGAGGTTAGGCAGAGCGGGACGGGGAAGGGGGGAGGGAAATCGAGGAGGGAAGAAGCAGGGGGACTTCGCCGGAGGGGAAGCGGCGTTGGGGGTCCGCCTGGGGAGGCGCGTTCGCGATTTGGGGATCCCCCCTTTTATCTTTTTTTTATAACTGTCGGCTTAAAGAAGGGAGAGGGGGCGCTAATATAAAGGGTTTTATATTTTTTTAATTATTTTATTATGAGAAGGTTGACTTTTACATACGACCTCTAAACGAGGCCCACCGCCTGTCGTCCATAGCGTTTTACCCCCATTCCGAACACAGTGGGATAGGTATCGTAAGTTGATTCGATTGTTACGATCAGTTTCCGTTAAATTTACATTTAAATCACTATATTGAATTTTTAAACGTACATTTCAAATTACCGGGGTCACATACTAGCTAGAAAAATTCCCAAAAAATATTTTCTAGCTTCGTATTGACGATACGGTCCTAACAAAACTAGTTTCGTCGAATTCTGAGACCGTTAGAAAAATGGCCAATTTCCAATCGATTAAAATCAACTGAAACTGGACAAACGCGTTTAACTGCGTCACGCTCACATATTGATTCGAAAAATTATGAAATTTGGAATCCAGCAATAATTTGACACTGCGGATCCAACAAAAGTGTTTTCGTCAAAATCCGAGGTCGTTTGCAAAATTCCCATTTTTAAGGGCCTGAATTCCATAGCGACTATTCAGAATTTTCAACTGGACATATCTCTTGATCCCCGCTATGAAATTTTGATTTTTCGGATTTGTTGGAAAGATATTCACAATTAGATCTTAATGTTTTTGGTTTCACTGAAATTCGGATTGTTTTGCACCCGGTATGTTCAATTGAAGTTTGAAATCGAATTATCGAACTACCGCGCCATTTTCAATTCTATTTATAATTATATATAAATATTTATATTCTAGCGACGACGTATATAATATATACGTTCTATTTATATTCAAAATAAATTTCTCGTCGATATTATTTAAAATAATTCATTTTAAATCTTCAAACTTCGCTAAAATTGCTAAAATAAAAATTTTAAACTGGCCCAGATTTTCCGGGTTATTACACAAACTCATACAATAAAAAAAACAAAGTACATAAATTAAAAATACTAAATGGCTACAAACAGAGATTGAGTGACTTGTGTTACTTAATTATGAAACAGGTAGTGAAAAACATGCAAATATCAAAGTTAAACGGTTGACTTGTAACAACCCGGGGTTTTGGTGCCAATTTAAAAAATTTATTTTAATTTTTTTTATTAGAAAATACCCAAGAATTTAAAAAATTCCATTATGAAAAAAAAATTAAAATAAAATTAATACATTGATAAGTTGATTTATTAATAATATGTTGATAAGTTGATTATCTAATAATATGTTGATAATAGAAGAATGTTTCCAGTTTGAATTGTATAAGAGAAATTATAAAAAGATAAAGTGTCAACGGTATACAACGCACGTTTTAACTAGCAGTTAACGAAAATTAATGTTGACATTAATAATCAAATAAATCATGCATCTGCATGCTCACATTTCTTTTTTTTTTCTACATTCATGCATCCTAGTTCACATTATCTATGCATTCATTTATTTCCTTCCCTACATTTTATTTACATGTATTTTATTTTGTATTCTTATCTACATCCCTTTAAATCTCCTTTCTCCATTTTGATATATATATATATAAATATATGTGTGTGTGTGTGTGTTCCCTTATCTTTTATATCATATTGTTTATATTAAAATATATATATATATATATATATATATATATATATATATATATATATAGAGTAAAACTTTTAACATTGTCTATGCAATAACAAATGATATTTAATATTATGTGTTAGAAATTTTAAAAGTCACGTACATTCTAGCATTTAACATTAAACAATAAATTATCCATTCATCTCTTTCTTCCATTTTATTAATTTATTTCCTTACTTCTACATTCATGCATCTTATTTCAGTTGCATGGTCTCGTTCCTTATATTTTCATCCCCTCATTTTCCTTTTTCCATTATTATTATTTATTCTTACAAAAGCAAAAAAATTTCCCCATGTATATATATTATTCCCTTATATATATATGTATATATTGTTTACATTATTTATGTGCATTTCTAGTCATTTTTGTTGTCTTATTCTTGTATGTCCAATTGAATATGTTCCTTAAATTCTACAATTTAATGTTATATATTTTGAAATTTTAAATTCACAAACTTTGTCACAATTAGTATTAAATCATGCATTAATTACATTTCCATTATTCCCTTTCCTTATGTAATTTTCTTTTGAATTTTTAAATAAGAAATAAATGCTAATTAGATTGACATGTCATGTGTAGTCAGCGAATATATTTTCATTTGTAACCCACTACATATATAGAGACACAAGTGTGGGATAATATAAAATATATAACCAAATAAAATATATATATATATATATATACATATATATATATATGTATATTACTCCACTATATGACATCCTAAAACTTCTCTAAACTTATTCCTAATCACAAATGAGGAGCTGCCATTCTTTCTGAATCAAAGGCCATTAAACTCCCAATTTCATTTGCTAATCTCTTCCAATCCAAATCGAATTTCCCAAACCGTATAAAGCAAAATTTGAAGAGCTTTCCCAAACCGTATAAAGCAAAATTTGAAGAGCTTTCTCCCCTCTTTAAGATCATGTGGCGATGATGGGTTCTTGTTGCGTTCTTCAACCAGAGTCGGGGCTGATAGACGACGACTTCGAGGTGTTTTAGAGGAGAAGCATCGTGGTAATGTTGAAGACGATGTTTGAGTTAGATGGTTTACAGAAAAGGATGATGAAGAAGACGTGGCTAGAGGAATTAAACGATTTTCGATGCGTAGCAATGAGATATAAAGCATGGAACAGAACAGAGCGATCTAAATTTTTGTAAGAATTCAAAAAACCTCAAAGTGAGATTTCTATTTTATAATTTAAAAATAAATTATTACTTTAATGTGAAATTATATTTATTTCATACAAGTTCATGATGATGTCGTGTATGTATTTATTCAGTATTCGTTGTTTTATGATTGCGATGAACTATTGAATTGATTTGTGTGTCTCATATTTGTTAGAAAATGATTGTTGAAAATAATTATATCTTGTTTGTGACAATAATTAAAATTGTCATTTTGATTGAAATTAGATTTAACATGATTAAATTGTTAATTATGTCTGACAATAATTCGATTGTCATTTTGTTGAATTGGATTAAACATAATCAAATGGCTTTATGTTAGAATTGGCACATTGTATTAAAAACATAGTTATGTTAGAATTGACCGATTAAAATAAAAACTATATTTTTATTGTATATATAAAATAAAATATACATGTTAGTCAAAATTTTGTGCAAACGATAAAAACTTTATTTTTATTGTTTATATACATAACTAAGATGTTTCATGTTAGAAATAAAAAAATCATATCTTTATTGTTTATGTATAAAAAGGATGTTTATGTTAGGAATAAATAAAATTACATTTTTATTGTTTAAAGAATAAAAAAGGTGACATGTTGAGAAAATAAAAGAATTGTCATTTTAATGTTAACATATTAGAATTTGTCATCTTAATGTTAACATATTAGAATTTGTCATTTTCATGTTAACATATTAGAATTTGCCATTTTAATGTTAACATATTAGAGTTTGCCATTTTCATGTTAACATATTAGAATTTGTCATTTTAATGTTAACATATTAGAATTTGTCATTTTAATGTTAACATATTAGAATTTGTCATCTTAATGTTAACATACTAGAATTTGTCATCTTAATGTTAACATAATAGAATTTGTCATTTTAATGTTAACATACTAGGAATATCATTAATGTTAGATATGTATTGTCTAAATATGTATATCATTAATGTTAGATCTGTATTGTCTAAATATAATTATCATTAATGGTAGCAATATACTCTATATATATATATCATTAATGTTAGAAATGAATGGTCTAAATAAAAATATCATTAATTTTAGAAATGTATGGTCTAAATAAAAACAACATTTTTGATTAGAAATAGGTTATATAAATAAAAGCTACATTTTTATTAGAAATGTCATGATTAAAACAACATTTTTTAGAAGAGTCATGCGAGATTAAAAACTTAGGGATAAGACATGTAAAAGAAAAGAATATTTTATTTACATTTTTGTATGTAAAAGAGACATGTATTAGAAAAGAACATTTTTATTTACATTCTACATGTAAATAAAAGACATGAATTAAGAAAGTATATTTTATTCACACTTTAGATGTGAATAAAAACTTAGAATTATTTATGTGGCATGCATGATATGTTGTGAATTGATGTTTGGATGTGATACAATTTTTGAATTTTGAAAATAGGTAGCATGCTAATTAATGTTAATTTATTATTATTTATGATAATTCAAATATGTTACACTGCCATATACAAGTTGTCTGACTGGTATATGTTGATTGGGCTGATATTTTCACACATCGCCCAAGTGCACAAATAATATATTATTATTTGGATTTTGTTTGAATGTCATTTGAATGTTGTGTGAATGTTATCTGAATGTTATTGGAATGTTATTTTGGTGATAAAGGAATGTCTATCATTATTTCACAAATGCGTTGTATGAAATCTATTAATTAATGGTATTTGATTCTCATTCCAATGCAGAATTTTCTAAAGTTATCAAGAATGGTTTTCAGTTAAGGAATTGAATGTGATTTTAATGCTCTTAAATATTATTTAATGTGCATGAAGCCGATTAAGTGGTCTTGTGCTATTTATACGGGAATGGTTATTTCCATGAATTTTATTTATTGTACAATAAATGAGGAAGGGTTGAAATTTGAAATTTAACATTTTGAATTTATTTTAATGCTATTATAATAAAATGAACATGCTTAACCCGATGTTAGAATGAGTTGCGGTATAAGACTGCCCGGACCCGCCCGACACATCCAGCAACCGCAACAATAAATTTAATGTGAGAGGTTAATGCAGTAATAAATAAATAATTAATATTGGAAGTTTGAAATTCAAAAATTATACATTCTGAAAATATTATTATAATATTATTTTAAATATTATAAGAATAAATGTAGCAACAAATGACTAATTAATATTTCAAGTTTGAATTTCAAAATTATACATTTTGAAAATATTGTTATATTATTTTAATATTATAAGAATATGGAAATTTCAATCTTTATTGAAAATTGAAGTACAAGTAAGAATAATTTTAAATGCTTTTAAATCAAAATTAATTAAATAATATATATATTATTTTTAAAATGGTTTGAATAGGATGTGTCGCGGAATGACCGTTCGCGAATTTCAACCATTGACTTTGGATGGACGTAACAGAAAATCCGTCCATCGGATTCTTCTGAACTCGGAACCTATGGGTTCGTATCGAAAAGAGCTTTCCAAGTATATTTATATTTTGAAATTCAACGGTTAGATATATATAAATGTTAAAATCAAATTTTTAGAGAATCAGCGCCAGTGCAGTTAAATGACCCGAAACGTCGTTTAACTAAAAAGGCCTATTTTTAATATTTAAAAATAGGGAAAAATTATGTAAATCATAATAAATGATTTAAAAAGAATGTTAAGCAGAAATTCCAATTTTTGAAGATAAAAGGTATTTTTATCAAATGGGGTATTATTTATTTTATTAAATAAATAAAAGAAATTAAAAATGGTTTTAATAACCAAGTCTTTCAAGAATATATTATGGAATGGATTTGAGTGGAAATTATCGTTGGATTAACTCAGTATTAGATTCCGTGATTATACGGATATTATTTTGGAAATTTGGAAGATATTAAATATCGTTATTTCCAATATAATATTCGTTGATTTTAAAATTGGATAATGAATATAATCGATATAATTCCCATTCAAAGCTTTATATTTAATATCAAGTTAGATTTTGGTTTGTTGTGAATAGTGTCCTAAATAACATTATTCTTAAATCCATTTGAGTAAAGAAAAAATCTTTTTATTTAGATTTAAATGAGATTTCCAATTATTAAATATAATTGAAATAAAAAGAAAATTGATTATGGGTTGTTTGTGAACAATGTTTTGAAGGGCATTAGTTCTTGAAACTCAAATCAATAGTGAAATTTTGATTTGTTATTGATTAATCTTTTAATTAAGATTAAATGAAATTTTCTAAAAGAAGAGATGTGAAGACCCGTAACTTCCCCGTAAAGGAAAGCGACGGATAGTTCGAGAACAAACCACAACAGAACACATACAGAAGAACGTTTCATTGTATATTACAACAATGCATCAGATTACAAGAATATACAGAGTATGAATGAATATTACACAGAAATATCAGAGATTTAAATTACATTTAAATACATAGCAGCGGAAAATAATACAATACACAACTAGAAGTAGATATACGGATACAAAGCTTTCCGGATATCGTTCCAGCTGTAAACCAGGATCCTGTGAATATAAATCTGCAAAACCAAAACTACTAGCTGCCCGTGTCGAAAATAGGGGCACCCAGAGTTTAGGTTAAAACAATAAACTCCAGGTCAGTCATGTGACTGGTGTGAGAACTAAAACAGTTATTAATCTTCATTTTTAAAGATAGGTAAATCAAGGGACCACGCCGTATAACACGGAACGGGTTTCCTCCCAAGAATACCAGTGCATAAAACAAACAGCGCAATGCTAAATAAAGAAAAATGAAGCTGTTATAAGACCCAGGTCCCATCACACAATGCAACGCAGTCGAGGATAGGGTTTTCCCTTATAACAGCCAAAGAATGCTTGATACGTTTAAAACAAATCATTTGATACTATAATAAGTGCATAGTGTATAAAACACTTCAAATCATAAGTATCAATCATAGACGACATGAGCGTCCCATGCCACTATGTCGCCATATATAGGTTTACAAATAAAACCGCAAAGTCACGTATTTGGAAATTGGATTTCCATCTATGAACCGAGGCTAGGGGCAAGATCCTCAACCGATTCGAGACGCTCTAGCCCGTGTCTCAGGACCCAGACACAGGTGGGCCCTTGGATCCTCAGGGCCGGTCCACCGATGTGGATTAAAATGCCTGAACATGCGTCTCCCCACCCTATGGGGTGTAAGTCTGGTCCGTCAGCCGACCAGAATGCATCGGCCGAAACCGATATAACCGAGGCGCCTCGCAACAGCAACAACCACATAAGTCAAACTCGTCAGGGCGTGTAAAACCACTGACGCCACTTCTAGCTAGAAAGAAACGCATGCCCTCCCTGACGTCCTCTCCCGTTTTTGGTTCATACCGGGTGTGAAACTCGCGAAGCAAACGTTACACAAAGCTACGCCACAAAGGCCGTGCTTCGATCATCAACCACAAGACTTTGCTTTTCAACAGAAGCCTCGATCAATTGCCACTTAGGCATGCCACACAGGCAATTCACTCCATGCGTTTGATATCCATCAGTATATAACCTCTGAGCTCGTACGTCTCAGAGAAGGGCGTTAAGCAAGAGAATAAATTCTCCGCCGCCAAACAGATATATATTTAATAGAAATCAATCACACAGACTAAAATCCAATGTCAGACACACAGTCCATTTACAAGTCCGTTCTGGGTCTGAACGAAACCGGAGGCACCTAGTACCCCGCATATCCATCGATCTCCAAGTACGTCTGGACGATCACTAACTGTTTCCATCTTCTTGGGTGTACAGCCCAATCAAGATCATCAGTAATTACCCAAACGACGTGAAGACCTCCGGTCTTCGACCATCGTCTTCATCTTCGACTTATCGTCGTATCAGTTATTCAGAATGGGATAAACCCGGTCTTTCCGAATAACTCGCGTATATTTTAAATAAGTGTTACACAAACACAACATACGCCTCATTACAATTCATTAGTCACTAACCGTAAATTAATCAAGAGAATAATTTCCCAAACATTAACCCCGAAGGCCGAAACCAACATCAGATCAATATCCAGAAAACCATTCTGCTTGGCCAACCGACAGTTAGTTTCTAAATTTCACATTCATAGGGAAATGTTCCCATTAATTTTATCCAAGATAAATTTCTTGAATTTATTCTTCTTTTGAATTTCGATTCAACTAGTCGAGGTTAACGAACCTTACCGAAGTAATCATTGGTTTTAATTTCCCAATCCCAACCTATTTATCCCATGAAGTAAAACTGGTAATACTTCATATCTAACACCATAGTGTTATCGGTAAATTCAATTACCATTTCACGTTCAAATCTAATTAAAGATTTAACTAACGCCTGGAGTAAAACTGACGATACTCCATTTCGAATATTTCAATCTAATTAAAGATTCATTAAAACTCCACTTAGTTTTAATCTGTGACTGGGTTAAAGAATCAGTGTCATTTAAAACACGGTTCACGATAAACCCAAAATCACATCACATTTCAATCAGTCCCTAATTGTAAATTAGCAAGTGAGTAATTCCCTAAGTATGAATCCCGAAGGCCGAAACCAACATCAGATCAATACCTCGGAAACTATTCAACTTAACTAATCTCCAGTTAGTTTCTGGTTTTCTTAACTCCTTTAGGTCTAAGAACTGTATTATTGAAGATACCGTTCACGACAACCCAAAATCACATTTCATCAATGATCGGGTTAAAGAACGAGTGTTATTTAAAACACTGTCCACGATAAACCCAAAAATCAATATCGATTCAATTCCAATTAAATATTATTTAATTGGTACACTTCATTAAATCTAAATAAAAAGATTTAATCTTTTCTCAACTGGGTCCAAGAACAGTGTTAGTGAAAACACCATTCACGACAAACCCAAATCACATTTGATATTCAACACAAGGCTCTGAATAGAAAATATCCCGGCTTACATTCAATACCAAATTCTACGATTAACAAATGTCGTATTGGAAATAACGATATGAATATATATCTTTCAAATTTCCATAACAACATCCATATAATCACGAATTCCAACATCAAAATGTTCCGAAGACAATTTCGATTCAAATCCACTCCAATGCAATCATTGGAAATTTTGGTTATTTTTAAAACCCTTTTCAAATTCAATTTATTTATTCAAAAATAAATAGAATTATATTTCTAGTTCAAAACTAGTTCATTTCGATAAAAATCTATTTTTATCTTTTCAAATATGGAGTTTTTCATCCCAAATCTTCACAAATCATTTCTTATGATTTTACACAAATTATTACTATTTTTAATAATTTCATCAAGGCCCGTACAGTCGATTTCCATCAATGGCCATCGAACTGCACTTACAGCGACCTTTTTCGAATTTGATTTGGACATAATTCCAAATCCAACCGTTAGATTTCAAATTTCTAATATTCGTTAGAAAGCTCTTTTCGATACGAACCCAACGGTTCCGGTTTTAGGAGAATCCGACGGTCGGATCTCCCGTAATGTCCGTTTGAAATAAATGGTCGAAATTCGCGAACTGCCGCGGCGCGGCGCGTTCTATTCAGGCCATTATATTATATATAATATATATAATATATATTTCGTCGATTTCTATTTAAAACGAATTATATAAATAGTTTTAAAATCGTTTCAAAAGCTATTTCAACTTTCTTTTCAATTCAAATCAAAATTGAATTCTTTTTTATAAATTCGTTTTAAAATTCATTTCTATTCAATTCAAATTTCAATTCAATTTGAATTCATTTCAATTCACTTTCGATTCAATTTGAATTCGTTTTCAATTCAATTCATTTCGAAATCGTTTTCAATTCAATTCACTTCGAAATCGTTTTCAATTCAATTCATTTCGAAATCGTTTTCAATTCAATTCATTTCGAAATCGTTTTCAATTCAATTCATTTCGAAATCGTTTTCAATTCAATTCATTTCGAAATCGTTTTCAATTCAATTCATTTCGAAATCGTTTTCAATTCAATTCATTTCGAAATCGTTTTCAATTCAATTCATTTCGAAATCGTTTTCAATTCAATTCATTTCGAAATCGTTTTCAATTCAATTCATTTCGAAATCGTTTTCAATTCAATTCATTTCGAAATCGTTTTCAATTCAATTCATTTCGAAATCGTTTTCAATTCAATTCATTTCGAAATCGTTATATATCGATATAAATATCGTTCACGTCAAAATGGCGTCAATCTAATCACACGGCTTCATAAATTTCTATTTTCAAATATTCTATTTCAAATATTTCTTTTTCAAAATAGTTGTTATTATCAAAATATTTCGTTCAACACATGACCAATCTCAATGAATGAGCACTGTCAACACATGAACTTTTATTTTATAATGATAAAGATGTAAATTTTATTACTAAAATATTTCGTTCAACACATGACCAATCTCAATGAATGAGTACTGTCAACACATGAACGTTTATTTTATAATATTCTTTATTTTCTAAATTGGAATGAGGCCCAATCAATCACCATATAATGTTAATTATATGGATTTTCATACAACACATGTATATCATAGCATTGAAAAATAATCAACCATCAACCAAGGTGCACTACACTGTATAAGCATCAAATATAGATATTCAACGCTTATAACAGCCTGTCAATCAATCGATCGACATATTTAATCAATCAGGATGAGTGAACTTCAAATTTCATCCTAACACCCGTGTGGGGTTTCAAACAATCAAACACATATTTTATTTGTGCAGTTAGGCGATGTGTAAAATTTATCGACCCAATCAACGTCATTCAAATAGGTGTACATAAACAAACCGTCTGGTTTGTAAATGAATATTTATTTATTCACATTCACGTTAAAAATTATATTTTTAACGATAACACATTTTATTTTAACATATGAATTTCTATTCAGTTCATTCTTTAAATAAAATGATATTTTATTTTTCTAACTTATTTTAGAAAATTTCGGCGGCATAACGGCACGATACTAGAAACGGGACGAGGCCTAGCCTTGTCCCCGGTCTAGTGAAGGCCCACGCCATTCACTCATCAATCAAATCAATTTCATTATGCAAACCACAAGATTTGGAGTAAGGGTCTAACCTAGCCTTACTCCTTCGCCTTATAACGGCGCACGTCTAATCCTAACCAATTTATCGATTCGATTTTTCACACCACAAACCACATTCAAACCAATATCGCAATCAATCACCAAACAGTCAAACAAACAAGTCCATGGTCTGTGGACGATTGTGTCGGGTGCTACTAAGCACCGTCTGCATCCTAGTATATATATATATATAACTAGAAAAATAAATTGAAAGGTGAGAAATTCTCACATATAGCTATCCTAGCTCCACGGCACTTCATTGATAGAAATCTTCATCGTCATCGCATCTTCGTCATCTTCGTTGCCCGCTTTCACTACCTATGTAAAAATCGAATTTTTACTTCGCTATTCAATATATAAAAATCCTATTTTTACTTCGAAGTTCAATATATAAAAATCCTATTTTATATTTTTACTTCGATGTTCAATATATAAAAATATGATTTTGACTTCGCTATTCAATATATAAAAATCTGATTTTGACTTCGCTATTCAATATATAAAAATCTGATTTTGACTTCGCTATTCAATATATAAAAAAATCTGATTTTTACTTCGACTTTCAATATATAAAAAATCTGGTTTTTACTTTTCTATTCAATATATAAAAATCTGATTTTGACTTCGCTATTCAATATATAAAAATCTGATTTTGACTTTTTAAAAAAAACTCGTCTTTCCCCTTTTTAAAATCTCAAATCTTTTTCTATTAAAAGATTAAACCTTTTTCTTTTAAAAGATTAAACTTTTTTTTTCCTATTTTAAAGTTCAAAATAAAATCAGTTTTTAAAATCTTTTAAAAAAAATCAGTTTTCAAATTCTTAAACAAATCAGTTTTTATTTTCTTTTTTATATCAGTTTTTATTTTCTTTTTAAAATCAGTTTTTATTAAAACAGAAATAAAAATAAAAATAAATTAAATAATCGCTCACCGTTGCCTGCGAAGGGGAGGAGGGAAGAAGAGGCGTCGATGTGGTGTTCGGTTTGATTCTACGGGGGGGGGGGGGGGGTCGCGAGGAGTTCGAGGTAAGGCGGGGTCTTCGGGGTGAGGGCGCTGAGAGGAGGAGGAGGCTGCTTCGTCGGCGGCGAGGTCTTGAGGGCGGCGGCTTCGATGGGTTAGGGCGGCGGCTTCGATCGGTTAGGTTTTTTTTTTTTTTTCTTTTTTCGAGATAGCTGTTATGAACGTGGAAAGGAAAAGGGAGGCAGGGGCGTTGACTAAGGGAGGATGGGTGGAAAGGGTTTTTTTTTTATTTGGTTTTATTTAATTTATCCTCTATAAAGTAACTTTATATTTCAAACTCGAAATCGAACCCGCCGACTGTCGTCCCTAGCGTTTTACCCCCATTCCGAACATAATGGGATATGTATCGTAAGCTGATTTGATCGTTACAATCAGTTTCCGTTAAATTTACATTTTAAAACACTATATTGAATTTTAAACGTACATTTCAAATTACCAGGGTCTCATACTAACTTTAAAAATTCCCGAAAAATATTTTCTAGCTTCGTATTGACGATACGGTCCTCACAAAACTAGTTTCGTCGAATTCCGACATCGTTTGAAAAATGGCCAATTTCCAGTCGATTAAAATCAACTGAAACTGGTCAAACGCGTTTTCTTTTGCCACGCTCACATATTGATTCGAAAAATTATGAAATTTGAAACCTAGCAATAATTTGACACCACGGACCCAACAAAACTGGTTTCGTCGAAATCCAAGGTCGTTTGCAAAATATCCATTTTTAAGGGCCTGAATTCCATAGCGACTATTCAGAATTTTCAACTGGACATATCTTTTGATTCCCGCTATGAAATCTCAATTGGTCGGATTCGTTGGAAAGATATTCACTATTAGATTCCATTATTTTGGTTTCACTAAAATCCGGATTGTTTTGCACCCGGTACATTCAATTGAAGTTTGAAATCGAATTATCGAATTACCGCGCCATTTTCAATTCTATTTATAATTATATATAAATATTTATATTCTAACGACGACGTATATAAATATATACGTCGAATTCAATTCAAAATAAATTTTTCGTCTATATTATTTAAAATAATTCATTTTAAATAATCAAAACTCGCTAAAATTGCCGAAATAAAAATTTTAAACTGGCCCAGATTTTCGGGTTGTTACAATCTCCCCCACTTTAAACTTTTCGTCCCCGAAAAGGAACAAAGTCGAAAGTGGTTTGATTATTCAACCCTACGCTCGATCTGGCTTCCATTTTCCAACTCTTTAGTTTCTGAGAATTTTCAAAACTTCAAAAATTTGGCTAACACCCTAAATTTTTGAAAAATTTCGCCATAACCTCCCCTGCAATGGGAGCATCGGGGAATTTCAAATAGCTTCCCCGGTCCTTCAGATCTCAAAAAGAAAAAGAAAAAGCCAAGCGGCTAGCCAATAGGCTCACAAAATCATCATCACCCAAACAAAACAGTAAATTATGTAGTAAACATGTACCTATTTGTCGGGCAAACAAATTTTACTCTCTGCTCTAGCCTCCTTGCTATGACCTGTTCAATGATATATATGTATATGCAAGCAAATACGACCAATTTTCAATATAGTTCAATATTTGGTTCAATTAGGCAAAATGGTTCAAAATTGTCAAACAAATAAACAAACAACACAAACATCAATCAATTAGTTGATTAGCTTTTCAAATGCATAACTTTGATATATATAGTCAAAAATCAGATTTTTGATGCCAAATCACAACAATAGGCCCTATCTAATTTTGGTTCTCACACCAGTCAATAGGAAATATATAGAAATCTCACTTTCGTCACTCGAACATAAATACTGATAATGTGATCACAATTATCAGCATCATCCCCGGGCGACTAGAGTGTGATTCTATATCTATCCAGTATATTAAAATTTCGAATACACGCGGATCAGACGTATACGCAAAATCTATATATACTGGATTGTCCACATCTATATAAATAAATAATCAAATACGAATAATTGATTTTAAATTTTCAAAACAAATTTGACTTTCATTTTAAAAATATACTCTTCACACTCGTTCTAGGATACTACTGATCCTATCTCTAACGAGTCATTCTCATTGGATATTACTAATCCAATATCTGATGAATTCTTTCGTATGTTTCTAATGTGTCTTGTCCTCTGAGCTTTGTAAACCAAAGCCCTGATACCAACTGTGAAGACCCGTAACTTCCCCGTAAAGGAAAGCGACGGATAGTTCGAGAACAAACCACAACAGAACACATACAGAAGAACGTTTCATTGTATATTACAACAATGCATCAGATTACCAGAATATACAGAGTATGAATGAATATTACACAGAAATATCAGAGATTTAAATTACATTTAAATACATAGCAGCGGAAAATAATACAATACACAACTAGAAGTAGATATACGGATACAAAGCTTTCCGGATATCGTTCCAGCTGTAAACCAGGATCCTGTGAATATAAATCTGCAAAACCAAAACTACTAGCTGCCCGTGTCGAAAATAGGGGCACCCAGAGTTTAGGTTAAAACAATAAACTCCAGGTCAGTCATGTGACTGGTGTGAGAACTAAAACAGTTATTAATCTTCATTTTTAAAGATAGGTAAATCAAGGGACCACGCCGTATAACACGGAACGGGTTTCCTCCCAAGAATACCAGTGCATAAAACAAACAGCGCAATGCTAAATAAAGAAAAATGAAGCTGTTATAAGACCCAGGTCCCATCACACAATGCAACGCAGTCGAGGATAGGGTTTTCCCTTATAACAGCCAAAGAATGCTTGATACGTTTAAAACAAATCATTTGATACTATAATAAGTGCATAGTGTATAAAACACTTCAAATCATAAGTATCAATCATAGACGACATGAGCGTCCCATGCCACTATGTCGCCATATATAGGTTTACAAATAAAACCGCAAAGTCACGTATTTGGAAATTGGATTTCCATCTATGAACCGAGGCTAGGGGCAAGATCCTCAACCGATTCGAGACGCTCTAGCCCGTGTCTCAGGACCCAGACACAGGTGGGCCCTTGGATCCTCAGGGCCGGTCCACCGATGTGGATTAAAATGCCTGAACATGCGTCTCCCCACCCTATGGGGTGTAAGTCTGGTCCGTCAGCCGACCAGAATGCATCGGCCGAAACCGATATAACCGAGGCGCCTCGCAACAGCAACAACCACATAAGTCAAACTCGTCAGGGCGTGTAAAA
Organism: Allium sativum; assembly: GCA_030737875.1. Taxonomy (NCBI): domain Eukaryota; kingdom Viridiplantae; phylum Streptophyta; class Magnoliopsida; order Asparagales; family Amaryllidaceae; genus Allium; species Allium sativum. The sequence goes on from CM060919.1 coordinate 295,072,706, forward strand.
CCACTGACGCCACTTCTAGCTAGAAAGAAACGCATGCCCTCCCTGATGTCCTCTCCCGTTTTTGGTTCATACCGGGTGTGAAACTCGCGAAGCAAACGTTACACAAAGCTACGCCACAAAGGCCGTGCTTCGATCATCAACCACAAGACTTTGCTTTTCAACAGAAGCCTCGATCAATTGCCACTTAGGCATGCCACACAGGCAATTCACTCCATGCGTTTGATATCCATCAGTATATAACCTCTGAGCTCGTACGTCTCAGAGAAGGGCGTTAAGCAAGAGAATAAATTCTCCGCCGCCAAACAGATATATATTTAATAGAAATCAATCACACAGACTAAAATCCAATGTCAGACACACAGTCCATTTACAAGTCCGTTCTGGGTCTGAACGAAACCGGAGGCACCTAGTACCCCGCATATCCATCGATCTCCAAGTACGTCTGGACGATCACTAACTGTTTCCATCTTCTTGGGTGTACAGCCCAATCAAGATCATCAGTAATTACCCAAACGACGTGAAGACCTCCGGTCTTCGACCATCGTCTTCATCTTCGACTTATCGTCGTATCAATTATTCAGAATGGGATAAACCCGGTCTTTCCGAATAACTCGCGTATATTTTAAATAAGTGTTACACAAACACAACATACGCCTCATTACAATTCATTAGTCACTAACCGTAAATTAATCAAGAGAATAATTTCCCAAACATTAACCCCGAAGGCCGAAACCAACATCAGATCAATATCCAGAAAACCATTCTGCTTGGCCAACCGACAGTTAGTTTCTAAATTTCACATTCATAGGGAAATGTTCCCATTAATTTTATCCAAGATAAATTTCTTGAATTTATTCTTCTTTTGAATTTCGATTCAACTAGTCGAGGTTAACGAACCTTACCGAAGTAATCATTGGTTTTAATTTCCCAATCCCAACCTATTTATCCCATGAAGTAAAACTGGTAATACTTCATATCTAACACCACAGTGTTATCGGTAAATTCAATTACCATTTCACGTTCAAATCTAATTAAAGATTTAACTAACGCCTGGAGTAAAACTGACGATACTCCATTTCGAATATTTCAATCTAATTAAAGATTCATTAAAACTCCACTTAGTTTTAATCTGTGACTGGGTTAAAGAATCAGTGTCATTTAAAACACGGTTCACGATAAACCCAAAATCACATCACATTTCAATCAGTCCCTAATTGTAAATTAGCAAGTGAGTAATTCCCTAAGTATGAATCCCGAAGGCCGAAACCAACATCAGATCAATACCTCGGAAACTATTCAACTTAACTAATCTCCAGTTAGTTTCTGGTTTTCTTAACTCCTTTAGGTCTAAGAACTGTATTATTGAAGATACCGTTCACGACAACCCAAAATCACATTTCATCAATGATCGGGTTAAAGAACGAGTGTTATTTAAAACACTGTCCACGATAAACCCAAAAATCAATATCGATTCAATTCCAATTAAATATTATTTAATTGGTACACTTCATTAAATCTAAATAAAAAGATTTAATCTTTTCTCAACTGGGTCCAAGAACAGTGTTAGTGAAAACACCATTCACGACAAACCCAAATCACATTTGATATTCAACACAAGGCTCTGAATAGAAAATATCCCGGCTTACATTCAATACCAAATTCTACGATTAACAAATGTCGTATTGGAAATAACGATATGAATATATATCTTTCAAATTTCCATAACAACATCCATATAATCACGAATTCCAACATCAAAATGTTCCGAAGACAATTTCGATTCAAATCCACTCCAATGCAATCATTGGAAATTTTGGTTATTTTTAAAACCCTTTTCAAATTCAATTTATTTATTCAAAAATAAATAGAATTATATTTCTAGTTCAAAACTAGTTCATTTCGATAAAAATCTATTTTTATCTTTTCAAATATGGAGTTTTTCATCCCAAATCTTCACAAATCATTTCTTATGATTTTACACAAATTATTACTATTTTTAATAATTTCATCAAGGCCCGTACAGTCGATTTCCATCAATGGCCATCGAACTGCACTTACAGCGACCTTTTTCGAATTTGATTTGGACATAATTCCAAATCCAACCGTTAGATTTCAAATTTCTAATATTCGTTAGAAAGCTCTTTTCGATACGAACCCAACGGTTCCGGTTTTAGGAGAATCCGACGGTCGGATCTCCCGTAATGTCCGTTTGAAATAAATGGTCGAAATTCGCGAACTGCCGCGGCGCGGCGCGTTCTATTCAGGCCATTATATTATATATAATATATATAATATATATTTCGTCGATTTCTATTTAAAACGAATTATATAAATAGTTTTAAAATCGTTTCAAAAGCTATTTCAACTTTCTTTTCAATTCAAATCAAAATTGAATTCTTTTTTATAAATTCGTTTTAAAATTCATTTCTATTCAATTCAAATTTCAATTCAATTTGAATTCATTTCAATTCACTTTCGATTCAATTTGAATTCGTTTTCAATTCAATTCATTTCGAAATCGTTTTCAATTCAATTCACTTCGAAATCGTTTTCAATTCAATTCATTTCGAAATCGTTTTCAATTCAATTCATTTCGAAATCGTTTTCAATTCAATTCATTTCGAAATCGTTTTCAATTCAATTCATTTCGAAATCGTTTTCAATTCAATTCATTTCGAAATCATTTTCAATTCAATTCATTTCGAAATCGTTTTCAATTCAATTCATTTCGAAATCGTTTTCAATTCAATTCATTTCGAAATCGTTTTCAATTCAATTCATTTCGAAATCGTTTTCAATTCAATTCATTTCGAAATCGTTTTCAATTCAATTCATTTCGAAATCGTTTTCAATTCAATTCATTTCGAAATCGTTTTCAATTCAATTCATTTCGAAATCGTTATATATCGATATAAATATCGTTCACGTCAAAATGGCGTCAATCTAATCACACGGCTTCATAAATTTCTATTTTCAAATATTCTATTTCAAATATTTCTTTTTCAAAATAGTTGTTATTATCAAAATATTTCGTTCAACACATGACCAATCTCAATGAATGAGCACTGTCAACACATGAACTTTTATTTTATAATGATAAAGATGTAAATTTTATTACTAAAATATTTCGTTCAACACATGACCAATCTCAATGAATGAGTACTGTCAACACATGAACGTTTATTTTATAATATTCTTTATTTTCTAAATTGGAATGAGGCCCAATCAATTACCATATAATGTTAATTATATGGATTTTCATACAACACATGTATATCATAGCATTGAAAAATAATCAACCATCAACCAAGGTGCACTACACTGTATAAGCATCAAATATAGATATTCAACGCTTATAACAGCCTGTCAATCAATCGATCGACATATTTAATCAATCAGGATGAGTGAACTTCAAATTTCATCCTAACACCCGTGTGGGGTTTCAAACAATCAAACACATATTTTATTTGTGCAGTTAGGCAATGTGTAAAATTTATCGACCCAATCAACGTCATTCAAATAGGTGTACATAAACAAACCGTCTGGTTTGTAAATGAATATTTATTTATTCACATTCACGTTAAAAATTATATTTTTAACGATAACACATTTTATTTTAACATATGAATTTCTATTCAGTTCATTCTTTAAATAAAATGATATTTTATTTTTCTAACTTTTTTTAGAAAATTTCGGCGGCATAACGGCACGATACTAGAAACGGGACGAGGCCTAGCCTTGTCCCCGGTCTAGTGAAGGCCCACGCCATTCACTCATCAATCAAATCAATTTCATTATGCAAACCACAAGATTTGGAGTAAGGGTCTAACCTAGCCTTACTCCTTCGCCTTATAACGGCGCACGTCTAATCCTAACCAATTTATCGATTCGATTTTTCACACCACAAACCACATTCAAACCAATATCGCAATCAATCACCAAACAGTCAAACAATCAAGTCCATGGTCTGTGGACGATTGTGTCGGGTGCTACTAAGCACCGTCTGCATCCTAGTATATATATATATATATATAACTAGAAAAATAAATTGAAAGGTGAGAAATTCTCACATATAGCTATCCTAGCTCCACGGCACTTCATTGATAGAAATCTTCATCGTCATCGCATCTTCGTCATCTTCGTTGCCCGCTTTCACTACCTATGTAAAAATCGAATTTTTACTTCGCTATTCAATATATAAAAATCCTATTTTTACTTCGAAGTTCAATATATAAAAATCCTATTTTATATTTTTACTTCGATGTTCAATATATAAAAATATGATTTTGACTTCGCTATTCAATATATAAAAATCTGATTTTGACTTCGCTATTCAATATATAAAAATCTGATTTTGACTTCGCTATTCAATATATAAAAAAATCTGATTTTTACTTCGACTTTCAATATATAAAAAATCTGGTTTTTACTTTTCTATTCAATATATAAAAATCTGATTTTGACTTCGCTATTCAATATATAAAAATCTGATTTTGACTTTTTAAAAAAAACTCGTCTTTCCCCTTTTTAAAATCTCAAATCTTTTTCTATTAAAAGATTAAACCTTTTTCTTTTAAAAGATTAAACTTTTTTTTTCCTATTTTAAAGTTCAAAATAAAATCAGTTTTTAAAATCTTTTAAAAAAAATCAGTTTTCAAATTCTTAAACAAATCAGTTTTTATTTTCTTTTTTATATCAGTTTTTATTTTCTTTTTAAAATCAGTTTTTATTAAAACAGAAATAAAAATAAAAATAAATTAAATAATCGCTCACCGTTGCCTGCGAAGGGGAGGAGGGAAGAAGAGGCGTCGATGTGGTGTTCGGTTTGATTCTACGGGGGGGGGGGGGGGGGGGTCGCGAGGAGTTCGAGGTAAGGCGGGGTCTTCGGGGTGAGGGCGCTGAGAGGAGGAGGAGGCTGCTTCGTCGGCGGCGAGGTCTTGAGGGCGGCGGCTTCGATGGGTTAGGGCGGCGGCTTCGATCGGTTAGGTTTTTTTTTTTTTTTCTTTTTTCGAGATAGCTGTTATGAACGTGGAAAGGAAAAGGGAGGCAGGGGCGTTGACTAAGGGAGGATGGGTGGAAAGGGTTTTTTTTTTATTTGGTTTTATTTAATTTATCCTCTATAAAGTAACTTTATATTTCAAACTCGAAATCGAACCCGCCGACTGTCGTCCCTAGCGTTTTACCCCCATTCCGAACATAATGGGATATGTATCGTAAGCTGATTTGATCGTTACAATCAGTTTCCGTTAAATTTACATTTTAAAACACTATATTGAATTTTAAACGTACATTTCAAATTACCAGGGTCTCATACTAACTTTAAAAATTCCCGAAAAATATTTTCTAGCTTCGTATTGACGATACGGTCCTCACAAAACTAGTTTCGTCGAATTCCGACATCGTTTGAAAAATGGCCAATTTCCAGTCGATTAAAATCAACTGAAACTGGTCAAACGCGTTTTCTTTTGCCACGCTCACATATTGATTCGAAAAATTATGAAATTTGAAACCTAGCAATAATTTGACACCACGGACCCAACAAAACTGGTTTCGTCGAAATCCAAGGTCGTTTGCAAAATATCCATTTTTAAGGGCCTGAATTCCATAGCGACTATTCAGAATTTTCAACTGGACATATCTTTTGATTCCCGCTATGAAATCTCAATTGGTCGGATTCGTTGGAAAGATATTCACTATTAGATTCCATTATTTTGGTTTCACTAAAATCCGGATTGTTTTGCACCCGGTACATTCAATTGAAGTTTGAAATCGAATTATCGAACTACCGCGCCATTTTCAATTCTATTTATAATTATATATAAATATTTATATTCTAACGACGACGTATATAAATATATACGTCGAATTCAATTCAAAATAAATTTCTCGTCTATATTATTTAAAATAATTCATTTTAAATAATCAAAACTCGCTAAAATTGCCGAAATAAAAATTTTAAACTGGCCCAGATTTTCGGGTTGTTACAAGAGATGCCTAATATTATATATTAATTGGGAATTAATGAAACATGAAATGGGGTCTCTCGTGAACTATGTTTTAAATAATATCAGTTCTTAAACCCGGATTAAAGATAAGATTAATTCCAGAAAAGTGATTAGTCATTTAACAATGATTCTAGAAGACTAAAACTTAATAAAGTTTTAAATAAATCTTTAATTAGACTGAAGGTGAATAAAGGAAGATTAAAGAATAAGTTAAAAGATTTATCTTTGATATAATTTATGGGAACCATTCCCTAATAATGTGAGTACTTTATTAAAAGGATATTCTAAATTGTAATGAGGCGTTGATGTGGTTTATATATAGCACCTAATTTTAAATCACGCGAGTTATTCGGAAAGATCGGGTTTAACCCATTCTGAATAATGAATACGGCGACTAATAGTCGAAGAGTTGAAGACGGTACAAGACCGACGATCTTCACGTCGAATGGATGAGTTACCATTGACGCTCATGATTGGAGTGGCTATCTTGAAGGGGCTACAATGGTAGCTGTCCGGACGTACTTGTTGATTGTTCGGATATGCGAGGAATAAGGTGCCTCCGGTTTCGTTCAGACCCAGAACGGACTTGTAAATGGACGTGTGTCTGACATTGAATTTCACTTCATGTATTTAAATTGATTTCTATTTGATAAATAATTGTTTGGTAGCGGAGAATTTATTCTCTTGCTTAACACCCTCTTATATATTGATGGTTGTCGATCGCATGGCGTGAATTGTCAATGTGGCACGCCAAGATGCAAATGATCAAGGCTTTTGTTGAAAAGTAAGCCTTGTGGTTGATGATCAAAGCACGACCTGTTTAGGCGTAGCTTTGTGAATAACGTAGCTTCACGAGCCTCACAACCCGATTGAGTCTAAAACGGGAGAAGGGAACGCAGGGAGAGCAGCACGTTTCTTTCTAGCTAGGAGTAGTGTCAGTGCTTAAACTGGCTGGCATTTTACTTATGTGGATGATGGAATGAGGCGCCTCGGATGATAGGTCCTATAGGACCGGGAAACGTGTGTTCAGGAGTTGCCAATTCGCAAAATCGTATGTGTGGACCGGCCCTGCAGCTTTCCAAGGGTTCACTGCGGGGGATCCTGAGACATTAGCTAGAGTGTCTCGAATCGGTAAGAAGCTCCTCCCTAGCCTTGACTCATGATGGACACCCAATTTCCAATACGACACCGTGCGGTTTTGATTGTAGAACTAGTATGGCGAGATAGTAGGATGGGGTACTATGCCGTCTGTGATTGATACATTATGACTGAAATGTTTTTGAAACATATATACACTAATAATAATATCAAATCCGTTTTGTCGTATCAAGCATCTTTTGACCATTATAAGGTAAAACCCTATCCTCCGGTTTGCGTTGCATTGTGTGATGGGACTTGGGTCTTATAATGGTTTCATTTTTCTAAAAATCATTGCGTTGTTTAACGATTTACTTTAATTTATGCACCGGCAATCCATTGGAATAAAACCTGTTCCGCGTTAGCGGTGTGGTCCTTGGATTTGCCTTATTGCTATTACTTATATTAGTTAAGAATTCTTACACCAGTCCCATGACTAACACTTAGTTTGTTTCACTTTGCAAACTCAAGTGCCCTCTTTTCCACACAGGCAGTCGAGTAGCTTTTTGCAGATATTTATCTCTTGAGCAAGATTCTGGATCGAAGCCTAAAGCTGTGTCCAAAGCATAGAAGTCTTCCTCTATCTATTGTATTTAATTTATTGAAATTTATCTTCAGCTGTAATTTTATTCAATGTACTCTGATATATTCTGTACTCTGATATAACATTATTGTAATGTTTATAAAAGTCTGTTGTTGTTCTAATGTGTTGTATTCCCAGAGTTAACGTGTTTGGGATTTGAACGGTCTTAGTCGATTTTGCGACCGATTGGGTCCGGGCAAAACCCGTGTCGTTACATGACTTAAAGAGATAATGCTACTCAATGCACTCTAAATTAACTGATATATAATCTGAGTCAGATGTGTCACAACAATGGATCAAAAAGGACATATATGATTACCTCCATCGATAATGTTGGTTTTAACTTTTAACCATTTATGATGTTCTGCATGGTAAGTATCACATAAAACAATGTACTATGAATAACATATTGATTTTGTCATTGCATAAATTCAATGCACACTTCAAATTTTGCAAACCCCAATATCAAGATGATCCCCATATATTATATCCAAGAAAAAATGTGCAACTTGCATTAACCTTCTAAAGACGATGGTTATTAATATTTTAAAAAGCACTTCTTAAGAAGATGAATAATTATTACATGACGTCAGTTAGTTTTCCTTTCCCATAAGTTATTCTTATAACCCCACAATGAATGTCAAGAGACCATCCATATGTAATCAAAACCATAGAGAAGATTTTGGATATATCTAGGTAATTCAGTTTAACATATTTGTGTCAGTTTCATTTCTGTGCATAGTTCATTTCATAAATAAAACATCGTATTGCTTATGAAATGTGGGAACTTGTGATGAAGATATGGATAAAAAATTGTTAAATAGACAGAAAGTGATAGCCTGATAATGATACAATTAAAACTGAAAATGTACTACCTCACACAGATAAATAAGATCAATTCCCATATCCCTCTTGCAGCTGCTGTAATATAGCCGCAACGTAACAAATACATGAACACCTACATTCAAAGAAACAAAGTATTCCCATGAGATGGATCATCTATCCTCAAATGGTAATCAATACGCTCACATTACCATGCTCACTCAATCAACCTTTAAAGCTTTATTATCCTATTTAATTAATGAATAAGTGGTGTAGATGGAGAAAGACATGGAACACCTAAAGACTGGGGAGAGAGGATCATATCTCAACTTCTGTCTTCTAACATAATATATTAAAAAATCATCAATGTATGTATTATTTGAGGTACAGGCAATAATATAATTATTTTACCAATTTAGTCACCTCCATATATTATTATTTTTTAAAAACACACAAAGTATCTTTCCTCATCATCAAGGATTTTTTAACCCTTAATTTTGGCCAAACAAGATCACTTTTTGCTTAAAGAAACATGTAACAATGTTTAATTATTTATATGAAGCAGATTTGTCAATAAATAAAAAATATAAGTTTTTTCACTGAGTTAGACTGATCACATATTTGCCTTGCACAAGAAATTAACTTCACGTATCGGTAGATAAAGAAACAGTCATAAATGTATATTATATAACTGAGCTGGAAGTAAATTTGTAATCAATGATACCTTCGCATAATAAAACATGACCAATCTAGTTTTTAAATTATGCTATGTTTATGTGCATCTATGTAAATCTGGACGAAATTTAAGAACTACTATGTTGTTGAGGTAAGCACTGGTTAATAATCTTGAAAATGGAAATGTAGCAAATCTGTATACGTAGGATGATTAAGCAAAATAATTCAAAAATTAGAACATAAATAGTTTATCCTTACCTCTTCAAAAAATCAAGCTTTATCCAGAAGTTTTCAAAGATTTGCATCAAGAGTACAAAATCAAACTAATTTGCATCATTGCTGAAAGATGAAACTATAATTGTGAGCCTGACAACCTGCCAGCTCAGTATTTCATAAATGTTTAGTTAAGGGTCCATATATATCAACGAATGAGGAAAGATGCATGTTGATGAAGAAGAATTAAATGATCAAAAGATGATAATATGAAATTTAATAGAAAGGTACAGCAAGAAATTACAGTATTAAACAAAGAAAAAAATGAACAGTTAAATAAGTATGTACTGGAGGAAAAGGAATTCAAAAATAAGAGTGCACACATTAAACATTGTTTGGAAATGTTTAATAAGCTTTTACAATAGTTTATCTTCAATTAATTTTTAAAATGGTCCTAATTTCATCTTTCTTCTCATCTTGATTTTACTTATAATATGATGGATGGTGAAATTAAAACTAATGAGCATTCTAAAGGTCTTGGGTTTGATCTGCTGATATAATATCCAAGGCTAAAGACGTTGTTGTCAAGACTCATTGCATTGTTACAGGTGTAGAAATACCATGCCTCTAGGAAATATATGATGCTCGTTTCCTAATATATTAGAACTTGTAACCAAGTCACATGGTGGTCGATTCATTATTGTAAAATAAGGTCACATTCTTATTGAACTGGAAGTCTTATTACCAAACTTAGGATTGTTCATGCCTTTATACACACAGAACGCACGCACACCGCCATACCCATACAACATTTGTCACTTTATTTATTGTGTTGTATCTGTTTTATAACTGTTGGAAATGTTTTACAAACATTAAGTGAATTATTAAAAAATCTTGAATAAGTGTAAGAATGGCTCCTATATGGGAATAGTCCCACATCATGGGATTATATAGAAGAGGCAAGCTTTTATACTTGTTTCTAAGAAATCATGTTGGGGCCTTGGGCTCCCAATACATGCATTGTTGTGAGGAGGGAGACTATGCATCATATGACCACCACACACGCGCGCGCGACCGTCCTACTCGACTCGACCCGGCCCGGCCCGGTCCGGTTCGGCTCGGCTTGGGCTTGGGCTTGGGCTTTGTGGTGTAGACACTTATATTTTTTGGACCATAAAACTTAGCCTTTTTCGAACCGTTTTTATGGAAAAAGATTTCTGCAACGGTAAAAAAATTATATCCCCCAAATTTTAGCGGCCCACTAATCTGTAAACCCAAACCCTAATTTTCGTTCTATATATTGACATTAGCCTCAGACGAGAAGACTACCGAATTGAAAATTCTCTCTTCTCTCTGCCGCCATTAAAATTCTCTTCTCAGAAATTTTCGAGCAATTTTTTTTAAAGAAAGTGAAAATCTGCACCGATTTGTTGTGCAAGCAAATCGGTTATTGTTTCTGAGGCTGTTTTATCCTAGAGGCGGCGGCGAAGGAACGAACTGGTTTGCATCTCCGACCAAATCGCCGAATCGTCTTCGAGGAAGCGACCTAGTCCGCGACTCAGCCATTGTTTCCCAACAATTTGAAGACGAACTGAAACAATGGCTTCCAATTCAACCCTAGACGATTCTGCTCCACCCTCTGCTTTCCAGAACCCTCTTGTGACGGCTGCTCCTTTCAGATTTGAAGGCTTGCATTTCAAACGATGGCGTCAGAAGATGGAGTTCTTCCTCACCATCTGAAAGGTTGTGGCTGCGCTGACTACTGACAAACCGCAGCTTCCAGATAAACCTGCTGAGACTAATGCAGCGAACATGGCATCATGGACCGAACAGTCAAAGCAACTGCAGACCTGGACTGAACAAGATTATCTATGCAAGAACTTTATTCTGAACGGACTGAGCGATGATCTGTATGATTATTATAACTCACATGAAAAGACAGCAAAGGAGATCTGGGAAGCACTGAAGAAGAAATATGATACAGAGGAGGCAGGGGCAAAGAAATATGTTGTGAGCCGCTATCTAAAGTACCAGATGACTGATGATAGATCGGTAGAGATGCAGTCTCATGAGCTGCAGAAAATAGCTCATGAGATCATCTCCGAAGGTATGGTCTTGGATGAACAATTTCAAATTGCTGTTATCATTGACAAATTACCCCCAGACTGGAAGGATTTTAAGAATGTCTTGCGACATAAGACTAAGGAATTTTCCTTAGAAAGCTTGATTACATGCCTCCGTATTGAGGAGGAGGCACACAAGCAGGACCAGAAAGAAGAGGTGTTGATTGTGAATAACAACAGTACTAAGAAGACCACTCCCGCTGTTCTGAAACCAAATCAGAAATCTTTTAAGAATCCGAACAGGCGCAACAAACAGAATGGGAATCCGCAAGGGAACCCAAAAGGACAGCAGAAACCAGCCCAAAAGAATGACTCTGGACAGTTGTTTCTTTGTTACAACTGTGGAAAACCAGGGCATATGGCATGAAAGTGCCGGAACAGGCCAAGCTCTGCACCGCAGGCTAACCTGACTGAGGAGCCTCTTACAGCTATGGTTACTGAGATTCACCTTGTTGGTGGATCAGAGGGTTGGTGGGTAGAAACTGGTGCTTCTCGCCATGTCTGCTATGATCGTGGCATGTTCTCTACATACACGGCTGCTGAAAATCAGAAAGTGCTGTTGGGAGACTTTCACACCACTACAGTTGCGGGGATTGGAAACGTGGAACTCAAGTTCACCTCTGGAAAAACTGTAATTCTGAAAGATGTTATGCACACTCCAGAGATAAGAAAGAATCTGGTCTCTGGCTTCCTCCTTAATAAGGCTGGTTTCACTCAAGTTATTGGGGCTGATTTGTACACTCTTACTTATAAGGGAACTTTTGTGGGAAAGGGTTATGCTTGTGAGGGTATGTTTAAACTGAATGTTGAATCTAATAAAGTGACTACTTCTGCTTACATGTTGTGTGATTTTAATATCTGGCATTCTAGATTATGTCATGTTAATAATCGAATTATTCGTAACATGAGCACCCTAGATATGATACCTAAAATGACAGAATCTGAATATGATAAATGTGAATTCTGTACACAAGCTAAAATCACAAAGAAACCTCACAAATCTATTGATAGAGTTTCTGAACCCTTAGACTTGATTCATTCTGACATATGTGAACTTGATGGCACTTTAACTAGACAGGGACATCGTTATTTTATCACTTTTATTGATGACTGCTCTGATTTCACATATGTATATCTTATGAAAAATAAAAGTGATGCTTTTGACATGTTTAAAACATTCAAAACTGAGATTGAGAAAAGCAAATAGAAAAATTAAGAGACTTCGTAGTGATAGAGGAACAGAATATGAATCTAATTCTATTCTGGATTTCTATAAACAACATGGTATAGTACATGAGAGAACTGCACCCTACTCACCTGAAATGAACGGTAAAGCAGAAAAGAAAAATAGGACCTTTACCGAGCTAGTAGTTGCCATATTATTAAATTCTGGTGCAGCAAAACATTGGTGGGGGGATATTTTATTGACTGTATGCTACGTTCTGAATAGAATCCCTAAATCTAAGAATAAAATTTCACCTTATGAAATTTTAAAGAATCATAAACCCAATGTCTCATACTTTAGAACTTGGGGTTGTTTAGCATATGTTCGCATTCCAGACCTTAAGAGAATAAAATTGGCAAGTAGAGCATATGAATGTGCATTTATATGCTATGCTATTAATAGCAAAGCATATAGATTTTATGACCTTAATGCACATAATATAATTGAATCAAATGATGCCGATTTTTATGAAACTAAATTTCCTTTCAAATTAAGGAATAGTGGGGGCACTTCAAATATGCCTATTAGAACAGAACTTAATGAAAATTCTGAAGCTGAACCTAGAAGAAGTAAAAGAGCAAGAACCATAAAAGACTTTGGTTCAGATTTTTGTGCTTTTACTATTGAGGAGGATCCTATAAACCTCCAAGAAGCCTTATCTTCTTTAGATGCCGATTTCTGGCATGAGGCTATAAACGATGAGATGGATTCTTTAGAATCCAATAAGACTTGGCACTTGGTAGATTTACCCCCTGGTTGTAAGTCTATAGGCTGTAAATGGGTACTTAAAAAGAAATTAAAACCTGATGGCACTATAGATAAATATAAAGCACGACTAGTAGCTAAAGGTTTTAAACAAAAGGAAAATATAGACTTCTTTGACACTTTTTCACCTGTAACTAGAATAACATCCATTCGGGTATTAATCTCACTTGCTTCCATTCATAATTTACTTATACACCAAATGGATGTTAAAACTGCTTTTTTGAACGGTGAATTAGACGAAGAAATTTATATGGACCAGCCTGAAGGATTTGTAGTACATGGTCAAGAACATAAAGTATGTAAATTGGATAAATCATTATATGGTTTAAAACAAGAACCTAAACAATGGCATGAAAAATTTGATAACTTAATCATTTCAAATGGTTTTAAAGTTAATGAAAGTGACAAATGCATTTATTACAAATCTGAGAATGACATTTGCACTATTATATGCCTTTATGTAGATGACCTACTCATTTTTGGGTCAAATATTCATGCCATAAACTCAGTCAAATCCTTATTAAGTGTCAATTTTGATATGAAAGATCTAGGTGAAGCGAGTGTAATCCTTGGTATTAAGATTACTAGGTCAGAAAAGGGAATTTCTTTGGATCAATCTCATTACATTGAGAAGATACTAAAGAAATATAATTACTTTGACTGTAAACCTGCAAGTACACCATATGATCACAGTGTAAAGTTATTTAAGAACACTGGTGAAGGTGTAAGACAGTCTGATTATGCGAGCATCATTGGCAGCCTTCGGTATGCCACTGATTGTACTAGACCCAACATTGCCTATGTCGTGGGATTATTGTGCAGGTTTACTAGTAGACCTAGTATAGAGCACTGACAAGCTATTGAAAGGGTTATGAGATACCTTAAACGAACCATGAACCTTGGATTACATTATGAAAGGTTTCCAGCTGTACTTGAAGGATATTCCGATGCAGACTGGAATACCTTATCTGATGATTCTAAAGCGACCAGTGGCTATATATTTTGCATCGCTGGAGGAGCTGTTTCTTGGAAATCCAAGAAACAGACTATTTTGGCTCAGTCTACTATGGAGTCTGAGATGATAGCACTAGCTACAGCTAGTGAAGAGGCAGAGTACTTGAGAAATCTGCTAGTTGAGATTCCCTTATGGGAAAAACCGATACCGGCTGTGTTGATACATTGCGATAGTACCACGACTATTGCAAAAGTTCAGAACCGATATTATAACGGTAAGAGATGACAAATACGTCGTAAGCACAGTACAGTTAGAGAACTACTTTCCACAGGTACCGTTAGAGTGGATTACGTACGTAGTGAGGAAATTTTGGCAGATCCTTTGACGAAAGGACTGTCCAGAGAGAAAGTCCATAACTCTTTTAAAAGAATGGGACTATTGCCCTTAGATTGTTGAGTCACGCACAATGGTAACCCGACCTAAATGACTGGAGATCCCAAGAACTAGGTTCAATGGGTAATAACAAGTTGTGTAGTGATATGAGTTGAACATGCTATTCAATAAACCAAGTAGCATGTATTCCTGAAGTGATTAGAGGATGAGTTAATAGAAACTCTTAATGAGATCTATACTCTATGTGGAGTGGAGTGCCTACCTTCAGGAGTGCTCTTGATAGACTCACCTTTGTGAATGTGGAAATGTGGCCGTTTCCTATGGAGTTTCGGGCAAAACTTCTAGAGCATTCACTAAACTAGGATAGACGTGCATGGCCATAAATGCACGGGCTTATTTGATTGCACTATAGAAAAGGTTGTGTGTGGTTTGATGTCAGGAATAGAGTTCAAGACTACGTGTCACTCTAGTAAAAACTGAATCTTATTCACTATGCAAAGGTTCAAGTCGAAAGACACCTTTGTTTATGCACAATCTTATGTTTTTAAGAAACTGCTCGAAAATATTTTTAAAAAAATTCAAGTGGGGGATTGTTGGAAATGTTTTACAAACATTAAGTGAATTATTAAAGAATCTTGAATAAGTGTAAGAATGGCTCCTATATGGGAATAGTCCCACATCATGGGATTATATAGAAGAGGCAAGCTTTTATACTTGTTTCTAAGAAATCATGTTGGGGCCTTGGGCTCCCAATACATGCATTGTTGTGAGGAGGGAGACCATGCATCATATGACCACCACACACGCGCGCGCGACCGACCGACTCGACTCGACCCGACCCGGCCCGGCCCGACCCGGTCCGGTTCGGCTCGGCGTGGGCTTGGGCTTGGGCTTGGGCTTTGTGGTGTAGACACTTATATTTTTTGGACCGTAAAACTTAGCCTTTTTCGAACCGTTTTTATGGAAAAAGATTTCTGCAATGGTAAAAAAATTATATCCCCCAAATTTTAGCGGCCCACTAATCTGTAAACCCAAACCCTAATTTTCGTTCTATATATTGACATTAGCCTCAGACGAGAAGACTATCGAATTGAAAATTCTCTCTTCTCTCAGCCGCCATTAAAATTCTCTTCTCAGAAATTTTCGAGCAATTTTTTTTTTAAGAAAGTTCAAATCTGCACCGATTTGTTGTGCAAGCAAATTTCTGAGGCTGTTTTATCGTAGAGGCGGCGGCGAAGGAACGAACTGGTTTGCACCTCTGACCAGATCGCCGAATCGTCTTCAAGAATGCGACCTAGTCCGCGACTCAGCCATTCTTTCCCAACAATAACTAAAAAAGATGACTATCAGTGAAAACAAGCATATCATATATAAATGCATGATAACAAGTGAGTGATAATATACTCCAAAAATAAATGTTATTTATGGCATCTTTATAACCATATCATTCTCATATGATATTATGTAATCCATGACATAAGCATTAATGTTTTTGTGCCAAAAATTATGAATTGCTAAAATAGTAATCATCATGTTATGTGATAAATTCAAAGAAATCCAAAATGGTTTTTTCATTGTTAAGATTTGAGTTTATTTAACTTAATGTTTTGTGTTAATAGTGTGTTCTCTCATGTGAAGTATGTCACCAATCTTCACATGTTACCCAAAATCTATTTCAAAGTCGTTTAACTTTCTCTGATCAATATTAGTAAACAAAAAATAGTGATAGATTTCTTGTTACATATGTCGTATAATGACAAGAAAATGTAAATTCCAACTAATATAAGTGTACAGTTTAAAAGTAAAAAAACACTTATATTTATCAACTTTACAGTTTTCTATTGCCAGTTATTAAATAGTAAATGTTAAATTCTTCTTGCTCCAAAAAACATCATGAAAATAAATTTTGCAAATGCACAACTTAAAATGAATAAATAGGAATAGCAGAAGAGATAATACAGTACATATAAAAGCTGGAGACTGGAATTTATCTGTACAGCAGATGTCATCCTATCAACCTAAACAATCCGTAATAATTACCACATCCGACTTTTGAACAATATTTAATTTGAATCGAAAAAACAAACACGACGTAGCATAGGAATACCAATAGATCGTATAATTATGTTGCACGACGTCGGGCAGATTAAACCATCGAATGTGTGTAGAATTGCATAATTTAATTACAAACGTTAAAAAATTCGAACCTTATGAAACCCTAGCTTCCAAATTTGCCGATTTTATAATTGAAACGATGGCTTCAGACCGGCAGTGCTGACGATGGCTGCAGACCATGAGTGCAGACATTCATGAGGTAGGAATAGTTGGTAGTTAGAGAAGAAGAGAAAGAGGTACTGTTTTACAGTTTATTGATTTGTGGACATGAAATTGGGAGAAAGGGGATCTGTTGCGAGAAATAAATTGTAACCGACGGTTAACGATGGACTGGGTATATCCCAAAAAGTATACGGGTTGGCATAAGAAATGCTTGGTTTCTGCTTTCCAGTATAACTTATATACATATATATATATATATATAGTATATATATATATTCTACACAAAAAGTGTTAGTATATATTTTATAATCAATGATAATTGAAATAAGGTTGTTGTCATCAAAACTTCATTCTCCAACAATCTCCCCCTTTTTGAGGATGACAACCGTAATTTATAAAATATCATACCTGTATATATCTGTTTGATGATGTTCCTTCTATACTCCCCCTCCCTGTAAGAATCATATAAACTATGCCTGTATTTTATAATTTCTCCCCCTTTGGCATTATCAAAAAAAAAAAAAATCCAAAATGTACTCCCCCTAAAATGTATGACTGCTCGAATAGAACTTAAGTAATTGTCTTAATAAAAATACTCCCCCTTAATCTAATAACTATTTCTGTGTAGAATACTCCCTTAATCTATTCAAACTAAAAATAATACCTAATATGATGATTAAATACAAACCAATCCAAGTATTATTATTAGATATGTTTGTCTGATATATGTATACAAATAAAACCAAATCAAATCACACCATATGTCTTAATATATACAAGTTTCAAACAATAGGATCCAAATCACACCACACTATATGTTCTTAGAATACTTAAACAAATTGTGCCGAATAATTAAATGTTTCTTGGAACTCCAACCCAACCATCTTCTCCAAAGATAGGATCCTTCTTAATTACTTCCCAATCTTTATTTTCTTTGGTTGGTGGGGCTTTTGCAAGATTATTTTCTTCATCTTCGAAAAGAGAAGAGATTAGCCATCACATTGCGTCAAAGTGCTTTTCTTGTTGTTCGAACATTTTTATTTGACTTAATTCAAGACGCTGATTTCGTAGAATGATAGAGAGGATAATTTTGAATGAATTAAGAGTTTCTTCTAGATTTTACTAAGATTATGAATAGGATTTGTCATGGATTTGATGATAAATGATTAAGCAGAAGGTGTAATGAAAAAATGAAGTTTTCTGGGAGAAATGGACTTAAATAGGGTCTGGAATTCGTTGGATTTTGAATGGACATGGGTAGTTATTAAATTTTAAAATTCGTGAAAACTTGTCAGTTATATGTCGACTTACTGTTTTTGTCATGTCGACATACTGTTTTTGCCATGTCGACATACTGTTTTTGTCTTGTCGACATACTATAGTGAGTTTTGATTTTTTTTGAATTTTTGAATTCTTTTGAACTCTTGTAATATTATAATTTGTTTTATAGTTTTTCCAGGAACATAAAGATGATTAGATCAGAAATAAAACTCCATTCATTTACTTAATAGAAAGCAAATACATCCAACTAAACAAGACACACATTAAATACGAGATTCGAAAGCAAATATAGGGAAATACATAAAGATAGATTAAACTAGATGGCCTTGTTTTCGGATGAGAATGAGGAAGATGAAATTCCAAGCTTTCTTCCTATCTTGACCATGAATTTGGATATTTTGAAAAGCCTCTTGCTAAGTTTCTTTTGGTTTTTGACAATTTTCACTTGATTTTGAACAATTGTGTCTTTGTAGATACGCTTTGAGGTTGGATACTCAATGCTTTCCATAGAAGTCTCTTCTTCTTCGACTTCCATTGGATCTTGTTCTTGTTGTAATCGAGCTTGTTTGGCCTCAAATGTCTCATAAGGTTTGAGAGTCAGAGGAATTTGTATGAGATGAATGTTTGATGCATCAAACACTTTTTTAGGAACAAGTTCTTCTTCATGAAGATCAATATTAAAATATTTGAAAATGCGAGCGAGATAAACACCATAATAGAGAGTGTTTTCTCTTGAAGATAAATCTATGGGCTTAATTTCATTAAGAATCATTTCGGCCCAATTGATAATATATCCACCCATAATGGCAAAGAGAGCCTTTTGGACTTTGAGAGTTGGATTATTGAAATTTCCAGAACGAGGAGTGATGGTGTGTTGAAGGAGAAGGTTGAAAATTCTTGTTTTTGGACGTAACCATCTTCGAAGATACCGTGAATGATTTCCATATCGATTTCGTCGATAGCGAAAGTTGAGAAATCCGAGCCCATGCTTCTACAATTTAGAATTTCGCCTAAAAGTTCAGCATCAAGAACAATTTGAGTTCCCTTAACACTACTCCAAATTTGGTTTTTGTTTCCTTCGTAAAATCCGCGATTGAGATTTTCATAGAACATCTTCACGAGTTTGGGATAACATACTTCGTCGTTATCACGAGAGTCAATTAGACTCAAGACTTCGTTGTGTTCGAAAAGAGAGACGAGATCATAAGATGGAAAATCGCTAAAGACAGCGAAAACACCCGTGTTAAATTTAGCATTTGCTAAATAGTTACCATAGGTTTTGATGGTCTCTTTGTCATTGTAAATATAACTTAATGGTTTTGGTTATCTTCAATTTTTGAGATGAACTTGAGGAAGCCATTGAAATGATAATTTTGAAGAGGATAGATATAACGAATATTGTTTTGAGTTGTGAAAGAAAGGTAGAAAGGCTAGACATATATAGAAAATGAATATATATGAATTGAATAGGCACAACTTTTCAGATGGAAAGGACACATTTTTAGACCTTGAGAGTTGGTGAAAAGACTGGAGGGAAGTTTGAAAGTTTAAACTTTTGAAATTCAAAATTTAAATTTCAAAAATGGTTGGATATGTCGATATGTATTTTTATGTATGTCGACATGCTAGGTCTATTTCAAAAGGGAATTGGATTTTTAAGTTTTTGAATTATATTATCGATCTATATTTCAGGTTTAACGATTTCCTGAACTAATTCTAATCCTAATAAACACACAAACAATTTATTTTATTAATTTATTGGTTATTTAATATTATATTATTATTTTGAATTTCGAAATTCAAATTTCAAATTTCAAAAAAAAAATATTTTTTAAAGTTTTTAAATTCAAACCAAAGCAAACAAACAAAGCAACCATTCAACCAAATAAAATTAAAATTTAATTAATGTGTACCCGGTTTTTTGATCCTTTTCTTCATGATCTTCTGAACTCTAAATTGTTGTAAAGCATATATTTGTATCTCTGATTTTTGGTTCTTCGTCATTTGATGACGAATCTGAATCATCTGATGTTGCTGTTTATGCTTTCTTTCTTTTCCTTGATGAATTGGTGTTGTCCGTTTGTTGAGTAGAGTTGTTTGGATATGGACACATTTTCTTTACATGACCTGATTTGTTGCAGTTAAAACATCGTCCATCATTTAATTTTGGATTTGCTTGATTATAACCCTTACTTCTATATTTTAGAAATCTTCTAAAATGATTTGTCATGAGTGTTGTTTCTTCATCATCTTCACTACTCGAGTCAGAATCATTTGTTGTTACTTTCAGTGCAATAGATTTATTTTCAGTCGATATATTTTCTTTTCTTTTCTGTAATTGAACTTCATATGACATCAAATTTTCAATTAACTCTTCAATCTTCATTTCATTGACATCATTGGCTTCTTCTATAGCCAAAGTCTTCTGATCCCATTCTTGAGTTAATGAATTTACTATTTTTCCGACTTGATCTGCTTCAGAATAATTTTTTCCAAGTATTGTTAGTGAATGCATTATCCCTTCAAATCTGCAATACATATCTGAAATAGACTCATTCTCCTTCATTTTGAATAATTCAAATTGATTAACTAGCATGCCTATCTTAGTTTCTTTAACTTTATTAGTTCCTTCATGAGTAACTTGTAAAGTTCTCCAGATTTCATAAGCAGTCTTACATACTGAAACTCTACATATTAAACCCATTCCTATCTAATGAACAAAATAACATATTCATGGCTTTAGAGCCTTTTGTTCATTTATCGATTGTGCAAATGCAGTTGTGGGTTCAACATATTCATTTTGTGTACTATTCCATGTGTCTAATCCTATAGACTGTAAATAAAATTTCATTTTTCACGCCAAATATGAATAATTACTACCATTAAACAATGGTGGTCTAACAGTGGATTGAACCTCTATAAAAGAACTATTATTGCTACCAGTGTTGGTTGCCATTATCACTATTTTCAAAAATCGGATTATGAACTTTTGAAAGACCTTGCTCTAATACCAATTATTAGGGATTGCGGAATGGATCGTTAAGGCAAATCAAATACTAGAGGGGGTGAATAGTGTTTATAAGAATTTAAATAGAATTTAAAACTAAAGTGAATTATGGAATGAATCATACACCACAAACACAATCACAGACACAAATTCAAACATAAATAAGATAAACAGAAATAAAAATACAGAAAAAGGAAAGAATACACCGGATTTTATACTGGTTCGGATTACTACTATGTCTAGTCCCGACAACGCTGGATTGCGTAGAGTTTTATTACTATTTCACTAGTCAATTACACCCTCCTTGATTTCATGGCTCAATAAGGAGATATTGACTCCTATTCCTTGATTTCACGGCTCAACAAGAACACACCGACTTCTATTCCTTGATTTCATGGCTCAACAAGGACACATCGACTCCTATTCCTTGAATTCATGGCTACAATGAGAGACCGATTCCTCTTTGACTTACAAACAAGGTTTATTCAACCCAAGCAATTACAAAACAACCCGATAACTCTTCAATAGCACTTGATTCAGAGAGTATAGAGTGTAGAGAGAAGAAGTTTTATTAAAACAGAATTGAATTCGACAGAGTATAAGTGTAAGAATCATAAAAATGAGTAAGAATAATGGTATAGAGAAAGAGGATGAAGTTAGAGAAGACGAGATGATTAAAAAAAATCGATTTTAACCCCTTTTTATAGAGTATGAAAGGTTGCAACGGTTCTGAATCATTTCAAATAGTGAAAAGACACTTCCTTTCAAAACTGGAAAAAGTGACAGTTATATGTCGACATGGAGTTTTTTTTATGTCAACCTAATCCTTTGAAATTTTGAATTTTAAAGCATTTTTCAAATGTTTTGACATAAAAATAATTCTGGAAATTCTTGAGTAAAATTGTAATATTGTAAATTAATATTATATGATAGAAAAACATATAAAAACATAATTTTAAACTATATAAATATATTTATAAAACTATAAGGTTTTAAACTATATAAAGTATAAATATAAAGTATGTATATAAAAACTTAAATTTGAAAAACAAAGAAGAATAAAAATAGAAACAAATAGAAAAATAAAATAGAGAGGATTGAGAATAGAATTGAAAATCAAAATTTGAATTTTATAATTTGAGCCTGGAGTGCTATTTAGAATCTTACAAAATCTAGACTCTATAACTATATTAATCTTGAATTCTTGAACTTTTGAAATCTTGAATAGTCACGATTCTTGAAATTTCTCTGATCTTTGGATCTCTATCATCTTTATAACTGTACAGTCTTCAGTAATATTTCCTGTATATAATTCCTGCATACACACATATATATATACACATATATATATGTATATGTTCTATACAAAAAGTGTTAGTATATGTTTTATAATCAATGATAATTGAAATAAGGTAGTTGTCATTAACACTCCATTCTCGAACATGTATTAGCCAAAAATCTTCTTAATTCTCTAAAATAGCTTCACGCTTTATGTAAATAAAATCTAAACTTTTCCCATTGAGGTAGGTTAAGAGAACTAATATCTTAGAAAAAAAATTCAATGACTTTTCTATAGTAACCCACTAATCCAAGAAAATGTCTAACCTTCCAAAAATAATTCTTTGAGAATTTGGTCTATAGTCTATGTTGTAGAGGACACTGAATCCCTTTACTAAATAACAAAGTTATTCCTCATTATCTTTTGATTAGACCGAAAAGTCGTCTACATAAACTCCTACCAAATTATTCAAAAACTTCCTAAAACATCCTACTCATCAAGTCAACAAACTAGGATGAAGTGTTAGTTAATCCGAAAGGTATGACTAACTACTCATATAATCCGTTGGGTGTTCTAATAGTGGTTTTTTTTCATAATTCCTTCCACTACTCATTGCTGGTGGAAATCACTGTCAAAAATCAAGTTGTGGGAAAATCTTGGCTGATACTAATTAATCAAAGAGATCATCTATATAAGGCAAAGGATAATGGTTCTTCTTAGACAACTTACTTATGATTATTGTACAGCCAAAGGAACTATTCGCCTTTGCAAAAAAGACGAGTGGTGCTGCTTATCCTAAAATACTTCCTTTTACCAACCCTTTTTCCAAAAGTTCCTCAATCTATTTCTCCCAAATCTCCTTATGTAGCTGAAGTCTAGCGACTCCCTCAAACATATCTAGAAGTCTACTATCAATGGGAAATGTAATGACCCAGATTTCCGCAACATCAGAGTTGACTATATACATCATACGTCCAACCCAAATATCACGAAAATACGAAACATTTTTTTTTAGAAGAAAGAGGTAGAAGAAGAACAGAACTAACAACACAGAATCTCACATCGCATCGGAACAAAATATAATATATCACATCTTTGAAATACAAAATCTTAACTGTATATCATACACTTATCATAGTACAACACTTACAACATAACGGAACAACTATAACTGGATAACGCTGAAGCCTCCTGCTCCAAGCTCCTTTGGATATATCTGAAAAATCCTGAACTACTTGACTGCCCGTACAAATTTAGGCACCCAAGAGTTTAGGTAGAACAAAACAAATAAACTCCGGGTCAGTCATGGGACTGGTATGAGTAAACAGTTTTAAAACAGTTTCAGAAAACTAAATGATATCTCATAAGACCATGCCGTATAACACGGAACGGGTTTTTCCCTTATGAGAATCCAAACACTTGATTTATCTTTATATCAAAACCCCTTTGATATTATAATAATGTCTAAATCAAGTAGATAAACAATCTAGTGGAACGCTTGCATCTCACGTTCCACATATATAATATACAATCAAAACCGCAAGCACGTATTAGGTAATGGATTTCCAACTATGACAAGGTATGGATCCACCTTCCGATCTGTGTACTCTAGGAACGATACACTGGAGTTCAACAAGAACATCTTGCAACTCAGCCACACATGACCGACCACTCATTTCGCTTGAGTGTATCGAATGTATATCACCAACGGTTGGGATCAGCAACCGTTCCCGTATATATATATATATATATATATGGGACAGCATTGATAGATTAAAGAAGCAAATGAATATTCTCTAGATAGGTGATTATACACCCTACTTCGGAGCGACCGACTTAGCCATGCTGCCTGCCCAATTTTTGTCATTTCCTGGTTGTTGAGGCCAGAGGTTACGCTGTATCATCACATCAGATTCACTTCGAATGCCACATTGTCAGATCCATCGAAAATCACTAATTGACGTCTACAACAGTACATTACGTGTTAGCTAAAGAAGTGCCCTTCTCCGCTTCCACTCTTGGTACGGTTGAAGAAATCAATGTACGTGACCTTTCTGGAAATACTCTATCAGACATTCATCCATACAAGTCATCCAGGAACAGGATGAACCGAAGGCACTATTTCTATTAATAGAAAAAAGTCCTTGCACTCTACTCCGTCTTCGATTATCTTTATATAATCTGATTCGCACGCTACTGCCGATATGGAGTGGTTCTTCGGATAATAATCCAACCGGTCTCTCCATATTGACAATGATGGTCAAAACTTCGATAGTCTGTGATTTAACTATCGAATAAAAAAACAAGTGTTTCGATAGTCGATGATTTAACTATCGAATAAAACAAGTGTTCATCCAAACATCCAACAATCACTGAACCTCTAATTAATATTCCATTAATTAAATCTCATCTCTATTTCTTATCAATATTTGTTAACCAAATATTTTCAATAGCCATATTGGCCTTATATGTTATTTGGAAAACATTTCCATATATCGGCTTCTTTTATTTTCTAAACTTTAGAAAATATAAGTTATTTATAATTGGAAAATATTCCAATTACTTAGCTCTTTTCCAATCTCGTTTATTTCTATACTTAGGAAACATTCATTATTCTATTTCCAAGCTTTACACATATTTGGGTTGAAACAGATGTTGTGTAAAACATCGTTACGACAACCCAAATACAGTATTTAGCTAATTCTTATTCCACATTGATCTTCGAGCCTGAATCTTGCTACTTATCGGTATATCATGAAATCAACCAAGTTGGGGTATAATTACCTCTCAGACCTTGACTGAATAACATTTAACGTCAAAACAGACAAGACTACTTACTCGAATAATCAATACCATACAACTGATTATTCACCTTTAAACACATATACATTTTCTCTTTCTATTCCTACGAGATTTTTTTTCTTATACTTCCCTTTTTAATTATCCTTTTCTATTTCTAAGTTCGTTTCCTTATCGACTTCTATATAATTTGATATGTTGATTTCTAACTATCAAATTATCTTAAAAATATTCTATCTCCTTAAATTCCCGGAAAAATTCGCCATAACCTCCTTTGTACCGGGAGCATCGGGAAATTTCAAATAGCTTTCCCGGTCCTTCTCATCTCAAAAAGAAAAAGAAAAAGCCAAGCGGCTAGCCGATACGGCGCATAAAATCTCATATATGAATTAAATACGTACCTTTTTTTTCGGGCATTCTATTTATTTCACTTCTATACTTTATTCCATACCTGTCTCCTGTATGTCTATACCTGTCCAATCTATTTTAACTATACCAATCGTTTTAACTCAATTTGTTAATTAAATCTGTTGCTTAATTTTTCAGTCTATTTCACCTTTATATTTGAACATGACATGTTCAAATATATTTTAACTGCATATTAACAAATTCTAATTATACTCATACTCTCGTTTCCTTATCGACTTCTTATTCAAATTCCAATTCAATCCTATTTGAATTCTCTTTATTTAAACTTCGTTTGAATTCTATTTTCAAATTCTATAGTTAAAGTCCATTTGAATTCTCTATTCAATTTCTATAGTTCTAAAGTCCATTTGAATTCTATATTCAAATTCTATAGTTTAAAGTCCATTTGAATTCTATATTCAAATTCTATAGTTTAAAGTCCATTTGAATTCTATATTCAAATTCTATAGTTCTAAAGTCCATTTGAATTCTATATTCAAATTCTATAGTTTAAAGTCCATTTGAATTCTCTGCATTATTTATAAACAACGTTTATAACTTCAATTCAAATCCCACCTTTCCATTTATAAACAACGTTTATAAATTCAATTCAAATCCCATATTTTCATTTATAAACAAAGTTTATAAATTCGATTCAAATCCCATATTTTCATTTATAAACAAAGTTTATAAATTCGATTCAAAACCCACCTTTCCATTTATAAACAACGTTTATAAATTCAATCACTTGTTTTATATACCTTCAAAACAAGCTAATATTTTCTATAGCTTTATTCAAATTCAAATTCTATTTATAAAAATAGAATTCCCTTTTTAAATATCAAATACCCTTTTCGATATTTTTATAAATCAATATTCAAGCTCTAGTGGTATTTTCAACAATTAGATCAACCAATTTTCAATCACTTGATTTTTAACACATCATATAGGAATATATATGAAATCAAACAAACAACAAACAGATAATATATTTTTGAGGAATCCAGTTGGATTCCTCCAACCTGTTTTCCTGCATCCACAGATGTTAGCACATAAATAATACCTATCCTGCTTCGAGGCAGGATATCGCGGTATGAAGGTCATCCACTAATCATAGCGTGGGGCGTATAGGGTAATCATCCGCTAATGAAACCGCGGGCATCCGCTAATGAGACTGCGGGAATCCAACCAATCATCAACCCAATATATATATATAATAGTCAACCAATCCTAAATAACTATATATATTTTAAAACAATCAGACAGCATTCAAACAAGCATAACAATTATTTTTAACTATATAAAAATAAATTCTAAATAAAATGGTGAGTGAGGTTTACTCACCGAGATTCCATTGCTGAATATCCAATAAATCCCGTTTAATTTCATATCGATGTGCTTACGAACTTATCGAATCATCTCAAACAACTTTACCCCGTACCTATGATAAATCATATTATTTAACGATTAATACATCTTTTATTTAAAATAACTATAATATAAATAAATAGATTATTCTAGGTATTTCAAAATTTAATTAAAAATGTATACCTAAATGCTATCGTAATCCACTCGACCGATCGACGAAACAAATCCTAGAACAGTCCCAATGAACAACACCAGCTCAAACGACAAATTCTTCACTTTGGCATTCCTTCGAACACCTCGCAGTCATCCTCTTTTCCCTTCACTTGATATTGTAATAACCCGAAAATCTGGGCCAGTTTAAAATTTTTAATTTGGCAATTTTAGCGAATTTTGATTATTTAAAATAGATTATTTTAAATAAAATCAACGAGAAATTCATTTTGAATAGAATTCGAACGTATATAATATACGCGTCGTCGTTAGAATATAAATATTTATATATAATTATAAATAGAATTGAAAATGGCGCGGTAGTTCGATAATTCGATTTCAAACTTCAATTGAATGTACCGGGTGCAAAACAATCCAGATTTTAGTGAAACCAAAAATAATGGAATCTAATAGTGAATATCTTTCCAACGAATCCGAAAAATCAAAAGTTCGTAGCGGGAATCAAAAGATATGTCCAGTTGAAAATTCTGAATAGTCGCTATCAGGCCCTTAAAAATTGAAATTTTGCAAACAACCTCGGATTTCGACGAAACCAGTTTTGTTGGGTCCGTGATGTCAAATTATTGCTAGGTTTCAAATTTCATAATTTTTCGAATCCATATGTGAGCGTGGCAAAGGAAAACGCGTTTGACTAGTTTCAGTTGATTTTAATCGACTGGAAAATGGCCATTTTTCAAACGGTCTCAGAATTCGACGAAACTAGTTTTGTTAGGACCGTATCGTCAATACGAAGCTAGAAAATATTTTTCTGGAATTTTTCAAGTTAGTATGTGACCCTGGTAAATTGAAATGCGCGTTCAAATTCAATATATAGAGTTATATGTTGATTTTGACGGAAACTGATCGTAACAAGTGAATTGGGTTTCGAAGCATATCCCATTGTGTTCGGAATGGGGGTAATTAGCTAGGGACGACAGTCGTTGGGTCGCGTTTCGAGTTCGGGTGGAAAGTCAACAATTCTTGAAAGAATAAAATATTAATTAAATAAAATTATATAAACTAACCCCCCCTTCCCTCATTCTCAAGTCAACTGTCGAATAAAAAAAAAAAGGCCGATCCCCTTTTTCCGCCGTTGCCCCCCCCCCCCCCACCGCGCCTCCCATCGGAGCGCCGCCAGCACCTGCTCCGACCACCACACCACCACCATCCCCCTCCCATCTCGCTCCTCTCTCTATCTTCGTTAATTCGGTCCCCCAAACCCCAACAACCCAAGACCCGACACCGGAAATCCTCTACCGCCACCCCATTGGCCTCCCGCGCCACCTGCACCCCTCCCCTGGACCAACGCCGCACCGGAGCTCTTCCTTCCCATCCTCCTCAGCCTCGTGAACCACCCCCTCCTTCAACAGTAAGTTTTTCTATTTGAAAATCCTTGTTTTAAAATTAGTTTTTATTTAAATCAGTCCTTATATAAATGGGTTCCTATATAAATCAGTTTTTATTATAGGATAGCATACGAAATGTGATTTTTATCATGAGAGAATGGATTTTTGTATATAGATCATTGTTTTTGAAAATCTAAAAAAAAAAGCATTGGTTTTTTTTAAAATAAAAATAACTTCGAAATAAAAATAGGATTTTTATATATTGAACTTCGAAATAAAAATAGGATTTTTATATATTGAACTTCGAAATAAAAATAGGATTTTTATATATTGAACTTCGAAATAAAAATAGGATTTCTATATATTGAACTTCGAAGTAAAAATTCGATTTTTATATATTATTGAATAGCAAAGTAAAAATTCGATTTTTATATATTGACTAGCAAAGTAAAAATGTGATTTTACGTATGTAGAGAATACGGGCAACGAAGATGACAATGGGCGAGAACGACGAAGATTTCTACTTTAGAAGAGCCGTGGAGCTAGGATAGCTATTGGTGAGAATTTCTCACCTTTCAATTTCATTTTCTAGTTATATATATATATATACTAGGATGCAGACGGTGCTTAGTAGCACCCGACACAATCGTCCACAGACCATGGACTTGTTTGTTTGGTTGCATAGATTAGTTATATGATGTGATTTGGATTTGGTTGTTTGGTGATTTTGATTGATGTGTGAATGGCGTGGGCCTTCACTAGATCGGGGATAAGGCTAGGCCTCGTCCCGTTTCTAGTATCGTGCCGTTATGCCGCCGAAATTTTCTAAAATATGTTAGAAAAATAAAAATATCATTTTATTTAAAGAATGAACTGAATAAAAATTCATATGATAAAATAAAATGTTTTATCGTTAAAAATATAATTTTTAACGTGAAAGTGAATAAATAGATATTTATAGACAAATCGGCCGATTTGTTTATATGCACTGATTTGACTGATATTGATTGGGTCGATAAATTTTACACATCGCCAACTGCACAAATAAAATCTGTGTTTGATTGTTTGAAACCCCACACGGGTGTTGGGATGAAATTTGAAGTTCACTCATCCTGATTGATTAAATATGTCGATCGATTGATTGACAGGCTGTTATAAGCGTTAGATATCTATATTTGATGCTTATACAGTGTAGTGCACTTTGGTTGATGGTTGATTATTTTTCAATGCTATTATATGTGTGTAATGTATGGAATCCATATAATTAACTTTATATGGTAATTGATTGGGCCTCATTCCAATTTGAAAAATAAAGAATATTATAAAATAAAGGTTCATGTGTTGACAGTACTCATCCATTGAGATTGGTCATGTGTTGAACGAAATATTTTAGTAATAAAATTTAGGTCTTTATAATATAAAATAAAGGTTCATGTGTTGACAGTACTCATCCATTGAGATTGGTCATGTGTTGGACGAAATAATTTGATAATAACAACTATTTTGAAAAAGGAAATATTTGAAAAAGAAATATTTGAAATAGAAATTTATGAAGCCGTGTTGATTAGATTGACGCCATTTTGACGTGAACGATATTTATATCGATTTTAACGATTTCGAAATGAAATGAATTGAAAACGATTTCGAAATGAAATGAATTGAAAACGATTTCGAAATGAAATGAATTGAAAACGATTTCGAAATGAAATGAATTGAAAACGATTTCGAAATGAAATGAATTGAAAACAATTTCGAAATGAAATGAATTGAAAACGATTTCGAAATGAAATGAATTGAAAATGATTTCGAAATGAAATGAATTGAAAACGATTTCGAAATGAAATGAATTGAAAACGATTTCGAAATGAAATGAATTGAAAACGATTTCGAAATGAAATGAATTGAAAACGATTTCGAAATGAATTGAAAAAGAATTCAAATTGAATTAGAAGCGAATTGGAAGGAATTCAAATTGAATTGAAATTCGAATTGAATAGAACTGAATTTTAAAACGAATTTATAAAGAAGAATTCAATTTTGCTTTGAATTGAAATGGAAGTTGAAATAGATTTTGAAACGAATTTTAAAACTATTTATATAATTCATTTTGAATAGAAAATCGACGAAATATATATTATATATATAATATAATGGCCTGAATAGAACGCGCCGCGCCGCGGCAGTTCGTGAATTTCGACCATTTATTTCAAACGGACATTACGGGAGATCCGACCGTCGGATTCTCCTAAAACCGGAACCGTTGGGTTCGTATCGAAAAGAGCTTTCTAACGAATATTAGAAATTTGAAATCTAACGGTTGGATTTGGAGTTACGTCCAAATCAAATTTGAAAAA
This sequence comes from Allium sativum, assembly GCA_030737875.1. Taxonomy (NCBI): domain Eukaryota; kingdom Viridiplantae; phylum Streptophyta; class Magnoliopsida; order Asparagales; family Amaryllidaceae; genus Allium; species Allium sativum. The sequence goes on from CM060919.1 coordinate 295,103,931, forward strand.
GGTCGCTGTAAGTGCAGTTCGATGGCCATTGATGGAAATCGACTGTACGGGCCTTGATAAAATTATTAAAAATAGTAATAATTTGTGTAAAATCATAAGAAATGATTTAGAAAGGATTGGGATGAAAAACTCCATATTTGAAAAGATAAAAATAGATTTTTATCGAAATGAACTAGTTTTGAACTAGAATTATAATTCTATTTATTTTTAAATAAATAAATTGAATTTAAAAAGGGTTTTGAAAATAACCAAAATATCCAATGATTGCATTGGAGTGGATTTGAATCGAAATTGTCTTCGGAATATTTCGATGTTGGAATTCGTGATTACACAGGTGTTGTTATGGAAATTTGAAAGATATATATTTATATCGTTATTTCCAATATGACATTTGTTAATCGTAGAATTTGATATTGAATATAAGCCGATATATTTTCTATTCAGAGCCTTGTATTGAATATCAAATGTGATTTGGGTTTGTCGTGAATGGTGTCTTCACTAACACTGTTCTTGAACCCAGTTGAGAAAAGATTAAATCTCTTTATTTAGATTTAATGAAGTGTACCAATTAAATAATATTTAATTGGAATTGAATTGATATTGATTTTTGGGTTTATCGTGAACAGTGTTTTAAATAACACTCGTTCTTTAACCCGATAATTAATGAATGTGACTTTGGGTTTATTGTGAACCGTGTTTTAAATGACACTGATTCTTTAACCCAGTTAACGATTAAAACTAAGTGGGGTTTTAATGAATCTTTAATTAGATTGAAATAATCGAGAATGGAGTATCACCAGTTTTACTCCAGGCGATAGTTAAATCTTTAATTAGATTCGAACGTGAAATGGTAATTGAATTTACCGATAACACTGTGGTGTTAGATATGAAGTATTACCAGTTTTACTTCATGGGATAAATAGGTTGGGATTGGGAAATTAAAACAAATGATTACTTCGGTAAGTTTCGTTAATCCCGACTAGTTGAATCGAAATTCAAAAGAAGATTTGAGAATAAATTCAAGGAATTTATCTTGGATAAAATTAATGGGAACCTTTCCCTATGAATGTGAAATTTAGAAACTAACTGTCGGTTAGCCAAGCAGAATGGTTTTCTGGATATTGATCTGATGTTGGTTTCGGCCTTCGGGGTTAATATTTGGGGAATTATTCTCTTGATTAATTTACGGTTAGTGACTGATGAATTGGAATGAGGCGTATGTTGTGTTTGTGTAACACTTATTTAAAATATACGCGAGTTATTCGGAAAGACCGGGTTTATCCCATTCTGAATAACTGATACGACGATAAGTCGAAGATGAAGACGGTGGTCGAAGACCGGAGGTCTTCACGTCGTTCGGGTAATTACTGATGATCTTGATTGGGCTGTACACCCAAGAATATGGAAACAGTTAGTGATCGTCCAGACGTACTTGGAGATCGATGGAGATGCGGGGTACTAGGTGCCTCCGGTTTCGTTCAGACCCAGAACGAACTTGTAAATGGACTGTGTGTCTGACATTGGATTTTAGTCCATGTGATTGATCTCTATTAAATATATATCTGTTTGGCGGCGGAGAGTTTATCCTCTTGCTTATCGCCCTTCTCTGAGACGTACGAGCTCAGGGGTTATATATTGATGGGTATCAAACGCATGGAGTGAATTGCCTGTGTGGCATGCCTAAGTGGCAATTGATCGAGGCTTCTGTTGAAAAGCAAAGTCTTGTGGTGATGATCAAAGCAAGGCCTTTGTGGCGTAGCTTTGTGTAACGTTTGATTCGCGAGTTTCACACCCGGTATGAACCAAAAACGGGAGACGGACCTCAGGGAGGACTTGCGTTTCTTTCTAGCTAGAAGTGGCGTCAGTGGTTTTACACGCCCTGACGAGTTTGACTTATGTTGTTGTTGCTGTTGCGAGGCGCCTCGGTTTGATCGGACGATCCGGGTCCGATGGTGTGACGGCCTGGAATTTCGCTCGATCTGAATCAGTCGTTAAACCGATCTAGACCGTTCGAAACCCCTGATCGTTGAGAACAGGACAAATCAGAACACAAACCGAAGAACATTTCATTGCTATTACAACAATTCCATCAGATACAAGAATATACAGAGTATAAATGAATAGATTACACTCGATGAATATCAGAGATTACAATAAATTACAAAGCAGCGGAAAATAATACAAAGCACAACTGAAGGTGATATACGGATACAGAGCTTTCCGGATATCATTCCAGCTGTAAACCAGGATCCTGTGAATATAAATCTGCAAAACCAAAACTACTAGCTGCCCGTGCGGAAAATAGGGGCACCCAGAGTTTAGGTTAAAACAATAAACTCCAGGTCAGTCATGTGACTGGTGTGAGAACTAAAACAGTTATTTAAACTTTACTTTAAAAGAGAGTAATTCAAGGGACCACGCCGTATAACACGGAACGGGTTTCCTCCCAAGAATACCAGTGCATAGAATAAACAGCGCAATGCTTTTTCGAAAAATGAAGCTATTATAAGACCCAGGTCCCATCACACAATGCAACGCAAGCCGGAGGATAGGGTTTTCCCTTATAATAGCCAAACATGCTTGGTACGTTTAAAACAAATCATTTGATACTATAATAAGTGTATAGTGTCAAAACAGTTTCAATCATAAATATAAATCATAGACGGCATGGGTACCATATATCATGTCGCCATACTAGTTCTACAATTAAAACCGCAATACACGTATTGGAAATTGGATTTCCGTCATGAGTCGAGGCAAGGGGCAAGCTCCTCTCCGCGTTCGAGACACTCTAGCAAATGCCTTAGGACTACGCACACTGGGTAACCCTTGGATCGGTTGGGCCGGTCCTCACTTACGTTAGAGGATTGGCAATTCCAGAACACACGTTTCCCGGTCCTTACAGACCTATAATCGAGGCGCCTCATTCCAACAACCACAAAGGTGAAAAGTATATAAATGTCAGGGCTGGTAAGTCACTGACACCACCAAAGCTAGAAAGAAACGTCGTGCTCTCCCAACGGCCCGTATCCCGTTTTTAACTCATACCGAGGTGTGAGGCTCGCGAATTCACGCTATACACAAAGCTACGCCACGAAGGCCGTGCTTTGATCATCAAACACAAGACTTTGCTTTTCAACAGAAGCCTTGATCCATGCAACTTAGCGTGCCACACAGGCAATTCATGCCATGCGACTGATGTCCATCGATATACAACATCTGAGCTCGTACGTCTCAGAGAAGGGCGTTAAGCAAAAGAATAAATTCTCCGCCGCCAAACGGATGTATATTTAATAGAAATCAATCAACACAGAATAAAATCCAATGTCAGACACACAATCCATTTACAAATCCGTTCTGGGTCTGAACGAAACCGGAGGCACTTTCCTCGCATATCCATCCATCTCCAAGTACGTCTGGACGACCACCAACTATTTCCATCCTCTTGGGTGTACAGCCCAATCAGGATCGTCAGTAATTACCCAAACGATGTGAAGACTTCCGGTCTTCGACCACCGTCTTCATCTTCGACTTATCGTCGAATCGGTTATTCAGAATGGGTAAAAACCCGGACTTTCCGAACAACCCGCGTATATTAAAACAAATGTTACACGAACACAACATACGCCTCATTCCAATTCATTAGTCGCTAACCGCAAATTAGCAAGAGAACAATTTCCCAAACATTAACCCCGAAGGCCGAAACCAACATCAGATCAATACCCAGGAAACCATTCTTCTTAGCCAACCTACAGCTAGTTTCTAAATTCCACATTCTTAGGGAAAGGTTCCCATTAATTTTATCCAAGATAAATTCTTTAAAATTTATCCTGTAATCTTCCTTTGGATGTTATTTAAAACCAAATTATGGTTTTTCCAACTAGTCGAGATTAGCGAACCGTAACGAAGTAATTATTTATTTTATTTCCCAATCCCGACCTATTCATCCCATGAAGCAAAACTGGTAATACTCCATATCTAACACCGTGATGTTATCGGTAAAATTAATTATCATTCCACGTTCAAATCTAATTAAAGATTTAACTATCGTTTTGGAGCAAAACTGGTAATACTCCATTCCCGCTCATTTCTAAATTTGATAATTTAGATTATAGATTCACATTTCAATCTAATTGCAAATTCGTTAGAACTCCTTTTACTGGGTTAAAGAACTAGGTGTTATTTAAAACACAGTTCACGACAAACCCAAATCACATTCTATTTGTTATCGGGTTAAAGAACTAGTGTTATTTAAAACACTGTTCACGATAAACCCATTTCAAATTCAATCAAATATATTAGAAATTCCGATTATTTAAAACCCCTTTTTAAATCTAATTCATTTATTTAAAAATAATTGGGTTTTAAATTTAGTTCAAAACTGGTTCATTTCGATAAAAACCCATTTTTATCTTTTCAAATATGGAGTTTTTCACCCCAATTTTTCCCAAATCATTTCTTATGATTTTATACAAATTATTACTATTTTTAATAATTTTATCAAGGCCCGTACAGTCGATTTCCAACAATGGCCATCGAACTGCACTTATAGCGACCTTTTTCGAATTTGATTTGGACGTATCTCCAAATCCAACCGTTAGATTTTGAATTTCTAATATTCTTTAGAAAGCTCTTTTCGATACGAACCCAACGGTTCCGGTTTTAGGAGAATCCGACGGTCGGATCTCCCGTAATGTCCGTTTGAAATAAATGGTCGAAATTTACGAACTGCCGCGGCGCGGCGCGTTCTATTCAGGCCATTATATTATATATATAATATATATTTCGTCGATTTCTATTTAAAACGAATTATATAAATAGTTTAGATTCGTTTCAAAAACAGTTTCAACTTCTATTTCAATTCAAATCAAAATTGAATTCTCCTTTATAAATTCGTTTTAAAATTCATTTCTATTCAATTCAAATTTCAATTCAATTTGAATTTATTTCACTTCACTTTCGATTCAATTTGAATTCGTTTTCAATTCAATTCAATTCAACTCAAATTGGTTTTCTATTCGATTCAAATTCATTTTCTATTCAAATTAAATTCGTTTCGTTTTCTATTTGAATCAAGTTCATTATATATTCAATTTGAAATCAAATTGGTTTTCTATTCCATTCAATTCGAAATCGTTTTATATTCAATTCAAATCGAAATCGTTATATATTCAATTCATTTCGAAATTGTTATATATTCAATTCATTTCGAAATCGTTATATATTCAATTCATTTCGAAATCGTTATATATTCAATTCATTTCGAAATCGTTATATATTCATTTCATTTCGAAATCGTTATATATTCAATTCATTTCGAAATCGTTATATATTCAATTCATTTCGAAATCGTTATATATTCAATTCATTTCGAAATCGTTATATATTCAATTCATTTCGAAATCGTTATATATTCAATTCATTTCGAAATCGTTATATATTCAATTCATTTCGAAATCGTTATATATTCAATTCATTTCGAAATCGTTATATATTCAATTCATTTCGAAATCGTTATATATTCAATTCATTTCGAAATCGTTATATATTCAATTCATTTCGAAATCGTTATATATTCAATTCATTTCGAAATCGTTATATATTCAATTCCGAATGTAATCGATATAAATATCGTTCGCGTCAAAATGGCGCATCACTATTCAACACGGCTTTATATATTCTATTTCAAATATTTCTTTTTGTCAACACACGACTAATCTCAACGAATGAGTACCGTCCATGTGTGACTATTTTTGTTAAAATACTTCGTTCAACACATGACTAATCTCAACGGATGAGTACAGTCAACACATGAACCTTTACTTTATATTGACAAAGATGTAAATTTTATTATAAAAATAATTCGTTCAACACATGACTAATCTCAACGGATGAGTATAGTCAACACATGAACCTTTACTTTATATTGACAAAGATGTAAATTTTATTATTAAAATATTCGTTCAACACATGACTAATCTCAACGGATGAGTACAGTCAACACATGAACCTTAATTTTATATTATTCTTTATTTTCTAAATTGGAATGAGGCCCAATCAATCACCATATAAAATTAATTATATGGATTTTCATACAACACATGTATAAGATAGCATTCAAAAATAATCAACCATCAACCAAAGTGCACTACACTGTATAGGCATCAAATATAGATATCTAACGCTTATAACAGTCTGTCAATCAATCGATCGATATATTTAATAAATCAGGATGAGTGAACTTCGAATTTCATCCCAACACCCGTGTGGGGTTTCAAACAATCAAACACAGATTTTATTTGTGCAGTTGGGCGATGTGTAAAATTTATCGACCCAATCAATGTCATTCAAATAGGTGTACATAAACAAACCGTCTGGTTTGTAAATGAATATTTTATTTATTCACATTCACGTTAAAAATTATATTTTTAACGATAAAACATTTTATTTTAACATATGAATTTCTATTCAGTTCATTTATTCAATAAAAATGATATTTTTATTTTTCTAACATATTTTAGAAAATTTCGGCGGTATAACGGCACGATACTAGAAACGGGACAAGGCCCAGCCTTATCCCCGGTCTAGTGAAGGCCCACGCCATTCACACATCAATCAAAATCACCAAACAACCAAATTCAAATCAAATCATCTAACCAACTACACAACCAAACAATTTAACAAACAAGCCATCCATGGTCTGTGGATGACGGGTGTCGGGTGCTACTAAGCACCGTCTGCATCCTAGTATATATATATATATAACTAGAAAAAAAGATTTTTGAGTGAGAAGTTCTCACAGAGGTTTCCACTCCGCCGTGCTTTGCTTTTGAACTGCTGAATATTCTGGATTTGCTTGAAATTCCAATGCAAATCTTTTCACGCTGTTCAAATAAAAAATTATATTTTTACTGCTTCATTCAATAAATAAAAATCGTATTTTTATTTCATATATTTTTATAACGCTTCATCCTATATAAAAATTATATTTTTATATTTCTATCTCATGTATAAAGATCAAATCTTTACCATCTATATAATATAAAAATCGTATTTTTATTCTTTCTATAATATAAAAATCATATTTTTATTTTAACACTATATGGATAAAAATCACATTTTTATCAATTCGCTATATTTATAAAAATCAAATTTTTATAGCGACATTCATATTATAAAAATCAAACCTTCATAGCGCTAAAAATCCTATCTTTTTATTTTAAAAATCAATTCTTTTTCTATAATCAAAACTCTAACTATATAAAAATCAAAACTTTTACTATATAAAAACTGATTTAAGAAAAAAAATTGTACTATATAAAATAAAAACTGGTTTCTTCTATGTATTATATGCTAAAAAAAACTAAAATTATTCTATGTATTATATATTAAAAACTGAAATTATTCTATGTTTTATATATTAAAAACTGAAATTATTCTATGTTTTATATATTAAAAACTGAAATTATTCTATGTTTTATATATATTTGGAGCTGATTTTAAATCACTGTATATATATTTTTATATAAAATAAACTGGAAAAAAAAACACTGCTATTAAAGAGAAAAGAAGAAAAAAAAATGCTCACTGCAGAATTCATCTTCATCTTCTTCGTGGCGTCGAACTACCCTCTCGTCCTAGGGTTCAAGGCCGCCACCAACACAAGCTGCCGGAGTCGGATCTGGACCCACCACGATGAAGCCTGTCGTGCCCTCCTCCAACGTCGGGAGTGGCGTCCCCTTCGGCGGTCGACGGAGCCCAGAAATCGAGCTTGAACAGAGCAACTATGAGCGGAGAAATCGCTCGAGCCACATCACAATACCCGATCTAGCTTGTATGGATTAGAAGCTCTCATCTCCCTCTTTGATTTCCGCTTATTAAATTACAGAAATTTCTTGGAGGATTTATCAGAAAATGGCGAGGAAGTATTGGGTGTTTATCGCCGTCGGTTTTCTTCGGAGGCGGGCTAAAGGGGTTTGACCGTGAGAAGGGAATGAGGCTTTGACTCTAGGGTTAGACTAATATATATATATTAATATATTTTTATTATTTAATTCTTTAAAGCGAAATTTTGCATTCGAACTCTAATTCAAACCTAATGACCGTCGCCCCTAGCTAATTACCCTCATTCCGAACACAAAGGGATATGTTTCGTAACCCAATTCGGCTGTTACGATTAGTTTTCATTTAAATTAACATTTAAATCATTATATTGAATTTTAAACGTACATTTCAATTTACTGGGGTTACACACTAACCAGAAAAATTCCAGAAAAATATTTTCTAGCTTCGTATTGACGATACGGTCCTAACAAAACTAATTTCGTCGAATTCTGAGACCGTTGGAAAAATGGCCAATTTCCAGTCGATTAAAATCAACTGAAATAGTCAAACGCGTTTTCCTTTGCTACGCTCACATATTGATTCGAAAAATTATGAAATTTGGAATCTAGCAATAATTTGACATCACGGACCCAACAAAACTGGTTTCGTCGAAATCCGAGGTCGTTTGCAAAATGTCCATTTTTAAGGGCCTGAATTCCTTAGCGACTATTCAGAATTTTCAACTGGACATATCTTTTGATTCCCGCTATGAAATCTTGATTTTCCGGATTCGCTAGAAAGATATTACCAATTAGATCCTAATGTTTTTGGTTTCACTAAAATCTGGATTGTTTTGCACCCGGTACATTCAATTGAAGTTTGAAATCAAATTATCGAACTACCGCGCCATTTTCAATTCTAATTATAATTATATATAATTATTCATATTCTAACGACGGCGTATATAATATAAACGTTCGAATTATATTCAAAATAAATTTCTCGTCGATATTATTTAAAATAATCTATTGTAAATATTCAAAATTCGCTAAAATTGCCAAAATAAAAATTTTAAACTGGCCCAGATTTTACGGGTTATTACAATCTCCCCCACTTAAAACTTTTCGTCCCCGAAAAGGTACAAAGTCGAAAGTGGTTTGATTAATCAACTCTATGATCGATCTGGCTTCCATTCTCCAACTTTTCAGTTTCTGAGAATTTTCAAATTTTCAAAAATTTGGCTAACACCCTAAATTTTCGAAAAATTTCGCCATAACCTCCCCTGCACCGGGAGCATCGGGGAATTTCAAATAGCTTCCCCGGTCCTTCAGATCTCAAAAAAGAAAAAGAAAAAGCCAAGCGGCTAGCCAATAGGCTCACAAAATCATCATCACCCAAACAAAACAGGAAATTATGTAGTAAACATGTACCTATTTGTCGGGCAAACAAATTTTATTCTTCGGCTCAAGCCTCCTTGCTATGACCTGTTCAGTATAAGTATATGTATATGCAAGCAAATGCGACCAATTATCAATACAGTTCAATATTTGATTCAATTAGGCTAATTGACTAAAAATTAGCAAACAAATAAACAAACAACACAAACATCAATCAATTAGTGAATTAGAGTTTCAAATTCATAATTTTGATACATATAAAGAAAATCATGTTTTTGATGTCAATTCACAACAATGTGTTCTAACTATATTAGTTTTGGTTCTCACACCAGTCTAATGGAAATATACAGGTATCACACCTTCGAAACACGAAACTAATTACTAATGATGACGCGTCAATCATCAGAATCAGGTCCGGGCGACTAGAGTGTGATTCTATATCTATCCAGTATATTAAAACTTCGAATATACGTTCATGACGCGTATATACAAAACCTTTATATACTCGATTGTCCATATTCAAAAATAAATAAATATTCAAATACGTATAAAATGGTTTAAATTTTCAAAACAAAATTGTTTTCATTTGAAAAATATACTCTTCACACTCGTTCTAGGATACTACTGATCCTATCTCTAACGAGTCATTCTAATTGGATATAACTAATCCAATATCTGATGAATTCTTTCGTATGGTTCTAATGTGCCTTGTTCTCGAGCTCTGTAAACCAAAGCTCTGATACCAAATGTGACGGCCTGGAATTTCGCTCGATCTGAATCAGTCGTTAAACCGATCTAGACCGTTCGAAACCCCTGATCGTTGAGAACAGGACAAATCAGAACACAAACCGAAGAACATTTCATTGCTATTACAACAATTCCATCAGATACAAGAATATACAGAGTATAAATGAATAGATTACACTCGATGAATATCAGAGATTACAATAAATTACAAAGCAGCGGAAAATAATACAAAGCACAACTGAAGGTGATATACGGATACAGAGCTTTCCGGATATCATTCCAGCTGTAAACCAGGATCCTGTGAATATAAATCTGCAAAACCAAAACTACTAGCTGCCCGTGCGGAAAATAGGGGCACCCAGAGTTTAGGTTAAAACAATAAACTCCAGGTCAGTCATGTGACTGGTGTGAGAACTAAAACAGTTATTTAAACTTTACTTTAAAAGAGAGTAATTCAAGGGACCACGCCGTATAACACGGAACGGGTTTCCTTCCAAGAATACCAGTGCATAGAATAAACAGCGCAATGCTTTTTCGAAAAATGAAGCTATTATAAGACCCAGGTCCCATCACACAATGCAAGCAAACCGGAGGATAGGGTTTTCCCTTATAATAGCCAAACATGCTTGGTACGTTTAAAACAAATCATTTGATACTATAATAAGTGTATAGTGTCAAAACAGTTTCAATCATAAATATAAATCATAGACGGCATGGGTACCATATATCATGTCGCCATACTAGTTCTACAATTAAAACCGCAATACACGTATTGGAAATTGGATTTCCGTCATGAGTCGAGGCAAGGGGCAAGCTCCTCTCCGCGTTCGAGACACTCTAGCAAATGCCTCAGGACTACGCACACTGGGTAACCCTTGGATCGGTTGGGCCGGTCCTCACTTACGTTAGAGGATTGGCAATTCCTGAACACACGTTTCCCGGTCCTTACAGACCTATAATCGAGGCGCCTCATTCCAACAACCACGAAGGTGAAAAGTATATAAATGTCAGGGCTGGTAAGTCACTGACACCACCAAAGCTAGAAAGAAACGTCGTGCTCTCCCAACGGCCCGTATCCCGTTTTTAACTCATACCGAGGTGTGAGGCTCGCGAATTCACGCTATACACAAAGCTACGCCACGAAGGCCGTGCTTTGATCATCAAACACAAGACTTTGCTTTTCAACAGAAGCCTTGATCCATGCAACTTAGCGTGCCACACAGGCAATTCATGCCATGCGACTGATGTCCATCGATATACAACCTCTGAGCTCGTACGTCTCAGAGAAGGGCGTTAAGCAAAAGAATAAATTCTCCGCCGCCAAACGGATGTATATTTAATAGAAATCAATCAACACAGAATAAAATCCAATGTCAGACACACAATCCATTTACAAGTCCGTTCTGGGTCTGAACGAAACCGGAGGCACTTTCCTCGCATATCCATCCATCTCCAAGTACGTCTGGACGACCACCAACTATTTCCATCCTCTTGGGTGTACAGCCCAATCAGGATCGTCAGTAATTACCCAAACGATGTGAAGACTTCCGGTCTTCGACCACCGTCTTCATCTTCGACTTATCGTCGAATCGGTTATTCAGAATGGGTAAAAACCCGGACTTTCCGAACAACCCGCGTATATTAAAACAAATGTTACACGAACACAACATACGCCTCATTCCAATTCATTAGTCGCTAACCGCAAATTAGCAAGAGAACAATTTCCCAAACATTAACCCCGAAGGCCGAAACCAACATCAGATCAATACCCAGGAAACCATTCTTCTTAGCCAACCTACAGCTAGTTTCTAAATTCCACATTCTTAGGGAAAGGTTCCCATTAATTTTATCCAAGATAAATTCTTTAAAATTTATCCTGTAATCTTCCTTTGGATGTTATTTAAAACCAAATTATGGTTTTTCCAACTAGTCGAGATTAGCGAACCGTAACGAAGTAATTATTTATTTTATTTCCCAATCCCGACCTATTCATCCCATGAAGCAAAACTGGTAATACTCCATATCTAACACCGTGATGTTATCGGTAAAATTAATTACCATTCCACGTTCAAATCTAATTAAAGATTTAACTATCGTTTTGGAGCAAAACTGGTAATACTCCATTCCCGCTCATTTCTAAATTTGATAATTTAGATTATAGATTCACATTTCAATCTAATTGCAAATTCGTTAGAACTCCTTTTACTGGGTTAAATAACTAGGTGTTATTTAAAACACAGTTCACGACAAACCCAAATCACATTCTATTTGTTATCGGGTTAAAGAACTAGTGTTATTTAAAACACTGTTCACGATAAACCCATTTCAAATTCAATCAAATATATTAGAAATTCCGATTATTTAAAACCCCTTTTTAAATCTAATTCATTTATTTAAAAATAATTGGGTTTTAAATTTAGTTCAAAACTGGTTCATTTCGATAAAAACCCATTTTTATCTTTTCAAGTATGGAGTTTTTCACCCTAATTTTTCCCAAATCATTTCTTATGATTTTATACAAATTATTACTATTTTTAATAATTTTATCAAGGCCCGTACAGTCGATTTCCAACAACGGCCATCGAACTGCACTTATAGCGACCTTTTTCGAATTTGATTTGGACGTATCTCCAAATCCAACCGTTAGATTTTGAATTTCTAATATTCTTTAGAAAGCTCTTTTCGATACGAACCCAACGGTTCCGGTTTTAGGAGAATCCGACGGTCGGATCTCCCGTAATGTCCGTTTGAAATAAATGGTCGAAATTTACGAACTGCCGCGGCGCGGCGCGTTCTATTCAGGCCATTATATTATATATATAATATATATAATATATATTTCGTCGATTTCTATTTAAAACGAATTATATAAATAGTTTAGATTCGTTTCAAAAACAGTTTCAACTTCTATTTCAATTCAAATCAAAATTGAATTCTCCTTTATAAATTCGTTTTAAAATTCATTTCTATTCAATTCAAATTTCAATTCAATTTGAATTCATTTCACTTCACTTTCGATTCAATTTGAATTCGTTTTCAATTCAATTCAATTCAACTCAAATTGGTTTTCTATTCGATTCAAATTCATTTTCTATTCAAATTAAATTCGTTTCGTTTTCTATTTGAATCAAGTTCATTATATATTCAATTTGAAATCAAATTGGTTTTCTATTCCATTCAATTCGAAATCGTTTTATATTCAATTCAAATCGAAATCGTTATATATTCAATTCATTTCGAAATCGTTATATATTCAATTCATTTCGAAATCGTTATATATTCAATTCATTTCGAAATCGTTATATATTCATTTCATTTCGAAATCGTTATATATTCAATTCATTTTGAAATCGTTATATATTCAATTCATTTCGAAATCGTTATATATTCAATTCATTTCGAAATCGTTATATATTCAATTCATTTCGAAATCGTTATATATTCAATTCATTTCGAAATCGTTATATATTCAATTCATTTCGAAATCGTTATATATTCAATTCATTTCGAAATCGTTATATATTCAATTCATTTCGAAATCGTTATATATTCAATTCATTTCGAAATCGTTATATATTCAATTCATTTCGAAATCGTTATATATTCAATTCATTTCGAAATCGTTATATATTCAATTCATTTCGAAATCGTTATATATTCAATTCATTTCGAAATCGTAATATATTCAATTCATTTCGAAATCGTTATATATTCAATTCATTTCGAAATCGTTATATATTCAATTCCGAATGTAATCGATATAAATATCGTTCGCGTCAAAATGGCGCATCACTATTCAACACGGCTTTATATATTCTATTTCAAATATTTCTTTTTGTCAACACACGACTAATCTCAACGAATGAGTACCGTGCATGTGTGACTATTTTTGTTATAATACTTCGTTCAACACATGACTAATCTCAACGGATGAGTACAGTCAACACATGAACCTATACTTTATATTGACAAAGATGTAAATTTTATTATAAAAATAATTCGTTCAACACATGACTAATCTCAACGGATGAGTATAGTCAACACATGAACCTTTACTTTATATTGACAAAGATGTAAATTTTATTATTAAAATATTCGTTCAACACATGACTAATCTCAACGGATGAGTACAGTCAACACATGAACCTTAATTTTATATTATTCTTTATTTTCTAAATTGGAATGAGGCCCAATCAATCACCATATAAAATTAATTATATGGATTTTCATACAACACATGTATAAGATAGCATTCAAAAATAATCAACCATCAACCAAAGTGCACTACACTGTATAGGCATCAAATATAGATATCTAACGCTTATAACAGTCTGTCAATCAATCGATCGACATATTTAATAAATCAGGATGAGTGAACTTCGAATTTCATCCCAACACCCGTGTGGGGTTTCAAACAATCAAACACAGATTTTATTTGTGCAGTTGGGCGATGTGTAAAATTTATCGACCCAATCAATGTCATTCAAATAGGTGTACATAAACAAACCGTCTGGTTTGTAAATGAATATTTTATTTATTCACATTCACGTTAAAAATTATATTTTTAACGATAAAACATTTTATTTTAACATATGAATTTCTATTCAGTTCATTTATTCAATAAAAATGATATTTTTATTTTTCTAACATATTTTAGAAAATTTCGGCGGCATAACGGCACGATACTAGAAACGGGACAAGGCCCAGCCTTATCCCCGGTCTAGTGAAGGCCCACGCCATTCACACATCAATCAAAATCACCAAACAACCAAATTCAAATCAAATCATCTAACCAACTACACAACCAAACAATTTAACAAACAAGCCATCCATGGTCTGTGGATGACGGGTGTCGGGTGCTACTAAGCACCGTCTGCATCCTAGTATATATATATATAACTAGAAAAAAAGATTTTTGAGTGAGAAGTTCTCACAGAGGTTTCCACTCCGCCGTGCTTTGCTTTTGAACTGCTGAATATTCTGTATTTGCTTGAAATTCCAATGCAATTCTTTTCACGCTGTTCAAATAAAAAATTATATTTTTACTGCTTCATTCAATAAATAAAAATCATATTTTTATTTCATATATTTTTATAACGCTTCATCCTATATAAAAATTATGTTATTATATTTCTATCTCATGTATAAAGATCAAATCTTTACCATCTATATAATATAAAAATCGTATTTTTATTCTTTCTATAATATAAAAATCATATTTTTATTTTAACACTATATGGATAAAAATCACATTTTTATCAATTCGCTATATTTATAAAAATCAAATTTTTATAGCGACATTCATATTATAAAAATCAAACCTTGACAGCGCAAAAAATCCTATCTTTTTATTTTAAAAATCAATTCTTTTTCTATAATCAAAACTCTAACTATATAAAAATCAAAACTTTTACTATATAAAAACTGATTTAAGAAAAAAAAATTGTACTATATAAAATAAAAACTGGTTTCTTCTATGTATTATATGCTAAAAAAAACTAAAATTATTCTATGTATTATATATTAAAAACTGAAATTATTCTATGTTTTATATATTAAAAACTGAAATTATTCTATGTTTTATATATTAAAAACTGAAATTATTCTATGTTTTATATATATTTGGAGCTGATTTTAAATCACAGTATATATATTTTTATATAAAATAAACTGAAAATAAAAAAAAACACTGCTATTAAAGAGAAAAGAAGAAAAAAAAAATGCTCACTGCAGAATTCATCTTCATCTTCTTCGTGGCGTCGAACTACCCTCTCGTCCTAGGGTTTAAGGCCGCCACCAACACAAGCTGCCGGAGTCGGATCTGGACCCACCACGATGAAGCCTGTCGTGCCCTCCTCCAACGCCGGGAGTGGCGTCCCCTTCGGCGGTCGACGGAGCCCAGAAATCGAGCTTGAACAGAGCGACTATGAGCGGAGAAATCGCTCGAGCCACATCACAATACCCGATCTAGCTTGTATGGATTAGAAGCTCTCATCTCCCTCTTTGATTTCCGCTTATTAAATTACAGAAATTTCTTGGAGGATTTATCAGAAAATGGCGAGGAAGTATTGGGCGTTTATCGCCGTCGGTTTTCTTCGGAGGCGGGCTAAAGGGGTTTGACCGTGAGAAGGGAATGAGGCTTTGACTCTAGGGTTAGACTAATATATATATATTAATATATTTTTATTATTTAATTCTTTAAAGCGAAATTTTGCATTCGAACTCTAATTCAAACCTAATGACCGTCGCCCCTAGCTAATTACCCTCATTCCGAACACAAAGGGATATGTTTCGTAACCCAATTCGGCTGTTACGATTAGTTTTCATTTAAATTAACATTTAAATCATTATATTGAATTTTAAACGTACATTTCAATTTACTGGGGTTACACACTAACCAGAAAAATTCCAGAAAAATATTTTCTAGCTTCGTATTGACGATACGGTCCTAACAAAACTAATTTCGTCGAATTCTGAGACCGTTGGAAAAATGGCCAATTTCCAGTCGATTAAAATCAACTGAAATAGTCAAACGCGTTTTCCTTTGCTACGCTCACATATTGATTCAAAAAATTATGAAATTTGGAATCTAGCAATAATTTGACATCACGGACCCAACAAAACTGGTTTTGTCGAAATCCGAGGTCGTTTGCAAAATGTTCATTTTTAAGGGCCTGAATTCCATAGCGACTATTCAGAATTTTCAACTGGACATATCTTTTGATTCCCGCTATGAAATCTTGATTTTCCGGATTCGCTAGAAAGATATTACCAATTAGATCCTAATGTTTTTGGTTTCACTAAAATCCGGATTGTTTTGCACCCGGTACATTCAATTGAAGTTTGAAATCAAATTATCGAACTACCGCGCCATTTTCAATTCTAATTATAATTATATATAATTATTCATATTCTAACGACGGCGTATATAATATAAACGTTCGAATTATATTCAAAATAAATTTCTCGTCGATATTATTTAAAATAATCTATTGTAAATATTCAAAATTCGCTAAAATTGCCAAAATAAAAATTTTAAACTGGCCCAGATTTTACGGGTTATTACAGATGGAGTCATTTGTTGGCTCATTTACGCCCCATAGGGCGGAGAGACGTATTGTTCAGGCATAATAATCCACATCGGTGGACCGGCCCTGACGATCCAAGGCCCACCTGAGTCTGGGACCTGAGACATGGGCTAGATTGTCTCGAATCGGTTGAGGACTATCTTTTGCCTCGGTTCATAGACGGAAATCCAATTTCCAAATACGTGACTTTGCGGTTTTATTTGTAAACCTATATATGGCGACATAGTGGCATGGGACGCTCATGTCGCCTATGATTGATACTTATGATTTGAAGTTGTTTTATACACTATGCACTTATAGTAGTATCAAATGATTTGTTTTAAAACGTATCAAGCATTCTTTGGCTGTTATAAGGGAAAACCCTATCCTCGGCTGCGTTGCATTGTGTGTTGGGACCTGGGTCTTATAACAGCTTCATTTTTCTTTATTTAGCATTGCGCTGTTTTTTTTATGCACTGGTATTCTTGGGAGGAAACCCGTTCCGTGTTATACGGCGTGGTCCCTTGATTTACCTAACTTTTAAAATAAAGAATAATAACTGTTTTAGTTCTCACACCAGTCACATGACTGACCTGGAGTTTATTGTTTTAACCTAAACTCTGGGTGCCCTTATTTTGACACGGGCAGCTAGTAGTTTTGGTTTTGCAGATTTATATTCACAGGATCCTGGTTTACAGCTGGAACGATATCCGGAAAGCTTTGTATCCGTATATCTCCTTCTAGTTGTGTATTGTATTATTTTCCACTGCGATGTATTTAAATGTAATTTAAATCTCTGATATTTCTGTGTAATATTCATTTATACTCTGTATATTCTTGTAATCTGATGCATTGTTGTAATATACAATGAAATGTTCTTCTGTATGCGTTCTATTTTGTCCTGTTCTCGAACGATAGGGCATTTTCGAACGGTCTGGGTCGGTTTAGCGACTGATTCGGATCGAGCGAAATTCCTTGCCGTCACAGTTGGTATCAGAGCTTTGGTTTACAAAGCAGAGAACAAGGCACATTAGAACTATACGAAAGAATTCATCAGATATTGGATTAGTAATATCCAATTAGAATGACTCGTTAGAGGTAGGATCAGTAGTATCCTAGAACGAGCGTGAAGAGTATATTTTTGAAAATGAAAACAAATTTTGTTTTGAAAATCTAAATCAATTATTCGTATTTGATTATTTATTTGTATTGATTTGGACAGTCCAGTATATAAAGATTTTGCATATGCGCCTTGCAAACGTATATTCGAAGTTTTAATATACTGGATAGATATAGAACCACACTCTAGTCACCCGGGGATGATCCTGATGATGGTGCATCATCATCAGCATCTATATTCGAGTGTCGAAGGTGTGATATCTATATATTTCCATTAGACTGGTGTGAGAACCAAAATTAGATAGGGCTTATTGTTGTGATTTGGCATCAAAAATCTGATTTTTGACTATATATCAAAGTTATGAATTTGAAACTCTAATTCACTAATTGATTGATGTTTGTGTTGTTTGTTTAATTGTTTGATAATTTTGAACCATTTAGCCTAATTGAAACAAATATTGAACTGTATTGAAAATTGGTCACAATTGCTTGCATATACATATACTTACATTGAACAGGTCATAGCAAGGAGGCTAGAGCAGAGAATAAAATTTGTTTGCCCGACAAATAGGTACATGTTTAATACATAATTTACTGTTTTGTTTGGGTGATGATGATTTTATGAGCCTATTGGCTAGCCGCTTGGCTTTTTCTTTTTCTTTTTGAGATCTGGAGGACCGGGGAAGCTATTTGAAATTCCCCGATGCTCCCGGTGCAGGGGAGGTTATGGCGAAATTTTTCGAAAATTTAGGGAGTTAGCCAAATTTTGAAAATTCTCAGAAACTAAAAGGTTGGAGAATGGAAGCCGGATCGAACGTAGAGCTGAATAATCAAACCACTTTCGACTTTGTTCCTTTTCGGGGACGAAAAGTTTTAAGTGGGGGAGATTGTAATAACCCGAAAATCTGGGCCAATTTAAAAATTTTTAATTTGGCAATTTTAGCGAATTTTGATTATTTAAAATAGATTATTTTAAATAAAATCAACGAGAAATTCATTTTGAATAGAATTCGAACGTATATAATATACGCGTCGTCGTTAGAATATAAATATTTATATATAATTATAAATAGAATTGAAAATGGCGCGGTAGTTCGATAATTCGATTTCAAACTTCAATTGAATGTACCGGGTGCAAAACAATCCAGATTTTAGTGAAACCAAAAATAATGAAATCTAATAGTGAATATCTTTCCAACGAATCCGAAAAATCAAAAGTTCGTAGCGGGAATCAAAAGATATGTCCAGTTGAAAATTCTGAATAGTCGCTATGGATTTCAGGCCCTTAAAAATTGAAATTTTGCAAACAACCTCGGATTTCGACGAAACCAGTTTTGTTGGGTCCGTGATGTCAAATTATTGCTAGGTTTCAAATTTCATAATTTTTCGAATCCATATGTGAGCGTGGCAAAGGAAAACGCGTTTGACCAGTTTCAGTTGATTTTAATCGACTGGAAAATGGCCATTTTTCAAACGGTCTCAGAATTCGACGAAACTAGTTTTGTTAGGACCGTATCGTCAATACGAAGCTAGAAAATATTTTTCTGGAATTTTTCAAGTTAGTATGTGACCCTGGTAAATTGAAATGCGCGTTCAAATTCAATATATAGAGTTATATGTTGATTTTGACGGAAACTGATCGTAACAAGTGAATTGGGTTTCAAAGCATATCCCATTGTGTTCGGAATGGGGGTAATTAGCTAGGGACGACAATCGTTGGGTCGCGTTTCGAGTTCGGGTGGAAAGTCAACAATTCTTGAAAGAATAAAATATTAATTAAATAAAATTATATAAACTAACCCCCCTTCCCTCATTCTCAAGTCAACTGTCGAATAAAAAAAAGAAAAAAGAAAAAAAAGGCCGATCCCCTTTTTCCGCCGTTGCCCCCCCCACCGCGCCTTCCATCGGAGCGCCGCCAGCACCTGCTCCGACCACCAAACCACCACCATCCCCCTCCCATCTCGCTCCTCTCTCTATCTTCGTTAATTCGGTCCCCCAAACCCCAACAACCCAAGACCCGACACCGGAAATCCTCTACCGCCACCCCATTGGCCTCCCGCGCCACCTGCACCCCTCCCCTGGACCAACGCCGCGCCGGAGCTCTTCCTTCCCCTCCTCCTCAGCCTCGTGAACCCCCCCTCCTTCAACAGTAAGTTTTTCTATTTGAAAATCCTTGTTTTAAAATTAGTTTTTATTTAAATCAGTCCTGATATAAATGGGTTCCTATATAAATCAGTTTTTATTATAGGATAGCATACGAAATGTGATTTTTATCATGAGAGAATGGATTTTTGTATATAGATCATTGTTTTTGAAAATCTACAAAAAAAAAAGCTTTGGTTTTTTTTAAAATAAAAATAACTTCGAAATAAAAATAGGATTTTTATATATTGAACTTCGAAATAAAAATAGGATTTCTATATATTGAACTTCGAAATAAAAATAGGATTTTTATATATTGAACTTCGAAATAAAAATAGGATTTTTATATATTGAACTTCGAAATAAAAATAGGATTTCTATATATTGAACTTCGAAGTAAAAATTCGATTTTTATATATTATTGAATAGCAAAGTAAAAATTCGATTTTTATATATTGACTAGCAAAGTAAAAATGTGATTTTACGTATGTAGAGAATACGGGCAACGAAGATGACAATGGGCGAGAACGACGAAGATTTCTACTTTAGAAGAGCCATGGAGCTAGGATAGCTATTGGTGAGAATTTCTCACCTTTCAATTTCATTTTCTAGTTATATATATATATATACTAGGATGCAGACGGTGCTTAGTAGCACCCGACACAATCGTCCACAGACCATGGACTTGTTTGTTTGGTTGCATAGATTAGTTATATGATGTGATTTGGATTTGGTTGTTTGGTGATTTTGATTGATGTGTGAATGGCGTGGGCCTTCACTAGATCGGGGATAAGGCTAGGCCTCGTCCCGTTTCTAGTATCGTGCCGTTATGCCGCCGAAATTTTCTAAAATATGTTAGAAAAATAAAAATATCATTTTATTTAAAGAATGAACTGAATAAAAATTCATATGATAAAATAAAATGTTTTATCGTTAAAAATATAATTTTTAACGTGAAAGTGAATAAATAGATATTTATAGACAAATCGGCCGATTTGTTTATATGCATTGATTTGACTGATATTGATTGGGTCGATAAATTTTACACATCGCCCAACTGCACAAATAAAATCTGTGTTTGATTGTTTGAAACCCCACACGGGTGTTGGGATGAAATTTGAAGTTCACTCATCCTGATTGATTAAATATGTCGATCGATTGATTGACAGGCTGTTATAAGCGTTAGATATCTATATTTGATGCTTATACAGTGTAGTGCACTTTGGTTGATGGTTGATTATTTTTCAATGCTATTATATGTGTGTAATGTATGGAATCCATATAATTAACTTTATATGGTAATTGATTGGGCCTCATTCCAATTTGAAAAATAAAGAATATTATAAAATAAAGGTTCATGTGTTGACAGTACTCATCCATTGAGATTGGTCATGTGTTGAACGAAATATTTTAGTAATAAAATTTACATCTTTATAATATAAAATAAAGGTTCATGTGTTGACAGTTCTCATCCATTGAGATTGGTCATGTGTTGGACGAAATAATTTGATAATAACAACTATTTTGAAAAAGGAAATATTTGAAAAAGAAATATTTGAAATAGAAATTTATGAAGCCGTGTTGATTAGATTGACGCCATTTTGACGTGAACGATATTTATATCGATTTTAACGATTTCGAAATGAAATGAATTGAAAACGATTTCGAAATGAAATGAATTGAAAACAATTTCGAAATGAATTGAAAACGATTTCGAAATGAAATGAATTGAAAACGATTTCGAAATGAAATGAATTGAAAACGATTTCGAAATGAAATGAATCGAAAACGATTTCGAAATGAAATGAATTGAAAACGATTTCGAAATGAAATGAATTGAAAACGATTTCGAAATAAAATGAATTGAAAACGATTTCGAAATGAAATGAATTGAAAACGATTTCGAAATGAAATGAATTGAAAACGATTTCAAAATGAAATGAATTGAAAACGATTTCGAAATGAAATGAATTGAAAACGATTTCGAAATGAAATGAATTGAAAACGATTTCGAAATGAAATGAATTGAAAACGATTTCGAAATGAAATGAATTGAAAACGATTTCGAAATGAATTGAAAACGAATTCAAATTGAATTAGAAGCGAATTGGAAGGAATTCAAATTGAATTGAAATTCGAATTGAATAGAAATGAATTTTAAAACGAATTTATAAAGAAGAATTCAATTTTGCTTTGAATTGAAATGGAAGTTGAAATAGATTTTGAAACGAATTTTAAAACTATTTATATAATTCATTTTGAATAGAAAATCGATGAAATATATATTATATATATATTATATATATAATATAATGGCCTGAATAGAACGCGCCGCGCCGCGGCAGTTCGTGAATTTCAACCATTTATTTCAAACGGACATTACGGGAGATCCGACCGTCGGATTCTCCTAAAATCGGAACCGTTGGGTTCGTATCGAAAAGAGCTTTCTAACGAATATTAGAAATTTGAAATCTAACGGTTGGATTTGGAGTTACGTCCAAATCAAATTTGAAAAAGGTCGCTGTAAGTGCAGTTCGATGGCCATTGATGGAAATCGACTGTACGAGCCTTGATAAAATTATTAAAAATAGTAATAATTTGTGTAAAATCATAAGAAATGATTTAGAAAGGATTGGGATGAAAAACTCCATATTTGAAAAGATAAAAATAGATTTTTATCGAAATGAACTAGTTTTGAACTAGAATTATAATTCTATTTATTTTTAAATAAATAAATTGAATTTAAAAAGGGTTTTGAAAATAACCAAAATATCCAATGATTGCATTGGAGTGGATTTGAATCGAAATTGTCTTCGGAATATTTCGATGTTGGAATTCGTGATTACACAGGTGTTGTTATGGAAATTTGAAAGATATATATTTATATCGTTATTTCCAATATGACATTTGTTAATCGTAGAATTTGATATTGAATATAAGCCGATATATTTTCTATTCAGAGCCTTGTATTGAATATCAAATGTGATTTGGGTTTGTCGTGAATGGTGTCTTCACTAACGCTGTTCTTGAACCCAGTTGAGAAAAGATTAAACCTCTTTATTTAGATTTAGTGAAGTGTACCAATTAAATAATATTTAATTGGAATTGAATTGATATTGATTTTTGGGTTTATCGTGAACAGTGTTTTAAATAACACTCGTTCTTTAACCCGATAATTAATGAATGTGACTTTGGGTTTATCGTGAACCGTGTTTTAAATGACACTGATTCTTTAACCCAGTTAACGATTAAAACTAAGTGGGGTTTTAATGAATCTTTAATTAGATTGAAATAATCGAGAATGGAGTATCACCAGTTTTACTCCAGGCGATAGTTAAATCTTTAATTAGATTCGAACGTGAAATGGTAATTGAATTTACCGATAACACTGTGGTGTTAGATATGAAGTGTAACGACCCGCAAATCTGAGCTATCTGAGTTGACTAAATACACCACACGTCCAACCCAAATAACACAGAAATACGAACCATTAATAGAAAGAAGTTAGAAGATGAGAAATAGGAAGAAAGAAAATGTTAGAATAGAAGAAAAACGAAGATCACAACTCACAGCGGAACGAATAAAATATTTTATATAATATAACTCTTGAAATACAAATTAGTTTTGTACATATATACATACCATCATCAGAGTACACATAACATTTGATCCAGCGGAAGTAACTCTAAATAATTAACGTTGAAGCCTCCTACTTCAAGCTCCTCCAAGTGTATCTGTAAAAGCCTGAAACACTTGACTGCCCGTACAAATTTGGGCACCCAAGAGTTTAGGGAAAACAAAAAAAACAAAATAAACTCTGGGTCAGTCATGGGACTGGTGTGAGTAAACTCCAACCACTTGTTTAACTTTCAAAACCCTTTTCGAAAGAAAAGATAATAGTAAGACCATCCCACACATAAACATGGATGGCTTTTACCTTACTATAACCCAAAACACTTTGATACGAAAATCCAGTGATATTATAATAATGTCAACATCAAGTAAATAACCAAATAGCAGAACGCTTGCATCTCACGCTTCACATATATAGTATAAAATCAAAACCCGCATGGCGCTTATTGGAGATTGGATTTCCAACATGACAAGGTATGGGACCACCTTCCGATGATGTATCTCTAGAGGCAAATACACCTGGGTTCAACTAGAACGTCTTGCAACCCGGCCCACACATGACCGACCACTCATTTCGTTTGAGTGTATCAAATGTATATCACCAACGGTTGGACTCAAACCATCGTTTCCCGATTGGGCAGAATCGATAGATTAAGAATCAAAAGGAATTTCTCTAGATAGGTGATTATACACCCTAATAGGTGCGACCCACATAGCCATGCTGCCTGCCCGATTTTTGTCCTTTCCCGGTTGTTGAGGCCTGAGGCTACGCATACTTACCATTCATTGATAGCACAATCACTTTGAATGCCACATTGTCAGATCCGTTAATCACTAGTTGAGTTTGCACAAATATTCTGGATGTTATGCTAAGGGATAAATCCGTTGCAACCATATACATTCATACAGACCAACCCATTTGATCATTGGAAATACTCTGTCAGACATTCGTCCATTTACGTTCGTTCTGGGATTGAACGAAACCGAAGGCACTATTTCTATAAATAGAAAAGCCCTTGCACTTTACTCCGTCTTCAATATATTCAGCATACTTGGTTCGCAACGCTAATGCCGATACGGAGTGGTTCTTCGGATAATAATCCAACCGGTCTCTCCATATTGACAACGATGGTCAAAACTTCGATA
The DNA here is from genome assembly GCA_030737875.1 of Allium sativum. NCBI lineage: Eukaryota > Viridiplantae > Streptophyta > Magnoliopsida > Asparagales > Amaryllidaceae > Allium > Allium sativum. The sequence continues at coordinate 295,129,006 of CM060919.1, forward strand.
GTCTGTGATTTAACTATCGAATAAAAACAAGTGTTCATCCAACATATCAAACAAATCACTGGGCTCTTTAACTAATATTCATTAATTAAATCACTTTTCCATTTTCCCTATCAATATTTGTTAACCAAATATTTTCAATAATCGTCTCGGCCTCTTATGCCATTTGGAAAACGTTTCCAAATATTAACTTCTTTTGTTTTCTATATATTAGAAAATATCTCTATTTGCAATTGGAAACAATTCCAATCACTTATCTCTATCTCTTTTGTTTACAATATTCGATTTTTATATTCACTTTCCTATCGAATTCTATACGTCGATACAATGATTTCTAATTATCAAAATATCTTAAAAATATTCTAACTCCTTAAATTTTCGGAAAATTTTGCCATAACCTCCCCTGTATCGGGAGCATCGGGAAATTTCAAATAGCTTCCCGGTATCTTCTCATCTCAAAAAGAAAAAGAAAAAGCCAAGCGGCTTGCCGATACGGCGCATAAAATCTCATATATGAATTAAACATGTACCTTTTTGTCGGGCACATAAATAAAAATCTTTATATACTCCATCCCATATCTGTTTAACACCTGTTCACCTGTTTCCAATTCAATTCAACTCAATCCATTCGTTTGAATTCAATTTTGAATCGTTTGAATTCAGTTTCTCTCAATTATTTTTTTAAATCGGCCATTTTGCCTATTTCACTTCTTTGTTGAACCTAACGTGCTCAAATTGATCCCACTTGCTTATACAAATCAAATCCTTTTTTTTCATTTCTAGTTTCATATTTGGTTTGAATATGAAATCACAAGTTAATTTACTTATTCACAGTTTGCTCGATTCAATCGTTTTAACTAATTCATTTGTCAGTTTGCAAATTAACTCCTTTGCCTACATCACTTTGATATTTGAATATAACCTATCCAAATATATTTCAACTTGATTATACTAATTGAATTTCATTTTCAATTCACGTTCTATATTCAATTTCAAATATATATTTACAAATTCCCTTCACCTTTCAAAGTTCATCTTCAAAATTCGATTAACTAATTTCTCTTTGTCTTAGTCAACTCTATTCAATAATCAAAATATGATTATTGATTTTAAAAAAACCATTTCTTTCACTTCACTTAAGTTTGCATATATTTCATAACTCAAATCTGAGATTTTCTAAATAGAAATTCGGATTTTATTTGCTTGAAATCCTTTTATAAAATTTAATAAACCGTTATGGTTTTAAATCGTTCTGGCGCTGTTTTTCTGAAAATTTGATTTTGACATAACTCAAAATCTATACGACGAAATTCATATTTTTCTCCTTCATTAGAAAACTATTATCAAATCGGCCCTGACGTTTCTTGTTTCGAAGAATTCCGACTTCAATTGCGTTCTGTATACTCGATTGAAGTTCGAATCGCCAATTTACGAACTGCATCGCTGCGGCGAGTTCGTTTTAATTATATTTATATATATATATAAACTTTTAAACTTCTTTAAAATGAATGCAACTTCATTTAACTTCCATTTGAATTCCTTGATTCAAATTCCAATCTCACTTTTGAATTCTATATTCAAATTCCAATTCCTTTTCTATTTGATATTCAAATTCAATACTTGAATTTCAATTCCATATTCAAATTCTATGTTTGAATTCATTTGAATTCTCTTATTCAAACTCTATATCTAAATTCCATTGGAACTTCTATATTCCAATTCCTATATTTGAATTCTATTGAAATTCAAATATTCAAACTCCTTTTTAAATTCTATATTCAAAATTTCAGGGTGTAAAACCCATTTGAATTTCATATTCAGACCCCATAGATTAAATCCTATTCGAATCCAATTTGAATCTCTTATATTCAAATTTCATTTTTCCATTTGAATTCTAATATTCAAATTCATTTCCAACCCCATTTGAATTCTAATATTCAAACTCATTTTTTTTTTAACACCATTTGAATTTCTTCACTCAAATTCATTTGAATTCCCTTGAATTCAAATTCCATTTCAAAACCATTTGGATTTCCCTATTTTGAAATCCTATTTGAAATTCTATTTCCAATTCTACTTTGAAAATCCTATTTCAAAGTTTATTTCAAATTCTATTTTGAAATTCTACATTCAAATCTCTATTTGAATTTCTTTATTCAAATTCTTTTGAATTCAAATTTTATTTTAATTCCTTGGATTCAAATTCTATTCTTCATTCTAATTCCGTCTATTCAAATTCTATTTGAACTTCTATTTGAATTTCTAATATTCAATCTCCTTTTAAAATTCAAATATTTAAACTCCCTTTAAAAATTCAAATGTTATACTCAAATTTCATTTGAGTTATATATTTAAAAATTTCATTTCACATCCTATTTGAAATTTCATTTCAAATTCCAATTTCACGCTTGTATTTCTATTTATCAAATGATAATTCTTTTCACTTCATTTTATAACTTCGTTATAAAAGAACTATTTATAAACTTCGTTATAAAAGAACTATTTATAAACTTCGTTTATAAAGAATCTACTTGTTTTATTTTTCAAAACAAGTTTATATTTTTATTTCCATTTAAATTTCAAATTCTATTTAAAAATAGAATTTTCCCTTTTTTAAATCTCCAATATCTTTTTTACGATATTTTTAAATATCATTACTTAAGCCCAGTGATATTTAAACACACAAGCAACGAATTATTTATTTTTCTAACACATCATATATAACAATATATATGCAAACAAATAAACAAACAGATAATATATTTTTGAGGAATCCAGTTGGATTCCTCCAACCTGTTTTCCTGCATCCACAGATGTTAGCACATAAATAATACCCATTCTGCTTCGTGGCAGAATATCGCGGTATAGAAGGTCATCCACTAATCATAGCGTGGGGCGTATAGGGTAATCATCCGCTATGAAACTGCGGGCATCCGCTAATGAGACTGCGGGAATCCAACCAATCAATCAACCCAATATATATATATATAGCCTAAATAACTAATATATATAAAGCCAGCAGAAAAATCCAAACAAGCAGCAATAATTATTTTTAACGAAATAAAAATAATTATAAATAAAAGGTGAGTGAGATTTACTCACCGAGATTTCTATTTGTAGAATATCCAATGCAGCCAATTTTATAGATTTCACAATGTTTTCTCCAATCGTCTGTTTTTCAATCTAAAATAACATAAATAAAATCTCAGTTTTTAATTAGACAAATTAAATTTAATTAATTGTCACTTGTAAATAAAATTCCAAATTTAAACATTAATCTTACTAAACTATTAGTCTACAAATTTTATTCCTTATAACTAATTTCCTTTAGATGGACTAATTAGACAAAATAATTTATTTCAATCAATTTCAATAATTTCCTTGCATTCAATTTTTTTCTATTTCACACTAACAAAATAACTAAGTGAATTACCTAATTTGAAATAAGTTTCAAACCCTAAAAAATCTAATTTAGCTTATAATTTTATTTACAAAATTTCTATTTGAATTATCATGCAATTTACTAAAAAAATATATAAATAATTTAGGTTTACCTTAATCGAAAATCTCCCAGCAAAAATCTTCCTTCTCACCACAGTCTACGGCAATGGAAACCGCCCTCACCACTCACCTCACGTTCAATTTGACACCAAGTCGGCAGGTTTTCAACCTCCATCTGAACATCGCTACACCTCCTAGTGACCCCTACTATGCGTCTCATCACCATCAGACCAGAGCGCCTCAAATTCCAATACTACCAGCCCTAGATCGACCCTTCCCAGAACTCGTCAAACACCTCCTACAGACCACGACATCGAACCCTTCATGAACTTATGTCCCCTTTCTTTCGTTGCGCCTTCGATTCCAGAAACACCCAACCTTATCGCGAACTCCCAACTGCGACAGATCCAAAACACCATCACTTTATCGAGTCGAATTCGAGCCCAGAAGGGCGACTTCCTACCGCGCTTCAACTGATTCGAACGGAGGCTTTGATTTCTCTTAATCGGTGGAATTCGATTTTTGAAAGACTGGGGGAAATGAAAAGAATTTAGATCGGAAATGCTTTGTGATTTTCGGATGAGGGATAATGAAAGCTCGGTTTATTATATAGGCGCAGGGAGGAACTAACAGTACTGAAGCCATTAAATTTTATGTCTGCTAGACATTGAAGGTGGGAGGCAGAAATCGTTGCTCGATGTATAAAATAGGTCTGCGCGATTTTTTTATCTAGGGTGGCTGATGTATATGAAAATATAGGTCGGCTTTGTAAAACAGTTGAAAGGATTTTGATTTTGACATTGAACTGACTTAACAAAATTTTTAAATCAAATATCTTGCGTTAACGGACACCATCTCAATCACTGATATATTTAGGGTTAACCACTATTTTAAACACACTATAACAGGTTTTGAAGCGTAATTCAATCGTCTGAAAAAAATCAATTTACATGGATGATATAATTTAAATCTATTAAAATATAAATTGGTTTCAAACAATTTTAAAAAAAAATTTAATTACCATCGTTCTAATTCCAATAGAATTTATATGGATCGACCGAACCGTTTTGATTTAGTTTTAAATCTGAATTATATCCTATATTGATTATTAAATCGATAAATTCAATATAAAAATTCTTTTATATTATCAACACAATATTTAAATGATATTAAATTTTTAAAACTAATCGTTTAAAAACCTGGGTCGTTACATTCTTCCCCCCTTAAAATAATTTCGTCCCCGAAATTGCTAAGGTAGGAAAATGGTACAAATCCATTACTTTCCAAAATCTCACCTATGTTGAAACCCACCTCTTCATATTTCAACAAATTTTAATTCTACCAAACTTTTTGTCTTCCTTCATTTGATTTGAATGATCTACGATCAATCCATTTATATCCAATCTATATTCCATTAAACCTATTCAAATTGATTCTAGTCAATTTGATTTACCCTGAACCATTTAACTTGCTTAAGTTAAATTTTAATTCCAGAATCCAAATCCCAGGGTTTTCATTTCAAATCCGTTTGAAATTCAATAAATATAGACATATATTTATTTTCATTTCAAATTCAAAACATTTGAATATTCAAACCAATTTGTTTTCTTTCAAACAGATTTCCATCAAAACTTTGTCTAAGGTAGCAATTCATCACTTAGAAACTTGGAAATGAACGCTGATGATGTTGCAATCATCATCAGAATTATTTCTCAGCCACCGAAGTGAGTTCAGTGCCTTATTATTTCAAAATCCATGATTTTCTTTCAAATCCTTTAAAACCAATCTATATTATTTTAATATACTTCCAAAAATATTTCAAACTTCCCAGGATTTAAATTCCAAATTCTGGCTTGAATTTAATTTCAATTCACTTGTATATGTTATATACAAGTTTTATTTTGGTTATATATAACCATTCCAATTTTTTTATAATCAAATTTGATGATAACAATCAACACATCCAATAATTTCAGAAAATTATTAGTTATATATCAAAATAGAATTTTGGGTAAAATTATTTCATCTACCCATTTTAAAACTATATCATGTTCAATCTTCTGTTCAAGTATTTAGAAACTCCTATCGACGTCGTGGCGTCCCACGATTCGACCAGAATTCATAAACCACTCTACAGACTAGCCAACACAATATAAAACAATTTTTATATCAACATACAAATACGCGCTCTCGTATATACACTCAACTCATTCTAGGGTACTGCTGACCCTATCTCTAATGAGCACATGCCACACAAGCCTAGGTGTTCGCTCAACCTAAGCTCTGATACCAACTGTAACGACCCGCAAATCTGAGCTATCTGAGTTGACTAAATACACCACACGTCCAACCCAAATAACACAGAAATACGAACCATTAATAGAAAGAAGTTAGAAGATGAGAAATAGGAAGAAAGAAAATGTTAGAATAGAAGAAAAACGAAGATCACAACTCACAGCGGAACGAATAAAATATTTTATATAATATAACTCTTGAAATACAAATCAGTTTTGTACATATATACATACCATCATCAGAGTACACATAACATTTGATCCAGCGGAAGTAACTCTAAATAACTAACGTTGAAGCCTCCTACTTCAAGCTCCTCCAAGTGTATCTGTAAAAGCCTGAAACACTTGACTGCCCGTACAAATTTGGGCACCCAAGAGTTTAGGGAAAACAAAAAAAACAAAATAAACTCTGGGTCAGTCATGGGACTGGTGTGAGTAAACTCCAACCACTTGTTTAACTTTCAAAACCCTTTTCGAAAGAAAAGATAATAGTAAGACCAGCCCACACATAAACATGGACGGCTTTTACCTTACTATAACCCAAAACACTTTGATACGAAAATCCAGTGATATTATAATAATGTCTACATCAAGTAAATAACCAAATAGCAGAACGCTTGCATCTCACGCTTCACATATATAGTATAAAATCAAAACCCGCATGGCGCTTATTGGAGATTGGATTTCCAACATGACAAGGTATGGGACCACCTTCCGATGATGTATCTCTAGAGGCAAATACACCTGGGTTCAACAAGAACGTCTTGCAACCCGGCCCACACATGACCGACCACTCATTTCGCTTGAGTGTATCGAATGTATATCACCAACGGTTGGACTCAAACCACCGTTTCCCGAATGGGCAGAATCGATAGATTAAGAATCAAAAGGAATTTCTCTAGATAGGTGATTATACACCCTAATGGGTGCGACCCACATAGCCATGCTGCCTGCCCGATTTTTGTCCTTTCCCGGTTGTTGAGGCCTGAGGCTACGCATACTTACCATTCATTGATAGCACAATCACTTTGAATGCCACATTGTCAGATCCGTTAATCACTAGTTGAGTTTGCACAAATATTCTGGATGTTATGCTAAGGGATAAATCCGTTGCAACCATATACATTCATACAGACCAACCCATTTGATCATTGGAAATACTCTGTCAGACATTCGTCCATTTACGTTCGTTCTGGGATTGAACGAAACCGAAGGCACTATTTCTATAAATAGAAAAGCCCTTGCACTTTACTCCGTCTTCAATATATTCAACATACTTGGTTCGCAACGCTAATGCCGATACGGAGTGGTTCTTCGGATAATAATCCAACCGGTCTCTCCATATTGACAACGATGGTCAAAACTTCGATAGTCTGTGATTTAACTATCGAATAAAAACAAGTGTTCATCCAACATATCAAACAAATCACTGGGCTCTTTAACTAATATTCATTAATTAAATCACTTTTCCATTTTCCCTATCAATATTTGTTATCCAAATATTTTCAATAATCGTCTCGGCCTCTTATGCCATTTGGAAAACGTTTCCAAATATTAACTTCTTTTGTTTTCTATATATTAGAAAATATCTCTATTTGCAATTGGAAACAATTCCAATCACTTATCTCTATCCCTTTTGTTTACAATATTCGATTTTTATATTCACTTTCCTATCGAATTCTATACGTCGATACAATGATTTCTAATTATCAAAATATCTTAAAAATATTCTAACTCCTTAAATTTTCGGAAAATTTTGCCATAACCTCCCCTGTATCGGGAGCATCGGGAAATTTCAAATAGCTTCCCGGTATCTTCTCATCTCAAAAAGAAAAAGAAAAAGCCAAGCGGCTTGCCGATACGGCGCATAAAATCTCATATATGAATTAAACATGTACCTTTTTGTCGGGCACATAAATAAAAATCTTTATATACTCCATCCCATATCTGTTTAACACCTGTTCACCTGTTTCCAATTCAATTCAACTCAATCCATTCGTTTGAATTCAATTTTGAATCGTTTGAATTCAGTTTCTCTCAATTATTTTTTTAAATCGGCCATTTTGCCTATTTCACTTCTTTGTTGAACCTAACGTGCTCAAATTGATCCCACTTGCTTATACAAATCAAATCCTTTTTTTTTCATTTCTAGTTTCATATTTGGTTTGAATATGAAATCACAAGTTAATTTACTTATTCACAGTTTGCTCGATTCAATCGTTTTAACTAATTCATTTGTCAGTTTGCAAATTAACTCCTTTGCCTACATCACTTTGATATTTGAATATAACCTATCCAAATATATTTCAACTTGATTATACTAATTGAATTTCATTTTCAATTCACGTTCTATATTCGATTTCAAATATATATTTACAAATTCCCTTCACCTTTCAAAGTTCATCTTCAAAATTCGATTAACTAATTTCTCTTTGTCTTAGTCAACTCTATTCAATAATCAAAATATGATTATTGATTTTAAAAAAACCATTTCTTTCACTTCACTTAAGTTTGCATATATTTCATAACTCAAATCTGAGATTTTCTAAATAGAAATTCGGATTTTATTTGCTTGAAATCCTTTTATAAAATTTAATAAACCGTTATGGTTTTAAATCGTTCTGGCGCTGTTTTTCTGAAAATTTGATTTTGACATAACTCAAAATCTATACGACGAAATTCATATTTTTCTCCTTCATTAGAAAACTATTATCAAATCGGCCCTGACGTTTCTTGTTTCGAAGAATTCCGACTTCAATTGCGTTCTGTATACTCGATTGAAGTTCGAATCGCCAATTTACGAACTGCATCGCTGCGGCGAGTTCGTTTTAATTATATTTATATATATATAAACTTTTAAACTTCTTTAAAATGAATGCAACTTCATTTAACTTCCATTTGAATTCCTTGATTCAAATTCCAATCTCACTTTTGAATTCTATATTCAAATTCCAATTCCTTTTCTATTTGATATTCAAATTCAATACTTGAATTTCAATTCCATATTCAAATTCTATGTTTGAATTCATTTGAATTCTCTTATTCAAACTATATATCTAAATTCCATTGGAACTTCTATATTCCAATTCCTATATTTGAATTCTATTGAAATTCAAATATTCAAACTCCTTTTTAAATTCTATATTCAAAATTTCAGGGTGTAAAACCCATTTGAATTTCATATTCAGACCCCTTAGATTAAATCCTATTCGAATCCAATTTGAATCTCTTATATTCAAATTTCATTTTTCCATTTTCCATTTGAATTCTAATATTCAAATTCATTTCCAACCCCATTTGAATTCTAATATTCAAACTCATTTTTTTTCTTAACACCATTTGAATTTCTTCACTCAAATTCATTTGAATTCCCTTGAATTCAAATTCCATTTCAAAACCATTTGGATTTCCCTATTTTGAAATCCTATTTGAAATTCTATTTCCAATTCTACTTTGAAAATCCTATTTCAAAGTTTATTTCAAATTCTATTTTGAAATTCTACATTCAAATCTCTATTTGAATTTCTTTATTCAAATTCTTTTGAATTCAAAATTTATTTTAATTCTTTGGATTCAAATTCTATTCTTCATTCTAATTCCGTCTATTCAAATTCTATTTGAACTTCTATTTGAATTTCTAATATTCAATCTCCTTTTAAAATTCAAATATTTAAACTCCCTTTAAAAATTCAAATGTTATACTCAAATTTCATTTGAGTTATATATTTAAAAATTTCATTTCACATCCTATTTGAAATTTCATTTCAAATTCCAATTTCATGCTTGTATTTCTATTTATCAAATGATAATTCTTTTCACTTCATTTTATAACTTCGTTATAAAAGAACTATTTATAAACTTCGTTTATAAAGAATCTACTTGTTTTATTTTTCAAAACAAGTTTATATTTTTATTTCCATTTAAATTTCAAATTCTATTTAAAAATAGAAATTTCCCTTTTTTAAATCTCCAATATCTTTTTTACGATATTTTTAAATATCATTACTTAAGCCCAGTGATATTTAAACACACAAGCAACGAATTATTTATTTTTCTAACACATCATATATAACAATATATATGCAAACAAATAAACAAACAGATAATATATTTTTGAGGAATCCAGTTGGATTCCTCCAACCTGTTTTCCTGCATCCACAGATGTTAGCACATAAATAATACCCATTCTGCTTCGTGGCAGAATATCGCGGTATAGAAGGTCATCCACTAATCATAGCGTGGGGCGTATAGGGTAATCATCCACTATGAAACTGCGGGCATCCGCTAATGAGACTGCGGGAATCCAACCAATCAATCAACCCAATATATATATATATAGCCTAAATAACTAATATATATAAAGCCAGCAGAAAAATCCAAACAAGCAGCAATAATTATTTTTAACGAAATAAAAATAATTATAAATAAAAGGTGAGTGAGATTTACTCACCGAGATTTCTATTTGTAGAATATCCAATGCAGCCAATTTTATAGATTTCACAATGTTTTCTCCTATCGTCTGTTTTTCAATCTAAAATAACATAAATAAAATCTCAGTTTTTAATTAGACAAATTAAATTTAATTAATTGTCACTTGTAAATAAAATTCCAAATTTAAACATTAATCTTACTAAACTATTAGTCTACAAATTTTATTCCTTATAACTAATTTCCTTTAGATGGGCTAATTAGACAAAATAATTTATTTCAATCAATTTCAATAATTTCCTTGCATTCAATTTTTTTCTATTTCACACTAACAAAATAACTAAGTGAATTACCTAATTTGAAATAAGTTTCAAACCCTAAAAAATCTAATTTAGCTTATAATTTTATTTACAAAATTTCTATTTGAATTATCATGCAATTTACTAAAAAAAAATATAAATAATTTAGGTTTACCTTAATCGAAAATCTCCCAGCAAAAATCTTCCTTCTCACCACAGTCTACGGCAATGGAAACCGCCCTCACCACTCACCTCACGTTCAATTTGACACCAAGTCGGCAGGTTTTCAACCTCCATCTGAACATCGCTACACCTCCTAGCGACCCCTACTATGCGTCTCATCACCATCAGACCAGAGTGCCTCAAATTCCAATACTACCAGCCCTAGATCGACCCTTCCCAGAACTCGTCAAACACCTCCTACAGACCACGACATCGAACCCTTCATGAACTTATGTCCCCTTTCTTTCGTTGCGCCTTCGATTCCAGAAACACCCAACCTTATCGCGAACTCCCAACTGCGACAGATCCAAAACACCATCACTTTATCGAGTCGAATTCGAGCCCAGAAGGGCGACTTCCTACCGCACTTCAACTGATTCGAACGGAGGCTTTGATTTCTCTTAATCGGTGGAATTCAATTTTTGAAAGACTGGGGGAAATGAAAAGAATTTAGATCGGAAATGCTTTGTGATTTTCGGATGAGGGATAATGAAAGCTCGGTTTATTATATAGGCGCAGGGAGGAACTAACAGTACTGAAGCCATTAAATTTTATGTCTGCTAGACATTGAAGGTGGGAGGCAGAAATCGTTGCTCGATGTATAAAATAGGTCTGTGCGATTTTTTTATCTAGGGTGGCTGATGTATATGAAAATATAGGTCGGCTTTGTAAAACAGTTGAAAGGATTTTGATTTTGACATTGAACTGACTTAACAAAATTTTTAAATCAAATATCTTGCGTTAACGGACACCATCTCAATCACTGATATATTTAGGGTTAACCACTATTTTAAACACACTATAACAGGTTTTGAAGCGTAATTCAATCGTCTGAAAAAAATCAATTTACATGGATGATATAATTTAAATCTATTAAAATATAAATTGGTTTCAAACAATTTTAAAAAAAAAATTAATTACCATCGTTCTAATTCCAATAGAATTTATATGGATCGACCGAACCGTTTTGATTTAGTTTTAAATCTGAATTATATCCTATATTGATTATTAAATCGATAAATTCAATATAAAAATTCTTTTATATTATCAACACAATATTTAAATGATATTAAATTTTTAAAACTAATCGTTTAAAAACCTGGGTCGTTACATGAAGTATTACCAGTTTTACTTCATGGGATAAATAGGTTGGGATTGGGAAATTAAAACAAATGATTACTTCGGTAAGTTTCGTTAATCCCGACTAGTTGAATCGAAATTCAAAAGAAGATTAGAGAATAAATTCAAGGAATTTATCTTGGATAAAATTAATGGGAACCTTTCCCTATGAATGTGAAATTTAGAAACTAACTGTCGGTTAGCCAAGCAGAATGGTTTTCTGGATATTGATCTGATGTTGGTTTCGGCCTTCGGGGTTAATATTTGGGGAATTATTCTCTTGATTAATTTACGGTTAGTGACTGATGAATTGGAATGAGGCGTATGTTGTGTTTGTGTAACACTTATTTAAAATATACGCGAGTTATTCGGAAAGACCGGGTTTATCCCATTCTGAATAACTGATACGACGATAAGTCGAAGATGAAGACGGTGGTCGAAGACCGGAGGTCTTCACGTCGTTTGGGTAATTACTGATGATCTTGATTGGGCTGTACACCCAAGAAGATGGAAACAGTTAGTGATCGTCCAGACGTACTTGGAGATCGATGGAGATGCGGGGTACTAGGTGCCTCCGGTTTCGTTCAGACCCAGAACGAACTTGTAAATGGACTGTGTGTCTGACATTGGATTTTAGTCCATGTGATTGATCTCTATTAAATATATATCTGTTTGGCGGCGGAGAGTTTATCCTCTTGCTTAACGCCCTTCTCTGAGACGTACGAGCTCAGGGGTTATATATTGATGGGTATCAAACGCATGGAGTGAATTGCCTGTGTGGCATACCTAAGTGGCAATTGATCGAGGCTTCTGTTGAAAAGCAAAGTCTTGTGGTGATGATCAAAGCAAGGCCTTTGTGGCGTAGCTTTGTGTAACGTTTGATTCGCGAGTTTCACACCCGGTATGAACCAAAAACGGGAGACGGACCTCAGGGAGGACTTGCGTTTCTTTCTAGCTAGAAGTGGCGTCAGTGGTTTTACACGCCCTGACGAGTTTGACTTATGTTGTTGTTGCTGTTGCGAGGCGCCTCGGTTTGATCGGACGATCCGGGTCCGATGGAGTCATTTGTTGGCTCATTTACGCCCCATAGGGCGGAGAGACATATTGTTCAGGCATAATAATCCACATCGGTGGACCGGCCCTGACGATCCAAGGCCCACCTGAGTCTGGGACCTGAGACATGGGCTAGATTGTCTCGAATCGGTTGAGGACTATCTTTTGCCTCGGTTCATAGACGGAAATCCAATTTCCAAATACGTGACTTTGCGGTTTTATTTGTAAACCTATATATGGCGACATAGTGGCATGGGACGCTCATGTCGCCTATGATTGATACTTATGATTTGAAGTTGTTTTATACACTATGCACTTATAGTAGTATCAAATGATTTGTTTTAAAACGTATCAAGCATTCTTTGGCTGTTATAAGGGAAAACCCTATCCTCGGCTGCGTTGCATTGTGTGTTGGGACCTAGGTCTTATAACAGCTTCATTTTTCTTTATTTAGCATTGCGCTGTTTTTTTTATGCACTGGTATTCTTGGGAGGAAACCCGTTCCGTGTTATACGGCGTGGTCCCCTTATTTACCTAACTTTTAAAATAAAGAATAATAACTGTTTTAGTTCTCACACCAGTCACATGACTGACCTGGAGTTTATTGTTTTAACCTAAACTCTGGGTGCCCTTATTTTGACACGGGCAGCTAGTAGTTTTGGTTTTGCAGATTTATATTCACAGGATCCTGGTTTACAGCTGGAACGATATCCGGAAAGCTTTGTATCCGTATATCTCCTTCTAGTTGTGTATTGTATTATTTTCCACTGCGATGTATTTAAATGTAATTTAAATCTCTGATATTTCTGTGTAATATTCATTTATACTCTGTATATTCTTGTAATCTGATGCATTGTTGTAATATACAATGAAATGTTCTTCTGTATGCGTTCTATTTTGTCCTGTTCTCGAACGATAGGGCATTTTTGAACGGTCTGGGTCGGTTTAGCGACTGATTCGGATCGAGCGAAATTCCTTGCCGTCACAGATATCACTTATACTCACGGCCTTACTGCCTGCTACCTGCTGCCAGTACCAAGCCTGAACCACCCTCCTATGCTCGATGTTCACCCTTCCCTGTAGACCTGCTACAGTACTCGCAATTTCAGGAAATCCGCAACACCCCTTTGCATCGAATCATGCCAATCCTTGCCAAACAACGCTACTTCATGCCAGGTATTCAACGCCAGTAGCTTCATCTCCTATTACCCCTTCAACTCCTCTCGCCTTAGACCTAGATTGACACTGCTCAAATCGAAATCGCCCATTCCTTGATGCCAAGATCCCGTCTTTGCCTAAATCGAGTAAACCTCGAGTATTAATCCCACGACTGTTGATCGCGGCTTGGATTTTCCCTCCCCCAGTTTCTATCGCGACTTAACACTTCGAACTAAAAATGGATTTACACCAGGAACTCTGGCGTTCGATTAAAAGGGGAATGAGGTGATTTGCTTAGTTCAATTTTGACCCTTTAAAGAGGCAGCGACCCCCTTTTTAATTGAAGTTATGTTTCTGTTTTGAGGTATCAAAGAATACACGTCTTGTTTTGAGTTTGTGGAATTAAAGGATGCACGATTTGTTTATGTCTGGTGATAATAAGGGTGCCACGGGTTTGTTTATTCGGTGGATAAAATGAGAGCACGGTGTGTTTTGTTCTGGTCCACACACATAAAGAATTTATCTTTTATTTTAAATTTAAAACTAGTACACTCTTATTTAAATTACTCTATGATAACGAACTTCTTTCTGAACCCAACAACTGGCGTTTCTAGGGTTTACCCACTATTCCGGACACACTGGGATAGGTCACGAAGTCCAATTCGATCGTCTGTGGAAGATATTTATTTAAATTGATATAAATCAAATTTTAAAACAATAAATTTATTCGAAAATAATTTGATATTATTATTCGAATTCAAACAGAAGTCTGAGCTGTATTTAATTCAGTTTTAAATCTCGAACTGAATTATATTTTAGCATTACGATGATTATATATATATATATTCGATATTAAATCGAAATTGATTATTAAACTGATAGCTTAATATAAATATTCAATTAATTTATCAAATTAATATTTAAAACCGTATTAAATATTTAAATCTAACCAACGGAATATCCGGGTCATTACATTCTTCCCCACTTAAAATAATTTCGTCCTCGAAATTGCTAAGGTAGAAAAACTGCTACAAACCCATTTATCTTGATACTCAACATTTCAAACTTCAATACGTAACTCTCTGTCGAATAAATCCCTATTCGATAACTCCGCCCTTTGAATAACTATATTCGATAATCTATCTTTCGAATAACTAGATTCAAAAACCTTTCTTCGAATAAACTATATTCGATTTACTCTATTCAATTTACTCTTATCAATTAACTCTATCTGATTTGCTCTTTTCACTTAACTCCTTCCGAATAAGCCATATTCGATAACTCCTTTAACTCTATTCGAATAAACTATATTCGATAATCTCCATTCGCTTGACACTAGATCGCAGCGATCACAATGGTTACGCCTGTCCCCCCCCCCCAGGAAACATCCGACCGCCCTAGGCTATCTACAGCCCTGCGAATTACGCTAACAGTCGTACGAAATGGCAACTTATCCCGAGTAACTATGTTTTAATAACTCTATCTCAATAACTATATTCGATCAACTTTAATTGAATAAGTAACATTCAATTAAATCCTAATTCGATTTAGCTATGTTCAATTAAATCTATCTGGTTAACTCTTAATTTGAATAACAAGTATTCGATAAATTCTAATTGAATAACTAATATTCAATCAACTCTACGGATTAACCCTAACTGATTTACTCTAACTGGTTAATTCTTACTCTAATCGATTTATTCTAACTCTAATCGATTATTTTTAACTCAAATCGACTTCTCCTATTCGAATAACTCCTATTGGATAACGTTTATTCATTTATAAAGATTTACTTTTAGTAACGGTTGTTCACTTTATAAATGTTCTCTTTAATAACATTACTTCACTTATACAAGTGTTGTGTACCCCATCTATTTAAAACTATCGGTGTTAAAAACCAATATCTCTTCTCTATATAAGTTCAGACTTATATATTCCGTTTATCCAATGATAAATATTTAATTTAATTTATAAACTGTTATTTATAAATTAATCTTTTCTATTTATCTGTTAAAAACAGATTTCCATTTTCTATTCATCTTCTGAATATCCTTTGATTAAATTCTATTTATTTAACAAATAAATATCTCATCTATAACATTCTATTTATTTTCTATAAATAAATATTTCCATTGAATCTATTTGTAAATGTTTTACAAATATTCCCTTCTATTTGTTTGCACATAACTTCCTTTGTATTTGTTTTACAAATACATTTCCTTTTTTCATTCCCAATTCATATTTCATTCACATTGATTTTACTCAATTTATTCATTTCGATATATTTAACTTACTTAAGTTAAATTCAATTTCAATCATTCAAATTCCCATTAACTAGTTGCTAATTAACCGTTTTGCCTATTTCACCCTTTTTATTTGAATATGACTTGTTCAAATGTATGTCAACTTAATGATAGACTAATCTAATTATATTTTCAACTCGAGTTATATATTCGATTTCGAATATAAATTCTCAATCTCTTTCACTTATCCAAAAACCCAATTTCGATTCAACTTTGATTAACTAATTTCTCTTTTACTTAGTTAATTCTATTCAATAATCAGAAATATGATCATTGTTTCCCAAATCATTTTATCTACTTCCCTGGAGTTCACATTCATTTTATAACTCAAGTCTATATTTTTCTCATGGCCATTAGGATTTTATTTACTTTAAAAATCCTTTTACTTATATATATATATAAACCATTGTGGTTTTAAATGGTTTCTGGCGCTGCACTTTTTTAAAAATATGATTTTGACATAACTCAAAATCTATACGACGAAATCCAGATTTTTCTCTTTCATTAGAAAATTATCGTTCAACCGGTCGCGACGATTCTTGTTTCAAAGAATTCCGACTTCAATTGAGTTCTGTATACTAAACTGAAGTTCGAATCGCCAATTTACGAACTGCCGCGCTATAGCGAGCTCGTTTTAATTATATTTATAAATATAAACGTTTTAACTTCGTTTATAATAAATTCAACTCCATTCTGATATATTTTTAATATGTATCAAATCCATTTCACATAATATTCCCGATCTATTTCACTTTAAATTTTCAAATCCTATATATTTACAATATTCAAATTCCATTTGAATCTCTTTATTCCAACTCATTTGAATTTCCTTCTATTCAATTTCTATTTGAATTTTCCTTGATTCAAATTCTAATTCAACTTCTTATCTTCAAATTCTATTTAAATTTCTTATCTTCAATTTCTATTTGAATTCCTTATCTTCAATTCCTATTTGAATTCCTTATCTTCAATTCCTATTCGAAATCCTTTGAATTTAAAATTCTATTTTAACTCCTTTGAATTCAAATTCTATTTCAAACTTTATATTTTCTTTGAATTCTAATATTCAACCTCCACTTTATATTTTGTTTGAAATTCTATTTAACCAAATTCCATTTGAATTCTAATATTCAAACCTCTATATGACTTTTCTTTATTCAAATCCATTTGAATTCCTTTGAATTCAAATTCTATTTGAATTTTTCTTATACAATTTCTATTTGAATTTTCTTTATTCAAACTCATTTGAATTCCTTTGAAGTTATATAAATATATACATATATTTATATCTATCTCAAATTCAAAACATTTGAATTTTCAAACAGCTTGTTTCTTTCAAACAAATTCCATCAAAAACTTTTCTAAGGCAGCAATTCATCACTTAGAAACTCGAAAATGAACACTGATGATGTTGCGACCATCATCAGAATTATTTCCCAGCCACTGAATGAGTTCAGTACTATATTTCTTTCAAAATCCACTTAGAAAAATATTTTCCCAACTCCCAGGATTTTAAATTCTGAATTCTGGTTGGAATTCAATTTCAATTTGTCTCATTTGTATATTTGATTCCATATACAAATTCCATTGGTTATATATAACTATTTCTGTTTTAATATCTCATTCGATTATAATCCTAACAATCAACTTAACTATTTAAAAACAATATCGTGTCCAATCTTCTGTTCAAGCGTTTATAAACTCCTATCGACATCGTGGCGTCCCACGATTCGACCAAAATTTATAAGCCACTCAACAGACTAGTCAACACAATATAAAACAGTTTTTATTTCAAAAAACAAATACGCTCTCTCGTATATATATACACTCAACTCATTCTAGGATACTACTGATCCTATCTCTAATGAGCACATTTCCACACAGCCTAGGTATTCGCTCAACCTAAGCTCTGATACCAACTGTAACGACCCGGAAATTCAAGTAGGCTTTGCAACCATCCTCTCATCCCACTGTGGCTTACATTGGTACCCCAGCACCACATTTTACGGCCAGCCTTTCGACTTCGCACTAAGCAACCAACCCTACCAAAGGGACATGTAGGAGTAAGAGTCTCCCGTTTGCCACCTAACGAAAAGCGAGAACCCCCTATCATGCGACACATGCCTTAAAGCACGCAACATGGACTGGTATGAGTAAACAGTTTTAAAACAGTTTCAGAAAACTAAATGATATCTCATAAGACCACGCCGTATAACACGGAACGGGTTTTTCCCTTATGAGAATCCAAACACTTGATTTATCTTTATATCAAAACTCTTTTGATATTATAATAATGTCTAAATCAAGTAGATAAACAATCTAGTGGAACGCTTGCATCTCACGTTCCACATATATAATATACAATCAAAACCGCAAGCACGTATTGGGTAATGGATTTCCAACTATGACAAGGTATGGATCCACCTTCCGATCAGTGTACTCTAGGAACGATGCACTGGAGTTCAACAAGAACATCTTGCAAACACATGACCGACCACTCATTTCGCTTGAGTGTATCGAATGTATATCACCAACGGTTGGGATCAGCAACCGTTCCCGTATATATATGGGACAGCATTGATAGATTAAAGAAGCAAATGAATATTCTCTAGATAGGTGATTATACACCCTACTTCGGAGCGACCGACTTGGCCATGCTGCCTGCCCGATTTTTGTCATTTCCTGGTTGTTGAGGCCAGAGGTTACGCTGTATCATCACATCAGATTCACTTCGAATGCCACATTGTCAGATCCATCGAAAATCACTAATTGACGTCTACAACAGTACATTACGTGTTAGCTAAAGAAGTGCCCTTCTCCGCTTCCACTCTTGGTACGGTTGAAGAAATCAATGTACGTGACCTTTCTGGAAATACTCTATCAGACATTCATCCATACAAGTCATCCAGGAACAGGATGAACCGAAGGCACTATTTCTATTAATAGAAAAAAGTCCTTGCACTCTACTCCGTCTTCGATTATCTTTATATAATCTGATTCGCACGCTACTGCCGATATGGAGTGGTTCTTCGGATAATAATCCAACCGGTCTCTCCATATTGACAACGATGGTCAAAACTTCGATAGTCTGTGATTTAACTATCGAATAACAAAACAAGTGTTTCGATAGTCGATGATTTAACTATCGAATAAAACAAGTGTTCATCCAAACATCCAACAATCACTGAACCTCTAATTAATATTCCATTAATTAAATCTCTTCTCTATTTCTTATCAATATTTGTTAACCAAATATTTTCAATAGCCATATTGGCCTTATATGTTATTTGGAAAACATTTCCATATATTGGCTTCTTTTATTTTCTAAACTTTAGAAAATATAAGTTATTTATAATTGGAAAATATTCCAATTACTTAGCTTTTTTCCAATCTCGTTTATTTCTATACTTAGGAAACGTTCATTATTCTATTTCCAAGCTTTACACATATTTGGGTTAAAACAGATGTTGTGTAAAACATCGTTACGACAACCCAAATACAGTATTTAACTAATTCTTATTCCACATTGATCTTCGAGCCTGAATCTTGCTACTTATCGGTATATCATGAAATCAACCAAGTTGGGGTATAATTACCTCTCAGACCTTGACTGAATAACATTTAACGTCAAAACAGACAAGACTACTTACTTGAATAATCAATACCATACAACTGATTATTCACCTTTAAACACATATACATTTTCTCTTTCTATTCCTACGAGATTTTTTTTCTTATACTTCCCTTTTTAATTATCCTTTTCTATTTCTAAGTTCGTTTCCTTATCGACTTCTATATAATTTGATATGTTGATTTCTAACTATCAAATTATCTTAAAAATATTATATCTCCTTAAATTCCCGGAAAAATTCGCCATAACCTCCTTTGTACCGGGAGCATCGGGAAATTTCAAATAGCTTTCCCGGTCCTTCTCATCTCAAAAAGAAAAAGAAAAAGCCAAGCGGCTAGCCGATACGGCGCATAAAATCTCATATATGAATTAAATACGTACCTTTTTTTTCGGGCATTCTATTTATTTCACTTCTATACTTTATTCCATACCTGTCTCCTGTATGTCTATACCTGTCCAATCTATTTTAACAATACCAATCGTTTTAACTCAATTTGTTAATTAAATCTGTTGCTTAACTTTTCAGTCTATTTCACCTTCATATTTGAACATGACATGTTCAAATATATTTTAACTGCATATTAACAAATTCTAATTATACTCATACTCTCGTTTCCTTATCGACTTCTTATTCAAATTCCAATTCAATCCTATTTGAATTCTCTTTATTTAAACTTCGTTTGAATTCTATTTTCAAATTCTATAGTTAAAGTCCATTTGAATTCTCTATTCAATTTCTATAGTTCTAAAGTCCATTTGAATTCTATATTCAAATTCTATAGTTTAAAGTCCATTTGAATTCTATATTCAAATTCTATAGTTTAAAGTCCATTTGAATTCTATATTCAAATTCTATAGTTCTAAAGTCCATTTGAATTCTATATTCAAATTCTATAGTTTAAAGTCCATTTGAATTCTCTGCATTATTTATAAACAACGTTTATAACTTCAATTCAAATCCCACCTTTCCATTTATAAACAACGTTTATAAATTCAATTCAAATCCCATATTTTCATTTATAAACAAAGTTTATAAATTCGATTCAAATCCCATATTTTCATTTATAAACAAAGTTTATAAATTCGATTCAAAACCCACCTTTCCATTTATAAACAACGTTTATAAATTCAATCACTTGTTTTATATACCTTCAAAACAAGCTAATATTTTCTATAGTTTTATTCAAATTCAAATTCTATTTATAAAAATAGAATTCCCTTTTTAAATATCAAATACCCTTTTCAATATTCAAGCTCTAGTGGTATTTTCAACAATCAGATCAACCAATTTTCAATCACTTGATTTTTAACACATCATATAGGAATATATATGAAATCAAACAAACAACAAACATATAATATATTTTTGAGGAATCCAGTTGGATTCCTCCAACCTGCTTTCCTGCATCCACAGATGTTAGCACATAAATAATATCTATCCTGCTTCGAGGCAGGATATCGCGGTATGGAGGTCATCCACTAATCATAGCGTGGGGCGTATAGGGTAATCATCCGCTAATGAAACCGCGGGCATCCGCTAATGAGACTGCTGGAATCCAACCAATCATTAACCCAATATATATATATATAATAGTCAACCAATCCTAAATAACTATATATATTTTAAAACAATCAGACACCATTCAAACAAGCATAACAATTATTTTTAACTATATAAAAATAAATTCTAAATAAAATGGTGAGTGAGGTTTACTCACCGAGATTCCATTGCTGAATATCCAATAAATCCCGTTTAATTTCATATCGATGTGCTTACGAACTTATCGAATCATCTCAACCAACTTTACCCCGTACCTATGATAAATTCATATTATTTAACGATTAATACATCTTTTATTTAAATTAACTATAATATAAATAAATAGATTATTCTAGGTATTTCAAAATTTAATTAAAAATGCATACCTAAATGCTATCGTAATCCACTCGACCGATCAACGAAACAAATCCTAGAACAGTCCCAATGAACAACACCAGCTCAAACGACAAATTCTTCACTTTGGCATTCCTTTGAACACCTCGCAGTCATCCTCTTTTCCCTTCACTTGATATCACTTATACTCACGGCCTTACTGCCTGCTACCTGCTGCCAGTACCAAGCCTGAACCACCCTCCTATGCTCGATGTTCACCCTTCCCTGTAGACCTACTACAGTAACTCGCAATTTCAGGAAATCCGCAACACTCCTTTGCATCGAATCATGCCAATCCTTGCCAAACAACGCTACTTCATGCCAGGTATTCAACGCCAGTAGCTTCATCTCCTATTACCCCTTCAACTCCTCTCGCCTTAGACCTAGATTGACACTGCTCAAATCGAAATCGCCCATTCCTTGATGCCAAGATCCCGTCTTTGCCTAAATCGAGTAAAACTCGAGTATTAATCCCACGACTGTTGATCGCGGCTTGGATTTTCCCTCCCCCAGTTTCTATCGCGACTTAACACTTCGAACTAAAAATGGATTTACACCAGGAACTCTGGCGTTCGATTAAAAGGGGAATGATGTGATTTGCTTAGTTCGATTTTGACCCTTTAAAGAGGCAGCGACCCCCTTTTTAATTGAAGTTATGTTTCTGTTTTGAGGTATCAAAGAATACACGTCTTGTTTTGAGTTTGTGGAATTAAAGGATGCACGATTTGTTTATGTCTGGTGATAATAAGGGTGCCACGGGTTTGTTTATTCGGTGGATAAAATGAGAGCACGGTGTGTTTTGTTCTGGTCCACACACATAAAGAATTTATCTTTTATTTTAAATTTAAAACTGGTACACTCTTATTTAAATTACTCTGTGATAACGAACTTCTTTCTGAACCCAACAACTGGCGTTTCTAGGGTTTACCCACTATTCCGGACACACTGGGATAGGTCACGAAGTCCAATTCGATCGTCTGTGGAAGATATTTATTTAAATTGATATAAATCAAATTTTAAAACAATAAATTTATTCGAAAATAAATTGATATTATTATTCGAATTCAAACAGAAGTCTGAGCTGTATTTAATTCAGTTTTAAATCTCGAACTGAATTATATTTTAGCATTCGATGATTATATATATATATATATTCGATATTAAATCGAAATTGATTATTAAACTGATAGCTTAATATAAATATTCATTTAATTTATCAAATTAATATTTAAAACCGTATTAAATATTTAAATCTAACCAACGGAATATCCGGGTCATTACAGGAAAGGTACTAAATTCACTAAAAATAAGTTTAAGCAGTAAAATAGTTCATCTCAATTGATCCTTCATAGGAAAACTCGAGGGTGTATCCACTATATCCACTATACATGCACAACTAACTACCCTTTTATCAAAATCTGAGATAGCCTATCATATGGCTAACTTGTCAAAACTCAAAATCAACCTATACCCATATATGTCATAAGCATCACTTTATATCTAGAATTGTAAGTTTCAAACCCCCGCTTATTATGAATAAATGTGTCGACCCTCTCATAGGGTTAGAAACTACTACTGCGTCCATAACTGAAAAATGTCTAAGTGCGGACAATCAAGTAGACTACTAAAGATAAAGGAGTGGGATGCTCCAAAATCAAATAATGCACAAATAGGATAACAAGAAAGAATTAGAGATAGATAACAATTCTTTTGTCGGCCCCTTTTTTGTTCTTTCTCACCTCATTGCTCGATCCATTTGATTAACAAGTTTTCCTCAACTAGTCTGTCTTACAACCCTTGATACAATGTCCTATCTTTATTATACTCATGGTACTTCAATTTTTTCCTTTTTGAAAACTAGCAGTCGTATTGCTGCCTTTCTCTTACCACTTCAATTATCTTTTTTCTTTCCCTAAAATTTGTACGAAAATATTCTTAGGTAATCTCGCTATGCTTGGCCACCAAAGACTTCTTAACTCTCATTGAGTAGCAAGTTAACTCCTAACTCCGCACCCATAAAGAACTTTCAAATAGTTGAGCTAAACAGGTTTATCCACATCCAAAAACTAAAGTTTAACTAGTAGGGATCTGGAATCTCTATTTGTGGGTAAGCCAAGATAGGTTATCCCAGAGATAGTTTAACTAAGGAAGGAGAGAATAGGACAAGGATAGAAAATGGGTTCGAGGAATCTTTGATATAATGACTTTTCATATTTTTCATAATACTTCACTTTTTGAAAAAAAAATCAAAAAATATTTTAATTTTTTAAAACCATTTTTAAGAATCCTACAGTCTTACGATCTAATTCAGTATGTAACACTTGCCAGACGATTCATGCTAAGAAACGTGGGGCATTAAGGTAAAATAAAACTACCATACAGACTAAGGTCCACAACACATGGTATAAAACATTTTTACAACAAAAACAAAATAAATAAAATTTTCTGAAAAGTATCATTTCATAATCATGTCATTGCATGAAAGTCTCAAAATCACTTATAATATTAGAGTACATAAACTTTATATCAAAATATCCCTTTATCATATCTAATGGCATTAAATAAAAGAACTAATTAAAAATAGAAATTGAGAACACATAAGAATGAAGCACCTGATTCATGCTTCGAGCCTATCAAGAAATCTTCTACTTTCCAATATGCCTATGGGCGAAGATAAGAATGAGAGTGGGTCAAACATAAAGTCTGGCGAATGGAAGTAACTACCAGAATTTGAACAAGTATGACATAATAGACTTGATAATAGTTTTAGGGTTACGAAGGTAAAATTGTTGGGAAATACAGATTAAGAACCTTAAGTCAAACTAAACATTAGAGCGAGTGAATAGTGTTTAATGGAATCTTATAGTTTATATGAAATCTTTTTTTAATTAATTAGGAATAGATATAAATCACAAATATATAACAGTCAAATAATCAAATAAAGAAGTAGAATAAAAAGTAAAAGCAGTAAAGGAAAGAATAAACTAGGATTTTTATACTGGTTCGAAGTTGCCCTACATCCAATCCCACAAACTCTACGTTGATGCGAATTTATTTTCAATAATAATCTTCAAATATAATCCTCAATTTAACAGGCCATAAGGTACACCCCACCTGTTCTCGGGGTACAGTGAGACTCAATTGATTTTCAGGCCACAATCACACCCAGTTGATTTATACGGGCTGCAACTACACCTTTACAATCTCTTTTTTGGAAGGAAAGCTCGATAGAACTTGATCTTGCGATCTTTGATTACAGAAACCCCTATAACTTTGAATAGAACTTGAAATCTTGAGAGAGACTGATAGAGAATCAATCTATAATAGAATTGGTTAGAATCTCATTGAAATTCAGTAGAGTTTGATTATAGGATTTAGGAAATTAAGAGTAAAAATGGAGAAAAGAAAGGAGAGAAGAAAATAAATGAGTGTAGTTATGAAAATTTGAATTTGGAACCCTATTTATAGTTGTCCAATAGTCATAACCTTTCAAGAAAAGATTCAAACCAATAGACATAACTTTTGAAATTCAAAATTTGAAAATAACGGTAACCATGTTGACATGCCTAGTACCTCATGTCGACATCCTTAGAAAAAAAATTGAATTTTGAATTCTTTTGAAAATAATGCAAAGAATGCTGAAATATAATCAAAGTAATTCTGAAGTTTAAACATGGTATTGTTCAATATAATAAAATAGTATAATATAGTAAAAAATATTATAAATTACAAAAGTGATGTAAAAGTTAATTTAATATTATTAATATAGATATAAAAACTTTAAAACTTATATTCAAGGCTATAGATAAATAAGAAACTTAAAGACTTAATATATAAATCTACAAATATAAGAAAATTAATAATATTAAAACTTAAGTAATCATATATAATTAAAACATGAAATATAAGTCATAAAATCTTAAAAAAAAATGGAGTTAAATTTAAAATTCAAGGAATATTAAAAGGTATTAAATTATTTTAAATAGGAAGTAATTTTGAAATCAAATTGAAAATAAGAAGATTTAAAATAAGGTAAAAATGATAAGAGATTTGAAAAAGAGATTAAATACTATTACGGAGTTTTAAAATAAAATCCAGAATCTTGCACGGTTCTACTAAGTAATGGAGCTGAGTATGTGTTGAGAGTCAGTTACCTCTAGAAACCTCATATTTGCAATAGATGCAAAAAAAATTCTCATAAGAATGAAAAATGCCCAAGTGATTCTAGGAAGGAAATTTTAATAGAGATAGATAAAGATCGAGAGGGTAAAGGAAGTGAAAACAGGGATAAGGGATTGTTGTTTGAGAAGAAGCATGTTGGAGATGATGGCTTTACTGTTGTTATAAGGAAACAAACCAGAAAGATACCTTCCAAGAGTAGCACAAAGGTCAGAGTGAACCCGGTTAGAAATCCAGGTAAATGGAAGAAATTGGATCCTAACACTAACTCTGTGAAACTGAAAAATGATAGAGACGGGAATATTTCTCGGAAGAATGAAGTAGTAATTGTAAATAGCTTTGATGTTATTAGTAACTTGGATGATGCCACAACAAAACGAGTTGACACGTAGGAAATTGAGGAAGTAGAAGTATGTGATGCTAGCAAGGAGATTGACCTTGATATCTTAGGTGCTATCAAGGTTCAAGTTGTTGCTAAGGACAATGTAAGCAAGGAGGTGAATAGCAAGGGTTGTCTTAAGAGAAAGGAAAGAAAATACTGGGTACTAAAGGTAGTAACTGCTAAGTTTATTGGAAAGAAGAATTAGAAAATGCCAATCCTTTAGTGTTATGCAAACCTGATTGAGAGAAAGTAGTATACACAGAAGATGCAATGCAGGCCATCTTAAATGATGTTAGGGACATTGAGGAAACCACGAACTCTAGTGGTTTTGATGTCAATGTGCCTTGCAATGTCACACCCCTACAGTTGAGCTCTACAACTTAGGTTAGTAACTTCAGTTTTAAACCAGATTTCACAAACCACTCCAGTCCTTTCATTAAACTCCTTGTTATGAAGTTGTTGGCAAATGTAATGAAACCGATAGTTCAAGTGAATTTGAAGCATCCACGTCATTAGTGACTTCCTCAGATAAAAAAGTGGGAAACCCAAGCAGGATCACCCAAAAACTCACATCCACCCACCTGCGGCATACAAACCTCCTCTCCTGATCCTGAAACTAGTGATGATATTCCTCAATCACCTTTTCCCAAGGAAGCAAACACTCCACTTACTAGGAATAGGCTTCGTGGACTCCTTAATTCTGTGTAACTTGGCTAGTGGTTAAGGTTGAGTCATGTTTGTACTTTATGGAATCTTCTATGAATGTTATATAATGTAATATTTTAGTTGGTAATAATTTAGGTAATGTATCTGCTCACAAATGTAATTCTTCTAGACCTCGGTCCATGCATTGATCCCTGTGTGGAGTCGTTCTCTTGTAGTTGATACATGTAATGTGAGTCACCTAGACTTATTGTATTTATTATTTTTATATAATAAAAGTGTTATGGAGCACTCTAAAAATCGGTCGGTCCTGCCAAAAAACAAAATCTAGACTATAATTTATCATGTTTTCTTGGAACTCTTGAACTCTTGTTACTCATGAGTCTTCAATCTTGAACTCTTCTTCTTCTTTAAAATTTTTATTCTTAAATCTCTGAAACTATGAAGTCTTCAAATCAATACCTGTATATAATTCATGTATATACATTATATATTTCAGATGGAAGTGTTAGTATATATTTTATGGTAATAATAGTTAAAACAAGGTTGTTGTCATCAAAACCATCATCTCCAATATCTTAGTCCCTAACATTCTCCCCCTTTTTATGATGACAACTTTTGTTTATAAAATATACTTACCTGTTGTCATGATACCTCTGTTACTCCTCCTCACAAGACTACTAACTCCTTTTTTACACTAAGCCTAACTACCCTTACTCTAAGCCTATTTTGTAATTCTCCTCATTTGTCATCAACAAAAACTATATACCCCTAATTAATTTGTCATACTTCCTCTTAAACTAATGCAGAACTAAACCTAGTCTAAGTACTAACTCTAATACTATGAAAAACTATAGTAGGAAATATAATACTCCCATCAAGAGTATAACATAACCTTAGACTAAAGAATAATCTTAATATGTAATATTGAGGCTACAACTATATTTCCCTAAAACACAATGATATAATCAAAATTAAACTCTTTTTTAATCTCCGTTACATATTATAATACACATAACTATATAATGATTTTTCAAACCATACAATGAATATTAGCGGATAATAGTAGCATAATTAAACTATACAACGAATATTTATGAATACATGAAACTAATATATTTAGTGTTTTTGATAATTGGAGATTTACGAATTGGACAATTTGATAATAGAGGAAAAATTCTCCACTTTGTCCGATTACATTTCCATCCTTATCAAAACACACCTAGCCAACGCAAATGATTTGATCATCTTTGTCCATTTGAATACCTTGTTCTTCTTCTTTCTCTTCTTCTACTTCTTCTTTATCCTCCATAGGATTATGAATTTGAATATTATACGAGTTATCCTTGATAACGATTGGGTTAGAATGGTTATCCATTAGAAATTTATGTAAATTCTTGATGATTTTCTCTTATTTCTCTTGTTCTCTTTCCATACGTTATTGCATCTTTTGGATTTCAACGAGCATCTGCAAAATATCCTTCATAGATTCTTCCAATCTGATTACTCCAATCGACGGTTTTAGTTGTTAAAAAAAACCACGATATTATTTTACCGCAAGCGCAAGACGTCTATTGTAGTATTTGTGCGAATACGGGTCGAATCCACAAGGAGTTGTGTAATTACTAATGTTTATTTAAATTCTAGGCGAGTTAGACGAAATTGAATAATTGGTTTGATTAGTTTAAAATAAGAAATTACTAGAATAGAAGAGAAAGAGACTTGCAGAGAATATTTAAGAACTACGAATTAGGAATGAGATCTATCAACCTCTTAGCGAATCAATAGATCTCAAAAACAGAAAAATAGAAAAAATCAATGCAATAAAAATTAAAATAAGCAAAGAAGAACACAGGCAGAAATTAGAAATTAAAACAAAGGAGAAGAGAACACTAATAGAAAATAGTAAAGAAGATCTTAACAATTTTATTAATGAAATAATAAGTTGATGGATTACAAGAGAAACCTTGATCTTAAGAAGAAAAAAAGAAAACAATTGCCAAGATAGTCTAAAATGGCGCTAGGTAGGGTTATTTATATTATTCACAAAGTCGAGATCTAAAAGAATAGAATTCTCAAGAATTTGGGCCTAATATTCCTCTAAAATCTTATTCTCTACATTCTCTAGAAACTTCTTGATTCACAAATTCAAAGCCCTTGACTTGATCTTCATTTATTGATCCACTGTGTTACATATTACTCTAGAGGCTTCTATCTCCCGTATTTTCTAAAATCTTCTTATGTTCACTTGCTCTAAAAGAATTTCCTTTGGAGGTTGGCAAAAAATAAATAAGTTGTGTGCTAGGATTCAAACCCATGACCTCCTAATAGATTGCACCACTTCAAACCAACTGAGCTATGACTGCTTTTGAGTATGACTTGGTTTTCAACTTCTTTTCAATAAACCCTTGAGCTGAATTGTTATTTTAAAGCCAATTCAGCAACAGTTTCTTCATTTCAACAAAATCATAAGCCTGTAACAAACAAAACTAAAAGACCCACTAGTTCTGCATTAAAAGTAGTAAAATATATAATTAAGCAGTGAAAATTTTACATAATTTGATGTTAATCATACTCATGTAAGCCTAGTATGTTGAAATGGACCTTAAGGAGAAGTAGGAAAGGAAAATGTGTTGTTTTGGTTGGTATTTGATAAGGAGGCAATTATTATTTTATTGCAGAAGTTCATTATAGAGAAGAATGAGTGAAAAGAAAAGAATTTTTGAAATTGAGAGTTTAAAAAGAATAAAAATGATTTTGGGGTGAATTTTAGTTTTAAAATTTTATTGTTATATGTCGACATGGGGGTAGTATATGTCGACATGTCTCTTGTAATTTTGAAAATTTTGAATTTTTCTATAAATTTATTATATATATGTACTAATATATCTAGTTATTCTATTTTAGTTAATGAGCAAATATCTAGTTCTCTTTTTAATTTAGTAAACAATGCTTCATTCATGGGTTTAGTTAAAATATCTGCAAGTTAATTCTCTATTTTAACGAATTATAGTGAAATATTTTCTTTACTTACATTATCTCTTAGGAAATGACGTTTAAAATCTATATGTTGTGTTCTAGCATGACGAGTAGGATTTTTAGATAGATTTATCGCACTTGTATTATCCCAGTATATCAGTGATTTGGTTATATTTAATCCAAAATCCTTTTGAGTTTGTTTCACATAAATTACTTGAGAACAAACTAAATAAGCACAGATATATTCTGCCTAAGTTGTCAATAAGGAAACAATATTCTGTTTTTTTTTACTAAACCAGAAAACTAGGGAATCTCAAAAAGTGACATGTTTCATTTGTACTTTTTCAGTCTGATTTACAAATGGCGTAGTCAGCATCACAATATGAAATTAAATCGAATGAATTGTCCTTAGGATAAGATAAACCAAAATCTAATCTTTGTTTGACATATCGTAGAATTCATTTTACAGCTTTTAAGTGTGTTTCGTTAGGTTAGGACTGCTACACCCCATGTCCCTTAATGTCACTCATATGAGGATGCATTATGTTCTATGAAGCGCAGTAAGTATACAGTAACCAAATTTCACAAGATAGAATAATAAATGCAGCGAAAAGTCATTTTTATTATTAAATGAAAATCATTATTTCCAAATCCAATTACAACATCATTTTATTAAATTTCGCAAACACCGAAACAATAGATAAAACCAACTGTCTTACGAAACAAACGATCAGAGTACAAAATCTTAAAAGCATATCCCTCTTCAAAAGCCATATCAAAGTAGAGCAAAGGTCAAAGCAATACATAGAGTCAGAAATCCAAGAATGCAAGCTGAATATCACGGTCACTACTGAACACCACCATGAGAACCTAAGAGGGAAAAGGAAGAGAGAGAAGGAAAACAAAAATAGGTCAGACATAAAGATTGGTGAGTTCCAATAATTTTCAACAATATTATTAGATAGAAAGTATCAAAGTAGGCAATTAATGTTGAACATGAAACTACAATAAATAGACAAGTATGAGATAACATGATAATGAGGTAAAGTAAAATCATGTATGCTTCTCATTCATATCCCAAGAATCAAGTTACTGCACCACTAGTGGAATATCAAGATTAGGTGTTACCCTAATTACTACTCATGCTATCGACTCCCTACTACACAAATATCCTATGCCAGCTACGGCAGTAAGGGGTATCAATCCTCAATCTGTCACCTTAAGACACAAACCTATTTGTTGGTGTTACAGCGTCTTAGTTTCCCATAATCGGACCCATGCACGCCCATGACTCCATCGGAGCGGGCCCGTACCCACCTTCCACCTTGATCGTCTTACAATCAAGATAATTAAAGCATGCCCTAGCCCCTATCTAGTGCGGAGTCCCTCTCTAAGATACTAACAGGGATATTGGCTGATACAGGTCCACACAACAAGACTGACACAAGCCACCCCTAGGCTTGTTCCCCCAAACTAGGATTTAATATCCCTAAAACCAGATACCAATAGCAAGACGTAGGACCTCTTAGCTTATTAATCAACATTAATAACTTAGCAGGTTTAAGTTTATTAATAAGCACGGTTATAAATGATATTTTCTATAAATGTTATTCTGTATACAACCCCTTACCCAAACAAGCACCTCCCCAGATGCATATGTATATTAAGTTACCTATTTTACTTAATTACATCTGATTCTCCCAACTTGCCCTACTTAATTATTAAATTAAGTTTAACCTACATGTTTTGCATATTAACCCAATTTTATAGTCCCTTATGTTTTAATATGCCTAATTCTCCATTTTACCGTCATTTTAAGTTATTCTAAATTAAACCAATTTACGCAATCCTAACGTGAACAACCCAGGCATTTGATGGCCTAGGTATAACACAAAATAAAAAAGGAATAGGAAAAACCCATTGATCTGATTCATAAACTAAATGAAATAGGAATAAGATTGTAAATAAATCTAAAACAAATAGGGAATATTAGGATATACATGTAACTAATAATAACTGAATAACTTTGATAGTGACATATAAACATATAAACACTGCACGATTTCAGACTCAGATTTATTCACTGTCAAAATATTGTTTAATTATCAAATCTAAAAATGACTGGAACTCACAGTGGTTGGATTGAAGTTCAAAAAATATCCCTTTTATATTGTTATTATTGAAGAAAGTCCTCTTTAAAAATTGTTGTAGAAAAATTGGAATTTTTCCTCTTTAATCTAGGCTTAGACAGTACCTCAACATCTTCATATTTTTATTTAGAATATAGTTAGGAGGAAGAAGAAATGAAGAATAGTTTGTGTGTAGGAAACAATGAGACTGCTAGCCTATTTATTGATTACCTAGGGTAATTCCATACCGTTAAATTTTAGGTTTATAAACCCAACCGTACACCCAATGCTGAGTCAGTGTATGCATATATAGAAAAGAAAACAGTCCAAACACATTCGCAGGAACCCAGCCTGCATGTAGGTGGGTCAACCCATTGTACCCAATGTCACCCCGTGGGTCGGCCTACCTTAGACACGGGCCGCCCGCTAACCATTTCTCTGCTACGCTGTATTATTTGTGTGTGTATATATATATTATATATTTTTTTTCAGACTTCTTATATGCATAACTTCTTCATATTTAATCCAACTTACGAAAACCAAGAGTTTATCTTAACCATAATTTCATAATGGATGCAAGGTAAAGTCTGTTCTACCTAATTCTGAAGTTTTAATTAACTAAATTTCATTTTTATCATTTTCATTGTATAATTACTGTTATAAAAATATGGGGTGTTACATTCTCCCCTCCTTAAAGGATTTCATTTTCGAAATCTTTAAGTTAAGAAGAATGTTATTACTTTAAAACCTACACCGTTCTACTAATCTATAGGCATCCAGTGCCCTTAGAATTTCTAATGCTTTATATGAACATATGCAAAAGTGTTGTGTGTATATGTCCCTGAACTAATGCGAAAATTAAGCAGTCCACTGATTCATTTGACCTCCTTAATGCAATGTATCCAATATATATATGCAAATAATCCTAATAATATATATAAGTTCTATATGTGTGCACAACCATTCATCAAAATGCAAAATCCATGTGATGATTCAACCATTTTTGTCCATAGAAAAATTAAAATGCACACACATCCATATGCAATATGTAAGTGCTTGAGCCGATCTAATGCCTAATATGAGTGTGTATGCATCCATTGGTAATCACTAGCAAACAATTGCATTCACTTACAATCATCAAACATAACATGTCTCAAACACATGTTTTCAAACATAGGTTTCTACCTAAGGATCGATGATTCAAATGATAGGGACAAATAAAACTCAAACTCAAAAACTTAAAATGAAATTAAGAACGTACTCTCAAAGAGAGAGGGGTAAGAAGCGTAAATCTTATCTTCGGATTCCCATGCCACATCATCTCGATCTTCTCCCCATTGCACAACTTTATCTCTTTTGTTGCGTAGCCTCTTAACTTCCGATTCAAGAATATGGGTAGGAACTCTCCGAACCGATGCCTCTTTCTCGACTCAAACATCCTCAAGCATACTTGGCTCTACAATCTCCACTGAATCATATAGATATTTCCTCAAATGGAAAAAATGGAACACGTCGTGAACTCCGGCCAGCCTCTCCGGTAGTCTAACTCTGTAGGCCATTTGGCCTATCCTCTCAACTATGGGAAATGGTCCTACAAACCTTGGTGCCAATTTCTCTACCAAGCCAAATCGATCTACGTTTCTTAAGGGCGATACTATTGCCTATCTTGAGCTACTTTCATCCTTCTTCGAATAAGGTATATCTTCTTAGAAATCTCTCTTACCATCTCCGACCCAAGTAGAAGTCTTTCTATAAATTCCCATCAAGACGTCAGCAATCTACATGGTCATCCATAAAGTGCCTCGAAGGGCGTTATCCCTATGCTTGACTAGTAACTATTGTTGTAAGTGAACTCAACCAATGGGAATGTTCCTAGGGCCTCTTGCAAGCTCCTCCAAAATTCACTTGTAAAGATGGGGTCATAGTCACTTACTATACTGAAAGGTACCCTATGAAGTCGGACGATCTCTCAAGGTATATCAATGCTAGCCAAGTTGTCATCCTCTTGCTCTTGACCGTAATAAAGTGTGCACTCTTCGTAAGTCTATCCACTATAACCCATGTACTCGTGTTACCCTCCTCGATCCGGAAAGTCCATCAATAAAGTCCATAGAGATGCTCTCCCATTTCCATTGTGGGATATCCAAGGGCTTAAGTAATCCGCCTGGTTTCCTTTGTTCAACCTTGACTTTTTGACAAGTCAAACATCGGGCCACGAATTCTGCCACATCTTTCTACATGTCAGTCATATGGAAAACTCGCTTCATGTCTCGATACATATTATCACATCCCAGATGGATAGTCATCCGAGGGTGATGAGCCTCCTTAAGAACCGATCTTAGCAAATCCCCAACTCTAGGGGCACATAGCCTTCCATCTCATCTTAGCCACCCTTTTTGGTCCATCGAATATCTAGTCAGGTGACTAGAAGTCTCTCCTCTACTAAGTCTATCCAAGATGTCCATCAGCTACTGATCCTCTTAATACATAGATCCAATGCGCTCCATAAGGGTAGGTTGCACCTCCAATGATGCTAACAATCCAAGCGTAAAATCTGTAGATGGCTTAAAATCAAAGGTCGAGATAAAGTCCAAGCTCTGCCTCTCTACGAACAAAGGACTCAAGGTCATCCTTTGCCTACTCAATGCATCCGCAACCACATTACCACTGCCTGGGGTATAAGCTATCTCAAAATCATAAGACACTAGGAACTCCATCCATTGTTACTGCCTTATGTTGAGAACCTTCTGTGAGAACAAATATTTGATCGACTTGCGATACATGTAGAGCTCAAATATCTCTCCAAGTAGATAGTGTCACCAAGACCTAAGTGTGAACACTATTGCAGCCAACTCCAAGTCGTGGGTGGAATAGTTCTTCTCGTGTATTCTTAATTAACTACTTCCATAGCAGATCACTCTACCCACTTGCATAAACACTGCACCTAATCCCATGCCATAAGCATCCGTGTAGACCGTAAACACCTTGCTACCATCGAGCAGAGTCAGAACAGGGGTTGATGTTAGAGCCCTCTTCAATCTCTGGAATGCATCCTCGCAATCAATGCTCCAAGCAAAAGACAATTTCTTCTTTGTTAGACGGGTGAGAGGAGCTGATATCTGTGCAAAGCCCTTAATGAACTTTATATAATAACCTGCTAATCCAAGGAAACTCCTTACCTCTGTCTCATTCTTAAGAGCTTTCCAATCTTGAACTACGAAAACTTTAGAGGGTCCACTTTTATTCCATCCTTGGAGACTACATGCCCTAGGAATCTTACTTCCTTTCTCCAAAAATGACACTTAGAAAATTTAGCCTTAAGCTGATGCGATCTGAGAGTACTATAACCTCGTCTAAGTGTTTGGCATGCTCTTCCTCACTCTTCAAGAAAACCAGAATGTCGACCATGAAAACCACTACGAACTTGTTCACATACTCCCTAAACACGGGACTCATTAAGTCCATGAAGTATGCGAGTGCATTGGTTAGTCCAAAAGTCATGACCAACCACTCAAAGAAACCATCCGAAGTTTTGAAAGTCGTCTTGTCAATACTATCATCTGCTACCTTAAGCTGATGAAATCCCATGGCTAGATCTAACTATGAGAAAACCGAAGCGCCTACTTGTTGGTCAAACAAGTCATCAATCCTTACAAGTGAGTGCCTATTCTTCTTGGTGAGTTTATTCAATTCTCTATAATCCACGCATAGACGGCGACTGGAGCTCCCCACTTAGAAATGCTCCGTCTAATGAATCCTTTCTCCAATAACTTACACCTACTTATTTGTTGAGCTCCCTCCTCTCCTTAGGAGCCATATGGTGTACTGGTAAATTGACTGATTTTGCATTCTCAACCAAGTTAATTCGGAAGTCTACCTCTCGCCTGGGAGGTAATCCTGTAACCTCGTCGAACACGTCCGGAAAATCACTAACTATGGGTATTGATCAAAGATCATCAACGGAAGCATCAAGAGAATCTAGGAAACTGAGCATAACTGGCCCCCGTGGGTCACAAGAAATCTCTAGATTCTACCTTGGCATGATATAGTCTAACAACTCTCCTCTCACAATCAAGAATGTCACCATACATGGCTAGCCAATCCACTCCTAGAATTAATCTATAACCTATAAAGCCAAGAATGTATGTGTTGCATTCAAATTTGATGCCCATAACAGAAATTCTCAAACCCCTACACATCATAGATAAATGAGCCATTCCTCCTATGGGATTTCAGACTACAACAGGATCAGAAACAATATTAGTGTCTAGGTGCAGATTATCTACCATAGAATTGGATATGAATGAATGAGAAGCACCAGAATCAAAGTGAGTTCTAATAGGATAGTCAAAAATAGAAATCAAACCTTCCACTGCAACTTTCCTACCATGATCTGGTCTACCAGCCTCTAGAGCATTAACTTGTCCCCCAGATAATCCAGCATTTTGCCCTTGCCTGTTAGGGCATTTCCCTTTAAAATGTCCAGCTTGTCCACAAGTAAAGAAAGCATTCCTCGTTTTCTTACATTATCTCTCAAAATGCCCCAAAGCATCACAACCATGACATTTAGATTCTGTCTTGATCTGAGCCTTATCTGGCTTTCCTCCCTTCTTGGCTGTGCACTTCTCAGGCCACCACTTCTTTTTCATGGCCTTGAATTTCTCCTTCTCGGTCTTAACCTCTTTATTTTCCTCTCAACCATCCTCGTGCATCAAAGGCATGTAAACAAGTCTCTCAAAATTTGCTCCTATTGGTACATGCGTCGGTGCTAAATCTTGGTGCGGTTGGTTCAATCCTTTCGCGAACCTCAAAGCCTTCTTATGAGGAGTGTTTACCAAGTCCAACCCAAATATCGCTAGTTGATTAAAGTTGTTAACATATTCCTTTATTCTCATGTTTCCTTGCTTCAAATTCAGAAATCTCTCCATTTGCATTCTCTCCTCAACTTGCGATAAGAATCTCATCTCGAATCTTGTCTTGAATTCATCCTAAATAGCCACCACTTGTCCGACCTGAATCACTTCCCACTAATAGATGCTTCGTCCGTCTGTTGCCAATTGGCCAACTAAAATTTTCTCCTATCATAGAGCTCCCACAAGTTAAAGATATACTCTGTCCCTAAGCCAATTGCACACCTCCACAAACTCTCAATACCACGAAACGGCTTGCCTCCCATTGCACAGAAGTCCCTACAAAGCTTACAGAAGTTGACTACAGGATTGGGTGGAGCTACTGCAGCTGCAGCTGGAAGGACATTTTCTTGCACTCTGGCAGGTGCAATAGCTTTTAAGTATCTACAGAACCATGTCAGGAGTGAGATGACCTCGGGAAGATTAAGAGTCCTAGATATGGTGAAAAGGGAGAAAAAAGAACAGAGAAGGAGATTGAAGGAATATTGTAAATGACTTAACGGGACATATTTTTCAAAAATTGGTTTTATTTGAAAATCTTTCATTTGAAAAATAATCTTTCAAATAATTTTTCTCTGATCTTGTAACCTTTGCTTTGATACCAAATGTGAACCTTTGCTCTGATACCAAATGTGATACCCCACGTCCCTTAGTGTCACCCATATGAGGATGCATTAAATTCCGTGAAGCACAATAAGTATACAGTAACCAATTTTCACAAGACAGAATAATAAATGCAGTAGAAAGAATTTTTTATTATTAAATGAAAACCGTTATTTCTAAATCCAATTACAACATCATTTTATCATATTTATCAAACACCAAAAACAATAGATAATACCAACTGGCTTATGAAACAAACTATCAGAGTACAAAATCTTAAAAGAATATTCCTCTTCAAAAGCCATATCAAAGTAAAGCAAAGGTCAAAGAAACACATAGAGTCGGAAATCCAAGAATGCAAGATGAATATCCCGGCCACTGCTGAACACCACCCTGAGACCTAGGGGGAGGAATAGAGAGAAGGGAAACAAAGATAGGTTAGAAATAAAGTCCGGCGAGTTTTAGTAATTTTCAGCAATAGGATAAGATAGAAAATATCAAGATAGGCAGTTAATCGTGAACATGAAAGTACAATTAATAGACAAGTACGAGATAACATGATAATAAGGTAAAGTAGAGATCATGTACGCTTCTCATTCATATACCGAGAGTCAAGTTATTGCACCACTAGTAGAATATCAAGATTAGGTGTTACCTTAATTACTACACATGCAATCAGATCCCCACTACACAAATATCCTATGCCATCTACAACAGTAGGGGTATCAATCCGTAACCTATCTACTTACGATACAGACCTTTTTTTTGGTGTGACAACTTCTTAGTTTCCCATAATCGCACCCATGCATGCTCAGGATTCCACCAGAAAGAACCCGTACCCATTTTCCACCTTGATTCTCTTACAATCCAGATCACTAAAGTGTGTCTAAGCCCCTATCTAGTGCGAGGCCCCTCTCTAAGATACTAACAGGTATGCTGACTGATGCAAGTTCCACACAACAAGACTGACACAAGCCACCCCTAGGCTTGTTCCCCCATACTAGGATTTAAGAGTCCTAAAACTGGATAACAATAACAAGACATGTGACCTCTTATCTTGTTGATCAACAATAATAAACTAGTAGGTTTAAGTTTAATAATAAGCACGGTTGTAAATGATATTTCCTATAAATGTTACTCTATGTACAACCCCTTCCACAAACAAGCAACTACCCAGATGTATATGTATATTAAGTTACCTATTTTATTAATTACATTTGATTCTCCCAACATTTCCTACTTAATTGTTAAATTAAGTTTAACCTATATGTTTTGCATGTTATCCCAATTTTACAGTTCGTGGATTTCATGTTTTAATATGCCTACTTCTCCTTTTTACCGTCATGTTAAGTTATTCCAAATTAACCTAATTTACGCAATCCTAATATGAATAGCCTAAGCATTTGATGGCCTAGGTATAGCGAAAAATAAAAAAGGAATAGGAGAAACACATAGATCTAATTCAGAAACACATAAACTGAATATAGTAGGCATAAGACTATAAATAAATCTAAAAGAGAAAGGGTATAATAGGATATACATGTAACTGATAATAACTGAAAAACTTTGACAGTGAAATAATGACACAAAAACATATAAACATATAAACACTGCATGATTCATATTTGTTCACTGTCAAAGTATTGTTTAATTATCAAATCTGAAAAAGACTAGAATACATAGTGGTTGGATTGAAATTCAAAAAAAAAATCTCTTCTATATTGTTGTTGTTAAAGAAAGTCGTCTTTTAGATTTATTGCAGAAAAATTGGAATTTTTCCTCTTTAATCTA
Source organism: Allium sativum (assembly GCA_030737875.1). NCBI lineage: Eukaryota > Viridiplantae > Streptophyta > Magnoliopsida > Asparagales > Amaryllidaceae > Allium > Allium sativum. The sequence continues at coordinate 295,168,580 of CM060919.1, forward strand.
GGCTTGGGAAGCATCACAACATCTACATATTTTTATTTAGAATATAGTTGGGAGGAAGAAGAAATGAAGAATAGTTTGCAAGTAGAAAACAATGAGATTGGTAGCCTATTTATAGAGTACCTAGGATAATTCCATACCGTTAGATTTTGGGTTTATAAATCCAACTGTACACCCAATGTTGAGTCAGCATTTGCATCTAGAAAAGAAAATAGTACAAATACTTTCGTAGGAACCCAGCCTACATGCAGGTGGGTTGACCCTTCTGTACCCTCTGTCGACCCTAGGGTCGACCTGCCTTAGACATAGGTTGGCTCAAGGGTTGACCCAGTTATGGGAAGGTTGCCCACTGACCGTTGCTCTACTACGCTGCATTATTTGTTTATATATATTCGGTATATATTTTGTTCAATCTTCTTATATGCATAAATTCTTTATATTTAATCCCATTTACAAAAAGCAAGAGTCTATCTAAACCAAAATTTAATAATGGATGCAATGGTAAAGTCTATTCTATCTAATTCTGAATTTTTAATAACTAAGATTATTTTTTATTATCTTCATTATATAATTACTGTGTATAAAAATATAGGGTGATACAAAGACTGGTTTCTTGCGCAAAGACAAACATTATATATAATATCTGGTCTAGTTGCAGTTATATACAATGAAGAACCTATCATACCCATATATAATTTTTTGTCAACATCTTTTGATGAGTCATCTTTGCTTAAGGCTTCATTGGTTGACATGGTGCGGGTTTTCCTTTGGTATTAGCCATATTAAATTTATTAGTTACTCTCTAGCATATTTTGCTTGATTAATAAATATATCATTATCTAATTGTTCTATTTGTAATTCTAAAAAGAAGGTTGGTTCTCCCTTATTACTCATTTCAAACTCTTTTGTCATAATTTCGAAATATTCTTGGCTTATCTTATTATTTGTAGATCCAAAAATAATGTCATCTACATAAATTTGTACTAATTGAATATCATTCTTATTACTTTTAATTAAAAAAGTATTTTCTAGTTTACCAATTTCAATGTTTGATTGTAATAAATAATCTTAGTCTATCATACCAAGTTCTGAGAGCTTTTTTTAAACCATATAGTGTTTTCTTTAATATATAAATATGATTTGGAAATTTTTCATCTTCGAGGTTGTTCGACGTAAACATCTTCTTTAACGAATTCATTTAAAAATGCATTTTTTACATCCATTTGAAATAATCTGAAATAATTATAATTAGCGAAAGCAAGTGAAATTCTGATAGCTTACAATCTTGCTACAGGCACAAAGGTTTCATCATAATTTATCCCTTCTTATTGACAATGCCCCTATGCAACAAATCGAGCTTTGTTTCTAACAATCTCACAAAATTCATTCATTTTATTTTTATAAGCCAATGTAGTTCCTATTATAGATTTATCCTCAGATCTATGAACTGTTGAATATAACAATATGATTTTTGTTTGATGATAATAAATGTATATATTATTATCTAAATGTGTTTGTAATTGTACTAGTCTATTTCATCACATACATAAATAAATAATTATTTTTGAATAGAATATATTGCAGAAGAACTTAATATTCAAAAAGTATATTTATTCATATAAATTTTATATTTCTACACTTGAGATAGTACAAACTTTTGAATCTATTATTGTACATTTCACCATCATATAATACATTCCGCTTCGTATACATCGATTCCTCACTACAACACTCATTTACTTAGTTACGCATTCACTCTTTCATATACAGACTCAGTTACACATTGACTCACACTTTGCCTTCAGTCTGCTTCAGATTCACTCCAGTCACCTGTATACCTGTCACAGAAACACATACGGTAAAATGGAACAAAAATAGATTTAAATTCTTGCAAACATAAATTAAATTTTATTTACCTCATAATTTTTGGTATGATTTCCATCATTTTTCTAGACTTGGTATGATATGTATATGCATTTATATCGAGTCTAGAGTGCTTATGATATTCATAGTGATTCACTGTAAATACCATAAGACAGAATGTATGCTAGTGCTCGCAGATCAGCTTCAACACAACTATAGTGGTATGCTGATAAAGAGCAGCCTCAACTCACAATTGTGCTCTGCTGATCTCGACCAACTACGACACATCGTATAGTGGTCTACCGACGTAAAAAGAAATTTTTTTGTACATGCACAATACATGTATACACGTATATGTGTACGTATATACATATATATATTATAATGTGCATGTGAGTAAAACTGGACAAACTCAAGAGATATGATGCAACATGAACATAAACCAAAAAAATTGATGCAAGTGAAAAAAGCAATCCAAGCAGACACATAATACAAACATATGCACACATCTGTGCATGCATACATACATACACACACAGATATATATATGTATATATATAGTAGCACCACAAGGAAATGAACATAGACAAGGCAGGTACAATAAAAATGACCAAAATACTCAAACAAAGACAAATGCGCACAACTAAAAATCTGGACAGAGTGGCCTTGGCCAATACACAAAGGCAAGTACAAGAGTAAATACATGAACAAGCCAAATACCAAAATATTTCAGGCCAGCAAGTACACAAAACTCATGTGTACAAGCATATGACAACAACTCAATAAATGGCACAAGTGTGCAAGAAACAGGTGGCATAATTGTAAAACATATACACAACAAACTAGGCATAAAGAAATTCAACAAGCACTACAGTAAATGTGGCACAAATGCACAAGTTCAACTCAAAAAGTTTGAATGGACATGTATATGTGCCAAAACCCATCAGGTCATACAACACACAAGGATCAAACGCAAGTGCTAGATCAAATCAGCAACTCAAGTGTACAAGCAAGTGGTAGAGCACTTAAGCACATGGGAAGAAAAAGACAAGTTCAAATGGTCATCGGTGAGTAAGGACAAGTAAAATGCAGTAAAGTGATTAAGGTGCTAACAAGCAACAATGAAGCAACAAAGCACCAAGTTTCAGGAAAAACATGTACAAGGGAAGGAAATACAAGTGCAACTCACATATATGGTGCAGCCATCAACACAACAGCAAAAGGCATGAAGTGGAAAGCATGACAAAGCAACTAGCATGTACATTGAGCAAGCAAAAGCCAAACTGGTCAAGGTAGCAGGTACAGGAAGACAAACACTAGTAAATAAAACCAAGCAAGCAAAATGAAGTACATATGATCGAGCTAGTTACAGGTTCACAAAAGCCAATACAACAACAATCTCAAAAGACAAAGTACATGTGAAGTTTCAAAACTCAACAAAGGGTACAAAGAATACATAGTAGCAAGCAGCAGGGTAATGTACAAGGTGCATGTGCACATAGATACAACAATATAAGTGCACACATCAAACATTTGAAGTTTAGATCCATGAAATAGCAAATGGCTTAAAGCTTATGAACCAACCGGTGATGCAAATTTTGAAAGTAAACATAGTGGCAATTGTGGGACAATTCAAGAAAATTATAAAGATTTCATTTTTGGAAATACATGGCAAGTCAGGAATATTAATTCGAGCCAAAGCAGTGTAAATGTGGTGAACAAGGGCACAAGCAGAAATCTAGGAAGATTCAAATATGCAACATTAAGGAGAAAAATTCGAATAGATACAAGAGTTCAAACAAATAATCAATCTCATGATTATATGCAAGTTAAATTTCAAAACTTCCAGAATTGTTAAAAAAACATGCAAGAAACTCTAGAAAATTTTCAATCGTGCAAAAGTAATGTTTCCAGGGTTAGAGAATTCAGCATAAGGAAAATTATTTTTAGCAAAAGAATGAATTCAAGCGTTCAATAGTTTCCAGAAAATCTCAAGAGCTTTTAGAGCCAAGAAAATCATTTATGACATTCCAGAAAAATTGCAAGAATAAATAGGCCATAACGGCAATTTATCAACCATTATCACATAATTATCAATACCAAACCGCATGAAATCAGAGAATACATGGGTTCAAAACCCAATATATTAACCAAATCATCATAGGCAATTTATCAAAAATCCATAAGCAAAATCCATTGGAGAATAACAGAAATAAAATTAGAATTACTCACAAGATTTTTTGATCATCCCAAAGCCAAATCGGTTCGACAATGAGAAACACCTTCGAAGCCATCAGAGAATTAATCATAGAACCTTCAAAGTCATGATTTAGGGCGACAAAAACCCTAAATTGATTTTCGATCACCTTGAATTGGAAAAGAGAAGCCAACACAAGTGACAAAGTGAATAACAAAGAGAGGCCGGCTATTTTAATTTACGTAAGAAAGTTTTCGTTTTTCATTGTTTTAAGTTGTTTATTTCAATTATGTATTTGATCCATAGTTTTCTAGTTTACTGTAAACTAGTTGTCCAGTTATAGGATTTATAGTTAGGAAAAATATGATCTTGGGGATGAAGATCACTATAGGGTTTTGAGCATAGGATTAGAGTAGTTGGGAGCGGGCATCGCGAGTTTACAGGGAATTGTCAGCATGGAGATTGTTTTAATTTTAATGAAAACCTTGGGGAATGCAGCGGTAGGCAGGGGTTTGCTGAAACTGGATAAAATCTGTGTCATTTATTTTCCACATTTATTTGTTCTGTTGTGATCCATGCTGTGATAGTTCTTATATTCCTCAAAACTATAATAAAACCTATTTACCCCACCTTTAGGTTTAATCTAGATCCTACAGGAACAAGTTCCCATACATCATTTCTGGTAAATTGATTCAGTTCTTCTTACATAGCAAGTATCCATGAATCAACAGTTGATGCTTCCTTTGTATTTTTAGGTTTGATAGTTGAAATAAAGCTACATTACTCATATTATTTAATGAGTTTCTAGTTCTAAGTACAGACTTAATATCACCTAGTATATTTTCTACATGATGATCTCTCAAAAGTTTAATTCTTTTATTAGGTTGATTAATTTGAGTTGATTCATTATTTTCATTATCAAATCAATTTTCATTATGTTTTTGACTCACTTCTTTAAAATCTTCATTAAAAGATACATTCATCGTTTCTTTAATAGTGTTATTTTTTAAAATAAAAACTCTGTAAGCTTTACTTCTATTTGAGTATCTAATAAAAAAAATCATTTATCTAATTTTCAAACTTATCTAAATTTTCTTAAGTATTTAAAATAAAACATTCACTTCCAAAAACTATGAAATAAGATGCTTTTGGTTTTTTATTGTGAAGAAGTTGATATGGTGTTCTATTATTTAATGGTCTAATTAAATCTATTTAAGATATAACAAGTTATATCAACTGCTTCAACCAAAAAATTTCTTGGTAAACTACTATAAAAAAGCATCATTCTCGCACACTCTTGAATCATTTTATTCTTACGCTTAACAACTCCATTTTGTTGTGAAGTTCTTAGAAAGGAGAAATCATGAGTAGTTCCCTTTTTACTACATAATTTCTCAAAAATTTCATTTTCAAGTTCTCTACCGTGATCACTACATATAATTTTGGTTTTTGAAGAAAATAAATTCTGAATTCTCTTTGCAAAAGTTTTAATTAATTCAAAAGCGTAACTTTTATGTTTAAGAAATAAAGTCCACATATATTTCATCGACAATTACGAAAACATATTTACTATGATTTATTGATAGAATTTGAGATGGACCAAATAAATCCATATGGAGTAATTCTAAAGGTTTTTGTCATAGAAATTTCATCTTTTGGTTTGAACAAATTTTTTCTTGATTTACCTAGTTGACAGATATTACATATACTATCTAATTTAATATTCATTTTCGAGACACCTCTTACTATATCTAGTTTGAAAATCTTAAAAAGGAGTTTAAAAATTAGATGCTTAAATCTTTTATGCAAATCCAAGGATCACTTGTATTTGCTAAAAGACATAAGTTGTCATTTGAAATTTTCATGCTTAAAATGAAAAAAAAAATCTTTCTTGTTCTATCAAAGACTATATTTGAATTATTATCTTCGATGTACCATTTATCATTTTCAAAATTAATTTTATAAACTTTATCGCACAATTGACTTATACTAAGTAAGTTGTGTTTCAAATTTCTAACTAATAAAACAACTAAAATAGTAGGAGTTTTAGAATTACTGACATTGTCGATGCCAATCACATATCCTTTCGGGTTATCACCAAAATTAACCATTCCTCCATCTTCATAAACTATATCATTTATTATCTATGTATTTCCAATTATTTGCCTTGAACAACCACTATCAAGTATCCATTTATCTTTCTTGATGTGCACCATCTGTCGATTAAGTGTTGAATCGCAAGAGATATATAACACATCTGTTCCTGCACAACACACCAATTTGGTAGATAATTTTATTTTTAAAAATAACTAAATGTATACTCATGAAACGTTGATGAATTGAATGTTTTTGAACTATTATTAAAATAATTTCTAAAAATTGTTATTTAAACTTTTCAAAAATCATATTATGAAACTTAAAAAATCAATGCTTGGATACCAATTGTTGAGATGTGAATTAACCATCGGCAATTACGAGAACGGATTTACTATGATTTATTGACAGAATTTGAGATGGACCAAATAAATCATATGGAGTAATTATAAAGGTTTTGTCGTAGAAATTTCATCTTTTGGTTTGAACGAACTTTTTCTTAATTTACTTAGTTGATAGGAATTACATATACTATCTAATTTAAAATTCATTTTCGGGAGACCTCTTACTATATCTAGTTTTGAAATTTTAAAAAGGAGTTTAAAAATTATTTGCCCTAAATCTTTTATGTCAAATCCAAGGATCACTTGTATTTTCTAAAAGACATAAGTTGTCATTTGAAAATTTCATGCTTAAAATGTAAATATTTTTCTTTCTAGTTCATTCAAAGACTATATTTAAATTATTATCTTCGATGTACCATTTATCTTTTTTGAATTTAATTTTATAAATTTTGTCACACAATTGACTTATAATAAGTAAGTTATGTTTCAAATTTCTAACTAATAAAACAACAAAAATAGTAGGAGTTTTAGAATTACCGACATTGTCGATTCCAATCACATATCCTTTCAAGTTATCACCAAAATTAACCATTCCTCCATCTTTATAAACCATATCATTTATTATCTCTGTATTTCCAATCATATTCCTTGAACAACCACTATCAAGTATCCATTTATCTTTCCTAATTTGCACCATATGTCCATTGAGTGTTGAATTGTCAAGAGATATATAACACACTTGTTCTTGTACAGCAGGTAGATAACTTTATTTTCAAAAATAACTAAAGTAGACTCATGAAACAATGATGAATTTAATGTTTTTGAACTAGTACTAAAATAATTTCTAAAATTTGTTATTTAAACTATTCAAAAATCATATTATGAAATTAAAAAAAAAATCAATGCTTTGATGCCAATACTTGAGATGTGGATAAGGATCCTAAAGCGAACTAAACACTAGAGGGAGTGAATAGTTTTCAATGGAATCTTATAGCTGTTATTAAATGTTTTCGAATTAATCAGGAATAGATGCAAATCATAAATATACAACAATCATAGAATAAAACAGATGTAGAATAAAAAGTAAAAGCAGTAGGAAAGAACACACCAGGATTTTTATACTGGTTCGGAGTTACCCTACATCCAGTCCCATGCAACCCTGGGTTGATGCGGATTTCTTTTTAATAATAATCATCAAATACAACCCTCGATTTCATAGTCCCCGAGGCACAACCTACCAGTTTTCAAAGTACAATGAGACTCAATTGATTTCCGAGCTACAATCACATTCAGTTAATTTATACAGGCTACAATCACGCATTTTCAATCTCGGGTTTTGGAAGAAAGACTCGACAGAAATTGATTTTGCAATCTTTGATTACAGAAACCCGTATAACTCAGAAAAGCACTTGAAATCATAAGAGATTTTGATGGAGAATCAATCTAGGATAGAATTGGCTTGATTCTCTTTGAAATTCGACAGAGTTTGATTATAAAATTTAGAAAATTAAGAGTAGAAATGGAAAGGAGAGAAGAAAATAATGAAAGTAGCTATGAAAATTTGAATTTAGAAGCTTATTTATAGTTATCCAACAGTCATAATCTTTTAGGAAAAGATTCAAACCAATAGATACAACCTTTGAAATTCAAATTTTGAAAATAACTTTAACCATGTTGACATGCCTAGTACCTCATGTCGGCATCCCTTAGAAGAAAAAAAATTGAATTTTGAATTTGTTTGAAAATAATGTAAAGGATGACGGAATAAATCAAAGTAATTCTGAGTTTAAACTTATCGTTGTTCTATATAATAAAATAGTATAATAGAGTAAAACTATAAATTAAAAACATTTAATTATAATTTACCAATGTGATATAAAAGTTAATTTAATCTGTAAGTATAAATATAAAAACTATAGAACTTAATATTCAAAGCTATAGATAAATAAGAAATTTAAAAACTTAATATATAAATCTACAACTGTAAGAAACTAATAATATTAAAACTTAAGTAATCATGTGTTATTACAAATTAAAATATAAGTAACAAAATATAAAATGTTTAAATTAGGAGTTAAATTTAAAATTGAAGAAATACTAAAAGATACATTTTTGTTTTAAATAGGATGTAATTTTGAAATGTAATTTGAAAATAAGAAGATTAAAATAAGACAAAATGATAAGAGATTTGAAAAAGAGATTCAGTGTTATTATAGAGTTTTAACAATAAAATCTAGAATTTATAACTTTTCATGTTTTCTTGAACTCTTGTTACTCATGAATCTTCAGTCTTGAACTCTTCTTCTTCTTTGAATTCTTTATTCTTGAATCTCTAAAACTGTATAGTCTTCAAATCAATGCCAGTTAATAATTCCTACATATACACTTATATATATATATATATATATATATATATTTCTAGATGAAAGTCTTAGTATATATTTTATAACAATAATAGTTAAAACAAGGTTGTTGTCATCAAAACCATCATCACCAATATCTCAGTCCATAGCAAAAAAAAGCGCGCATAACTTAGGCTGATTTCTTAGATTTTTTTATTGTTCAAGCTGATGTTTGCACTTTAGTTGCTACAATAGAAATATTATTAGGATTGATCCCTGATTCTACCCAAGCTATCGGCCTTTCCTATCTAACATATAACGAGCATGGTAGTATGATCCTAAGAACCTGGCCGAATATGAAACCGCACAAAACAAATTAGCATCCACCGATCCACCAATTGGACATTCTCTAGCGCTGGAAGTAGTAACAAAGTATTTACCTTAATTGACGTACCACATGCTTAGTCATCGTCAGTACACAGTAACTGTCATCCCTAAATTGACTACTTATCTACATTAATCATCATGTCGTGCTTAATACCAATCCTAAGGAATTAGGATTCTCAATCTCCTAACCTTAGTAGTATGCTGCCAGTACGAGTCCTAACAAACAATATCCTAATTGTGACCCTCCCCATCTCAGTCTCCAAACCTGAGAACCTAATCTCTCAAACTAAGTTTTATTTATTGACTCAATCCCCTGACTTGAGTTTAACATATCACCTCAGCCCTATGAACCGAGTCTTTCCTATGATATTTTAATTTTTCCCCAAGTCAAGTTTATAATATCATAATAGGTTTTATTCTTTTCTTCTTGTTCATTTTATTATGATGTTCTAACTTCCCAAGATAGTTTTCAATATCATAATATATCCTTCTCTTTTTCTTCTATCTTAATTATATCACGTCATAATTTTCCTACAAGTCTCCAAAACTTATTCCTTCACATCCATTTTATCTTTTTATAACAATTAATGTCCTACTTCTAATTCACATTGAATGTATTTCTAATATTTTTCCAATAATTACGTATTACCTGCTTTACGCGAAATATTTCTCTTTTTCTTACTATTTCCAGGTAATTCGAATGGATTTAAACCTACTTTCAAAACTATACTTACGAAATTATAAATTCTTATACACGTAAAGAAATGTAAATATACTATAAATTAACCGTACTTAATTGCAGAATTGTAATTCTTCAGTACATAATTATAAAAATATACTTTTTGTACTTAATTGCAGAATTGTAACATTTAGGTACCTAATTACAAAATTGTAGCTTTCCTATACTTAATTTATTTACAAGTTTCAATGGGATTGCACTTTTCGGTCCATTTTCCCTTTTTATTACATATCTACATGTTTCTTAGGACTTTTCTATAAATTCAATATGTTGTGTTTTTATTATGGATCTACATGTTTTATAGTTTTTAGGTTTTTCCTCTAAATTTAGTATTTTCCTATTTAATCCTTACGTGAAAAGTGCTCTCTTTTCATTATTTTTCACGTAAGTTAAAGGATTAAATCTACTTTTCAAATCTAACATTTACATAATTATAGACTACTTTAACATGTGTAAATGAAATGTAAATTTATGTAAATAAAATGTAAAATTAAGAACAACTGCAAAGAAATGGATTGAAAATAAACTTGTACAGAAAAACAAATTAACAACTGAAAAATGTAAATTTCAACTATTAACAACCATATTATCTTAATTATTCAATTTTTAAATAGTAACTACCACTCATCTATGACCTGCTTGCTAATTTCCTATGGGCTTCCGAGATCCCCCTTTTTAGATCTATTAATTAGTATTTTATTCATTATCTTCTAAATAATATTTTACTTATTTTCTTTTCCCTCAAAGAAAATACTTAGTTTTAGGTCTCGCCTCTAAAAATTAAGAGGGAGCCCCGAGGAAGAAGAATGGAGTGAAATGGTTAGATTAGGGTCTTATTTATAGATGTGTTTAAGGATCTAGGCCGTAGGATTTGCTTAATTAGATATGGGATAGACACATAAAAAGCTCTGATCTAACCCCACCAATTCAAAAATAGGCAATCTTTAACAACCCGTCAGGAATGGGCCTAAATTCCAACCTAGAAAAGGGCCATCAGAACTTAGAGCTACTCTAAACGGGTCACTAGTTCCTATAAGGATTAACTTAAATAGATATAATGGAAATCAGAGCTCACACAGTGGATGGGATAAAATATAATAACATAAATGTGACGAGTCGAACTTCCCTGGTATTCGAAGAGAAGAGAAAGAACAGATTGTCTGAGAACATGACAAATTTGAACACAAACAGAAGAACATTTCATTGCTTTTTACAACAATTTACATCATAGTACAAGTATATACAGAGTATGAACAAATAATATACATTTGATAAATGACAGAGATTTACAAATTACAATGCAGTGGAAAATAATACAAAAACACAAATGAAAGAGATAAACAGATACAGAGCTTTCCGAATATCTTTCAACTGTAAACCAGGATCCTATGAATATAAATCTATAAAACCAAAACTACTAACTGCCCGTATGGAAAAAAGGGGCACCTAGAGTTTAGGTTAAAACAATAAACTCTAGGTCAGTCATGTGACAGGTGTGAGAACTAAAATAGTTATTTTAAACTTTACTTTAAAATCAAATATATCAAGGGACCACGCCGTATAACACGGAACGGGTTTCATCCCGAGAATACCAGTGCATAAAACAAATAGCGCAATGATTTTTGGAAAAATGAAGCTATTATAAGACCCAGGTCCCATCACACAATGCAGCGCAAGCCGGAGGATAGGGTTTTCCCTTATAATAGCCAAACATGCTTGGTACGTTAAAACAAATCATTTGATACTATTATAAGTGCATAGTGTATAAAACAACTTCAAGTACAAATGTATCAATCCTAGACGGCATGGATACCATATATCATATCGCGAATACTAGGATCTACAATCAAAACCGCAAAGTCACGTATTCGAAGTTGGATTTCCGTCTGTGAACCAAGGCAAGGAATCGTCCTTACCGCTTCGAGACGCTCTAGTCCATGTCTCAGGACCCAGACTCAGGTGGTCCCTTGGATCATCAGGGCCGGTCCACATAGAGTAGATTAAAATGCCTGAACAATATGTTTCCCCGTCCTATGGGGCGTAAACTGGTAATATATCGACCAAACCATCCATCGACACCGCAGTGACCAATATAACCGAGGCGCCTCGCTATCTATTATCCACATAAGTAAAACATCTGGGCTTGCAAAACCCAGACACCACTCCTAGCTAGAAGGAAACGCATGCCCTCCCTGAAATCCTCTCTGGTTTCTGGTTCACACCAGGGTGTGAGGCTCGCAAATTAACGCTATATACAAAGCTATGCTATATTAAAGTTGTGCTTTGATCATCAACTACAAGACTCTGCTTTTCAACAGAAGCCTTGATCATTTGCCACACAGGTAATTCAAGCCATGCGACTGATGTCTATCGATCTACAACCTCTAAGCTCGTATGTCTCAAAGAAGGGTGTTAAGCAAGAGAATAAATTCTCCGCTACCAAACAGATGTATATTAGATCGAGATCAATCAACACAGAGCAAAATCCAATGTCAGACACACAGTCCATTTTCAAGTTCGTTCCGGGTCTGAACGAAACCGGAGGCACCTTATTCCTCGTCCCATATTTCCAATACAGGAGAGAGGCCCTCGCATATCCATCAATCTCCAAGTACGTTTGGACGATCACTACTAATTACGTCGCCTTGGGTATACAGCCCAATCAAGACATCAGTAATCATCCGAACGATGTGAAGACCTCCGGTCTTCAACCACCGTCTTCTTCTTCGACAAATCGTCATATCAGTTATTCAGAATGGGATAAACTCGGTCTTTCTGAATAACTCGCGTATTTTATAAACAAGTGTTACACAAGCACAACATACGCCTCATTCCAATCCAGAATATTCTTTTATTCAAATATTCTTATATTTTGGGAAAGGTTCCCATTATCAAAGATAAATTCCTTAGATTTATTCTTTAATTTTCCTTTGGATCTCAATTCAAACCAAATTAAGGTTTATCTAAACTAGTCGGGATTAGCGAACATTACCGAAGTAATCATTTGTTTTATTTCCCAATCCCAACCCTGTTCATCCCATGGAGAAAAAATGATAATACTCCATATCTAACACCATGGTGTTATCGGTAAATATAAATTACCATTTCATGTTCAAATCTAATTAAAAATTGACTATCGCCTGGAGCAAAACTGGTGATATTTCATCCTCGATCATTTCAATCCAATTAGAAATTCATTAAAACTCCACTTAGTTTTAATCTTCTCTTAAATCAATGTTAATGATTATTCAACTTCTAGGAAAATAATTCCTGTCTTTAACTGGGTTAAAGAATCAATGTCATTTAAAATATAGTTCACGATAAACCCAAAATCACATTCCATTAATTATGGAATTTTCATGGAAAACAAATCAATATAAAATCGATATCAATTTCCATATCCGACTAATAATATAAATGGAATAACGGCATAGCCTTTTAAATTCCATATATAATAACAATCTTCCCCCATAGAAGCTCACTTCAATTATTACCAAATCGAATTCCGTTCCATTCCAATTCAATATATTAAATTGGAAAACTTTACTTTGGAAAATTTCCATTAAATTTCAATAAAAGATTTATAAATTCCAAATCACATTACATTGTAAATCGGGTTAAAGAACGAAAGTCATTAAAAACACAGTTTATAATAAACCCAATTCACATTCCATTCCAATTCCAATTAAATGTTAATTAATTGGTATTCTTCTCTAAATCTTAATTAAAAGATTTATTCTTTTCACATAGGGTTTAAGGACAGTGTTAATGAAGACACCATTCACGACAAACCCAAAATCCCATTTGATATTAAATACAAGGCTCTGAATAGAAAATATATTGGCTTATATTCAAAATCAAATTCTGAAACCAACACATATCATATTGGAAATAATTATATAAAATATATCTTTCTAATTTTCATAACAATATCCATATAATCACGAAATCCAATATCGCAATATTCCGAAGATGATTTTCATTCAAATCCTCCAATTTATATATTGGAAATTCTGGTTATATCAAAACCCATTCTTAATCCAATTTATTTATTTAAAAATAATCGGATTCTAATTCTAGTTCATTTCGATAAAAATATATTTTTATCTTTACAAACGTGAATTTTTTCACCCAAATTCTTCACAAACTACTTATTATGATTTTACACAAATTATTAATATTTTTAATAATTTTATCAAGGCCCGTACAGCCGATTTCCATAAATGGAAATCGAACTGCACTTACATCGACCTTTTCCAAATTTGATTTGGACATAATTCCAAATCCAACCGTTAGATTTCAAATCTCTTGTATCCTTTGGAAAGCTCTTTTCGATACAAACCCAATGGTTCCGGTTTCAGGAGAATCTGACGGTCAGATCTCTAGTAATATCAATTCGAAGTCAATGGTCGAAATTCGCGAACTGCCGTGGCGTGTCGCGTTCAATTTAGGCCATTAAATATGTATAAATTATATATATTTCATCGATATCCATTTAAAACGTATTTATAAATTCATTTTAAAACGATTTCAATTTAATTTCAAATCAAATTTGAATATTCCTTAACAAATTCGTTTTAAATTCATTTTAAAACGATTTCAATTTCACTTCAAATTTCAAATCAAATTTGAATATTCCTTAACGAATTCGTTTTAAATTCATTTTAAAACGATTTCAATTTTATTTCAAATTTCAGATCAAATTTGAATATTCCTTAACAAGTTCGTTTCAAAATTCATTTTAAAACAATTTCAATTTCACTTCAAATTTCAAATCAAATTTGAATATTCCTTAACAAATTCGTTTTAAATTCGTTTTGAAATGATTTCAATTTCATTTCAAAATTCAAATCAAATTGGGATATTCCTTAGCAAATTCGTTTTAAATTCTTTTTTAAAATGATTTCAATTTCATTTCAAATCAAATTTGAATATTCCAAATCATTTTAATATTAAAATGATAACATTTTCAAATTCTCAAATTTTGAAATCACTTTTCGATATTCATTATAAAATGAATAAAATCGACAAAATTCACGTTCGTGTTAAAATGGTGGTTAACTACTTAACACGGCTTCACATCTCAATATTCACTGAATATTATTTTAAAATATTCGTTAATTCTGAACTGGAATCAGACATAGTTAATTGCCATATAATTTTATTTATATGGATTTCATACACACATGTACATAGCAATAATCAAACACAGCCAACCATCATCCAGAGTGCATTACACAACTGTATAAGCGTTAAATATAAATAATTAACGCTTACAATAGTCCGTTAACCCATCGATTGACATACAACTAAACAACTGGGATTAGTGTATGTCAAATATCATCCCAATACCCGTATGGGGTTTCAATCAACAAACACATATTTTATTTGTGCAGTTGGGCGATGTGTAAAATATATCGTCACAATCAGTATCAGATAAATGGGTGTACATAAACAAATCATCTGATTTGTTTATGAATATTTATTTTAGCACATGACTATTTTATACAGTTTATATATACAATAAAAATGATATTTTTATTGTTCAAATATTTTATTCCATACATATGAATATTTTATATATTTTATATATACAATAAAAATGATATTTTTATTGTTCAAATATTTTATTCCATACACATGAATATTTTATATATTTTATATATACATCACAATACAATACAATACAATACAGTCCAATCAAACAAGTTGTTCTTGGTCTGTGGACGACGGGGAGCAGTTCATATATGCAGTTATAAAATAAACAACTTTACAAGAAATTATAGTGAGAAGTTCTCACCTTTGGGATTCACTCCTCCAGTTTTATTTCTGAATTTCAGAACAGTCTGGATTTGCCCGAAACTCCAACGCAATCTTTTTCACGCTGTTCAGATTAAAAATCACATTTTTATAATTCTGTTTACATAACAAAAATCATATTTTTATTATTACTGCATGTACAAAAAAATCATATTTTTATTTTAAAACCATATGTGTAAAAATCATATTTTTATCTCGATGTTTATAGTATAAAAATCATATTTTTATTATCACTACCTCATATGTAAAAATTACATTTTTATCTCAAGTCTTTTATAGGAAAATTACGTTTTCAAAACGAAGCTATATACATAAAAATTATATTTCACTATATATATAAAAATATATTTTTATCCTCTAATATATATATATATACATATATATATATACATTTATATATATATATATGTATATATATATATATATAAACCCATCTTTTTACTATAGTATTTCATATAAAAATCTAACATTTTTAACACAATGCTATTTATTCAGAAATTACATTCTCAAATCAAAGCTATTTTATTTTTAAATCACTTTACATATATTAAAAATTCTATTTTTATTCTATGGTATTATATGAAAAAAATTACATTTTTATCCTTGTTATATATAATTAAAAATCACACTTTTAACATTTATGTTTCATATAAAAAATCAGATTTTTCATAATGCCGTATATATTTTAAAACAATTCTATGTGAAATTTTAAAACAAATAATATGGCGAAAATAAAAGGAGCTACCTTTTCACTGTTAATCCCGTAACTAGGGTATAACCCTCATCTCCTTCCTTCAGATATTCACGAAGAAAAGAACCCATTGTCTCTGGAAAAATTCGACTGCCAGCCGACCGAACGATGATCGGAGTAGCTCACCGGATGCGCCTTCGCCCCTTTCCCCCACGTCTTGAATATCTCAAGATTCGAATCCCACCTAGCCTCGAGAACCACGCATGAACTGCCGGCGTTCAAGCTCACAAATCATGAAAACCCACCACGATAAATGATCTCCACCACGAGCTCGCGGAGCTGATCCAAGTTGCTGAGGTTGTTTTTGATTTAAACGTGTGGATTGAACAAAAATTGGGAAAGATTTTTGGGAGGTCCCGATCATCGGTTTTAATTTAAGGGCGGGGATTTTCCTGAGCGTTGACCAGGGTTTGGAGATAATAAGGGTTTGACCATATAGGAGGGGGGTATATATACTAGTATATATTATTATTTAATTTGTTTAAATGTGGTTTTTCATTCTAACTCCAAATCAAACCCAATGACTATCGTACCTTACGTAATACCCCCATTTCGGACACAATGGGATATGTCCAATAAACCAATTCGACTGTTTCGATCAATTTTCCTTTAAATTAAAATATAAATCAATGTATATTTAATTTAAACGCACATTTTTATTTAATGGGGCTACATACTGACTCCAAAAATTCCAGAAAAATAAATATAGCTATGTTTGACGATACAGTCTTAACAAAACTAGTTTTGTCGAATTTGGAGACTGTTTGAAAAATGGTCATTTTCTGGTCGATCCAATTTGACTTAAATAGACAAAATGCGTTTTTTTGCCACACTCACATATTAATTCTAAAAATTATGAATTTTGGAATCTAACAATAATTTGACATTCCGGATCCAACCAAAGTGGTTTCGTCGAAAACAGAGGTCGTTTGCAAAATCGCAATTTTTAAGGGCTATATTTCCATAACGACTATTCTGAATTTTCAACTGGACATAACTTTTTATTCCCGCTATGAAATCTGGATTTTTCAGATTCCTTGGAAAGATATTTTCAAACGGATTCAAATATTTCTGGTTTCACTAAAATCCGGTTTATTTTGAATCCTGTACATTCATTTGAAATTTGAAATCGATTTTTCAAACTACCGCGCCATTTCCAATTCCTTTTTGAAATTAAAATAATTTTTTATATTCTAACTTCGATTTAAATAAATTAATACGTTCTAATTCTATTCTAAATAAATTTCTAGTCGTTATTATTTAAAATAAATCATTTTAAATGTTCCAAATTCATTAAAATTTCCAAAATAAAAATTTTAAATTGGTTCTGATTTTCTGGGTTGTTACAATCTCCTCCACTTAAAATCTTTTCGTCCTCGAAAAGGAACAGAGCTGAAAGTTGTTCAACTAACCAACTCAACTTTCATTCTGGCTTCCATTTTTCAACTTTTCAGTTTATTAGAATTTTCCAATTCTTCAAAAATTTGGCTAACACCCTAAATTTTCGAATTTTTTGCTATAACCTCCTTTGTATGTGGAGACATTTAAAACCGTAACTCATCTCGCAAGGCCCTCATCAATCCAAAAGAAAAAGAGAATGCCAAGCGGCCAGCCTTTGGCTCATAAACCTTTAAAAGATAAAGAAAATTGCCAAGCGGGCAGCCTTAGGCTCATAAACTTTTAGAAGAAAAAGGAAATTGCCAAGCGGCCAGCCTTAGGCTCATAAACCTTTAAAAGAAAAAAAAATTTAGTAAACACATACCTATTTTTCGGGCATACAATTTTATTTCTCTTCTTAGCAGTTTATCCATAACCTGTTCAATGTATATATATGCAAATGCAATAAAATTTCAATTCAGTTCAATATTTTATTAGTTAACTAACAATCAAACAACACAACCATCAATCGATTGGTTGATTAACGTTTCAAACACATAACTTTAATACATAGTCAAAAATCATATTTTTAACGCCAATTCACAATAATTAACCCTATCTAGTTTTGGTTCTTACACCAGTCAATTGGAAATATATAGAGATCCCACTTTCGAAACTCGTACATAGACTCTGCTGATGAGGCCTCATCATCACGATCACCCCCAGGCGACTAGAGTGTGATTATATATCCATCCAATATATTTGAGGCTTCTAATACACATGGATCAGACGTATATTAAAGTCTCCTTATACTCGATTGTCCAAATCAATCTAAAATAAATATTAAAATACGTATAAAAAGATTTAAATTTTCAAAAGAATATTTGTTTTTAAATTTTATTTCAAAAATATCACTCCTCACACTCGTTCTAGGATACTACTGATCCTATCTCGAACGAGCCATTATCATTGGATATTAGTAATCCAATCTCTGATGAATTCCTTCGTTTGGTTCTAATGTGTCTTGTTCTCGAGCTTTGTAAACCAAAGCTCTGATACAAACTGCGATGACCCGAACTTCCCTGGTCTCCGAAGAGAAGAGAAAGAACGGATTGTCTGAGAACACGACAAATCAGAACACAAACAGAAGAACATTTCATTGCTTATTACAACAATTTACATCAGAGTAAAGGATATACAGAGTATGAACAAATAATATACATTTGATAAATGATAGAGATTTACAAATTACAATGCATTAGAAAATAATTCAAAAACACAACTGAAAGAGATAAACGGATACAGAGCTTTTCGGATATCGTTCCTGCTGTAAACCAGGATCCTATGAATATAAATCTGCAAAACTAAAACTACTAGCTGCCCGTGTGGAAAATAGGGGCACCTAGAGTTTAGGTTAAAACAATAAACTCTAGGTTAATCATGTGAATGGTGTGAGAATTAAAACAGTTATTTAAAACTTTACTTTAAAATTAGATATATCAAGGGACCACGCCATATAACACGGAATGGCTTTCCTCCTGAGAATACCAATGCATAAAACAAATAGCGCAATGCTTTTTGGAAAAATGAAGCTATTATAAGACCTATGTCCCATCACATAATGCAGCGCAAGTCGAAGGATAAGGTTTTCCCTTATAATAGCCAAACATGCTTGGTACGTTAAAACAAATCGTTTGATACTATTATAAGTGCATAGTGTATAAAACAACTTAAAATATAAATGTATCAATCCTATACGACATGGGTACCATATATCATGTCGTCAACGCTAGACTCTATAATCAAAAATGCAAAATTATGTATTGGAAGTTCGATTTCCATCTGTAAACCAAGGCAAGGGATCGTCCTTACCGCTTCGAGACGCTCTAGCCCGTGTCTCAGGACCCAGACTCAGGTGGGCCCTTGGATCTTCAGGGCCGGTCCACATGGAGTAGATTAAAATGCCTGAACAATATCTTTCCCTGACCTATGGGGCGTAAACTGGTCATATATCGACCAAACCATCCATCGGCAACGCAGTGACCGATATAACCGAGGCGCCTCGCTATCCATCATCCATATATGTAAAACATCTAGGCTTGCAAAAACCGGACACCACTCCTAGCTGGAAGGAAACACATGCCCTCCTTGAAGTCCTCTCCCGTTTCTGGTTCACACCGGGGTGTGAGGCTCGCGAATTAACGCTAAACACAAAGCTATGCTATATTAAATCCGTGCTTTGATCATCAACCACAAGACTCTGCTTTTCAACAGAAGCCTTGATCATTTTCCACTCAGGCATGCCACACAGGCAATTCACGTCATGCGACTGATGTCTATCGATGTACAACCTCTAAGCTTGTACGTTTCAGAGAAGGGTGTTAAGCAAGAGAATAAATTCTTCACCACCAAACAGATGTATATTAGATAGAGATCAATCAACACAGAGCAAAATCCAATGTCAGACACACAGTCCATTTTCAAGTTCGTTCCGAGTGTGAACGAAACCGGAGGCACCTTATTCCTCGTCCTATATGTCCAATATAGGAGAGAGTCCCTTGCATATCTGTCGATCTCCAAGTACGTTTGGACGATTACCACTTATTACCTCGTCTTGGGTGTACAACCCAATCAAGACATCAGTAATAATCCGAACAATGTGAAGACCTCTTGTCTTCAACCATCGTCTTCATCTTCGACAAATCGTCGTATCAGTTATTCAGAACGGGATAAATCCGGTCTTTCCGAATAACTCATGTATTTTATAAACAAGTGTTACACAAACACAACAAATGCCTCATTCCAATCCAGGATATTATTTTATTCAAATATTCTAAAACTTTAGTAAAGGTTCCCATTAATTTTTTCAAAGATAAATTCTTTAAATTTATTCTTTAATCCTCCTTTGGATCTCAATTCAAACCAAATTAAGGTTTATCCCAACTTGTCGGGATTAGCAAACCTTACCGAAGTAATCATTTGTTTTATTTCCCAATCCAAACCTATTCATCCCATGGAGCAAAACTAGTAATACTCCATATCTAACACCATGGTGTTATCGGTAAATATTAATTACCATTTCACGTTCAAATCTAATTAAAGATTTGACTATCGCTTGGAGCAAAAATGGTGATACTCCATCCTCGATCATTTCAATCCAATTAGAAATTCATCAAAACTCTAGTTAGTTTTAATCTTCCCTTAAATCAATGTTAATGATTATTCAACTTCTAGGAAAGTAATTCCTATCTTTAACTGGGTTAAAGAACCAATGTCATTTAAAAAACAGTTCACGATAAACCCAAAATCACATTCCATTAATTATGGAGTTTTCACGGAAAACAAATCAATATATAATCGATATCAATTTCCGTATGCGACTAATAATATAAATGGAATAACGGCGTAGCCTTTTAAATTCCACACATAATAACAGTCTTCCTCCACAGAAGCTCACTTCAATTATTACCAAATCGAATTCCATTCCATTCCAATTCAATATATTAAATTGGAAAACTTTACTTTGGAAAATTTCCATTAAATCTCAATAAAAGATTTTTAAATTTCAAATCAAATTACACAGTAAATCGGGTTAAAGAAAGAATGTCGTTAAAAATACAATTCATAATAAACCCAATTTACATTCCATTCCAATTCCAATTAAATGTTAATTAATTGGTATTCTTCTCTAAATCTTAATTAAAAGATTTATTCTTTTCACATGGGGTTTAAGGGCAGTGTTAGTGAAGACACAATTCACGACAAACCCAAAATCCCATTTGATATTAAATACAAGGCTCTGAATAGAAAATATATCAGCTTATATTCATTAAATTCTGAAACCAACACATGTCGTATTGGAAATAATGATATAAAATATATCCTCTAAATTTCCATAACAATATCCGTATAATCACAAAATCTAATATCGAAATATGCCGAAGATGATTTCCATTCAAACTCATTCCAATTTATATATTGAAAATTCTAGTTATATCAAAACTATTCTCAATACAATTTATTTATTAAAAATAATTTGATTCTAATTCTAGTTCATTTCAATAAAAATATATTTTTATCTTTACAAACGTGGAATTTTACACCCAAATTCTTTCCAAACCATTTATTATGATTTTACATAAATTATTGATATTTTTAATAATTTTATCAAGGCTTGTACAGTCGATTTCCATAAACGGCCATCGAACTGCACTTACAGCGACCTTTTCCAAATTTGATTTGGACATAATTCAAAATCCAACCATTAGATTTCAAATCTCTTATATCCATTGGAAATCTCTTTTCGATACGAACCCAATGATTCCAGTGTTAGGAGAATCCGACGATTGAATCTCCCGTAATATCAATTCAAAGTCAATGATCGAAATTCGCGAACTGCCGCAGCGTGGCGCGTTCTATTCAGGCCATTAAATATATAATATATATATATTATATATTTCATAGATTTCCATTCAGAACGTATTTTATAAATTCCTTTTAAAACAATTTCAAGTTCATTTCAAATCAAATTTGAATATTTCTTAACAAATTCGTTTTAAATTCATTTTAAATTGATTTCAATTTCACTTCAAATTTGAATATTCCTTAACAAATTCATTTTAAAATGATTTCAATTTCATTTCAAATTTCAAATCAAATTTGAATATTCCTTAACAAGTTCGTTTTAAGTTCATTTTAAAACGATTTAAATTTCACTTCAATTTTCAAATCAAATTTGAATATTCCTTAACAAATTCGTTTTAACTTTATTTAAAACGATTTCAATTTTATTTCAAATCAAATTTGAATATTCCTTAGCAAATTCGCTTTAAATTCATTTTTAAAATGATTTCAATTTCATTTCAAATCAAATTTGAATATTCCATATCATTTTAATATTAAAGTGATAATATTTTCCAAATCTCAAAATTTGAAGTCACTTTTCGATATTCATTATAAAATGAATAATATTGACAAAATTCCCGTTCGTGTTAAAATGGTGTTTAACTACTGAACACGGCTTCATATCTCAATATTCACTGAATATTATTTTAAAATATTTGTTAATTCTGAAATGGAATAAGAAACAGTCAATTACCATGTAATTTTATTTATATGGATTTCATAGACACATGTACACAACAATAATCAAACACAATCAACCATCATCCAAAGTGCATTACACAACTGTATAAGCGTTAAATATAAATAATTAACACTTATAACAGTCCGTCAACCCATCGATTGACATACAACTAAATAATTGGGATTAGTGTATGTCAAATATCATCCCAATACCCGTATGGGGTTTCAATCAACAAATACAGATTTTATTTGTGCAGTTGGGCGATGTGTAAAATATATCGTCACAATCAGTATCAGATAAATGGGTGTACATAAACAAATCTTCCGATTTGTTTATGAATATTTATTTCAACACATGAATATTTTGTACAGTTCATATATATAATAAAAATGATATTTTTATAGTTCAAATATTTTATTCCATACACATGAATATTTTATATATACAATAAAAATGATATTTATATTGTTTAAATATTTTATTCCATACACATGAATATTTTATATATTTTATATACACATCACATCACAACACAATACAATACAGTCAAACAAGTCGTCCATGGTCTGTGGACGACGGGGAGTAGTTCATATATACAGTTATAAAATAAATAACTGTATAAGAAATTATAGTGAGAATTTCTCACCTTTGGGATCCACTCCTCCAGTTTTATTTCTGAATTTCAGAACAGTATGGATTTGCCCGAAACTCCAACGCAATCTTTTTCATGCTGTTCAGATTAAAAATCACATTTTTATATTTCTTTCTACATAACAAAATCATATTTTTATTATCACTGCATGTACATAAAAATCATATTTTTATTTTAAAACCATATGTGTAAAAATCATATTTTTATCTCGATGTTTATAGTATAAAAATCATATTTTTATTATCACTACTTCATACTTTTATCCCATGTCTTTTATATAAAAATTACATTTTTAAAACGAAGCTATATACATAAAAATTATATTGCGCTATATATATATATAAAACATATTTTTATCTTCCTAATATATATATATATATATATATACCCATCTTTTTACTATAGTATTTCATATAGAAATCTAACATTTTTAACACAATGCTATTTATTCAGAAATTACATTTTTAAATTACATTCTCAAATCAAAGCTATTTTATTTTTAATTCACTTTACATATATTAAAAATTCTATTTTTATTCTATGGTATTATAAAAAAAATTACATTTTTATTCTTGTTATATATAATTAAAAATCACACTTTTAACATCTATGTTTCATATAAAAAATTAGATTTTTATAATGCCGCATATATTTTAAAACAATTTTATTTGAAATTTTAAAACAAATAATATGGTGAAAATAAAAGGAGCTACCTTTTCACTGTTAATCCCCTAATTAGGGTATAACCCTCATCTCCTTCCTTCAGATATTCACGAAGAAAAGAACTCATCGTCTCTGGAAAAACCCGACTGCCACAACTCCAATAGCCTACCGGACGATGATCGGAGTAGCCTACCGGATGCACCTTGGCCCCTTTCCCCCACACCTGGAATATCTCGAGATTCGAACCCCACCTATCCACGAGAACCACGCACTAACTACCGGGGTTCAAGCTCACAAATCACGAAAACCCCACCACGATAAACAATCTCCACCAGTCATCTTCACGAGCTCGCGGAGCTGATCCAAGTTGCTAAGGTGGTTTTTGATTTAAACATGTGGATTGAACGAAAATTGGGAAAGATTTCTGGGAGGTCCTAATCGTCGGTTTTAATTTAGGGGCGGAGTTTTTTCCTGAGCGTTGACCACTTGGAGATAATAATGGTTTGATGGTATAGGAGGGGGTATATATATACTAGCATATATTATTATTTAATTTGTTTAAATGTGGTTTTTCCTTCTAAGTCCAAATCAAACCCAACGACTGTCATCCCTAATGTAATACCCCCATTACGAACATAATGGGATATGTCCGATAAGCCAATTCGACTGTGATCTATTTTCCTTTAAATTAAAATATAAATCAATGTATATTTAATTTAAATGCACATTATTATTTACTGGGGCCACATACTTACTCCAAAAATTTCAGAAAAATAAATCTAGCTATGTTTTGATGATACGGTCCTAATAAAACTAATTTCATCGAATTTGGAGATCGTTTGAAAAATGGTCATTTTCTGGTCGATCCAATTTGACTGAAATGGACAAAACACGTTTTCATTTGCCACACTCACATATTAATTCCAAAAATTATGAATTTTGGAATCAGTAATAATTTGATATTCTGGATCCAACCAAAGTGATTTCATTGAAAGCGGGTGTCGTTTGCAAAATCGCTATTTTTAAGGGATATATTTGCCTAGTGACTATTCTAAATTTTCAACTGGACATAACTTTTTATTCCCGCTATGAAATCTGGATTTTCAGATAATGATATTTTCAAACAGATTCAAATATTCCTGGTTTCACTAAAATCTGGTTTATTTTGAATCCTATACATTCATTTGAAATTTGAAGTCGATTTTTCAAACTACCGCGCCATTTCCAATTCCTTTTATAATTAAAATAAATTTTTATATTCTAACCTCGATTTAAATAAATTTATACGTTCTAATTCTATTCAAAATAAATTTCTAGTCGTTATTATTTAAAACAAATCATTTTAAATGTTCCAAATTCATTAAAATTACCAAAATAAAAAAATTAAATTGGTTCTGATTTTCCGAGTTGTTACAACATATATAAGATGTACCAATTTTTAAAAACCACAATTCAAAAATACAACATGTCTCAATCTTCAAGGTACATTATCATTATTCATCCCAATTACATAACAATAGTAGTAAATAAGCAATAGCCGCAATAACTAGATCTTCAAGAGGCTCCTCCTCCAAGAGATCATCCTCCTTTCCTAATCACCTGTCTCACCTATTGTCCTGTTAATGTTAAGAGGAGGGAGGTCAGAACATAAAGTTCTGGTGAATGAAATATAAGTTAAGAAGGCTATTCCCTATAATTGATAGTTGTAAACTTTTCAGGTTATGTCTTTGCAATAAATAAACAAGGCAAACATATAGGGCGGACATCCTAATAGTCACATAATACCCCAACTTTAAATTAAGGGTGGACATCTTCCTACAGTCATATAATACAATATTTTTTTAAGGCAGGCACCTCTCTAGTCACTTAATGCCCAATGGCGGGCACCATGTCACTTAAGACCCCATTCTAACATTAATACGTTATAAGTGATAACTCTCTTACAGGGAGAGAAATAGCAACGACTACTTAATACTAGGCTATGGGTCAAGAATATGGCTTCTTATAGGAAGAACCTCCTAGTAAACCCTTTTGTTACCATCTAGCTGTCCCTAGGGTAAACTACTAGTCACTTAATACTTCCCTTAGATAGTGGTTCCTTAGGCCATATTTACATAATCCATCCCTAGGTCAGCCCTCACTGGCCTCCTAGATAAGAAGCGAACATTACTTGGAGAACTACCCACACACGTTATCATCTATTTGGACCATTTAATACCTTATAAGAGAAAGGTGAACCAAAAACCATTTACTTCTCAAGGGCGGGACCAATGACTTAGGTCCTAAACCAAGGAGTGAAACTTAAGAACAAACTCAGTCCTAACCACTTTATATCCAATAAGAGATATATCAACCACTTAATAACTTTTTCCTTGGCAGGCCTACTTCACACACACAACACACACACACACACACACACACATATATATATATATATATATATATATATGCATGCTAGATATCTCCCATTAGGCCTACCACTTGTAGATGTTGGATTTGTCAGGCAATTCCGGCAGACTTTAGGCCTAACCTCGCATCATAACATACAAATTATAATGGCCCATGACACCTAGACCTCTTACAATAATAATATTAACTTGTAGATGTTGGATATGCCGGTCAGTTCTGGGCAGGCTTCTATTACAAGTAACGGTTAATCTCATGTCTATGTGTCATTAATATTAATTAAGCCATTAACTCACACACATACAAGAATTCAAATCCTATAGTGATATTTAAATTCTACTCTTATTTTAATCATATTTATAACGCACTAAATAAGCATTTATATACGTTGATTACATTATAGATATAAATATAAACATAATTTAAGCAAACGGAATTGACATCCTTACCACATATTTGAAATGTTAATTCTATCAAATTCTTAAGGTATACAAGTCAAGTTTCCCATATTTTCCTCAATCCATAACAAAATGTGCATACGAAAATAAAATGGGAAAAAAACCACAATAACATATAAACTTGCAACCAAGGTTTTTGCTTGATTACTATAACTGGAAAAAATGAACATATCGTTAACTATATATGTTTATAGCTTCTATTTTGAATAGATTACTTCTCTAATGTTTGTTCATTCACAAAATATTAATATTTAGATATATTGAAATAAATACGTTCCAAATCACTATTTTGAGAATAGATATTCAAACCTATTAAATTTGCAATTATCCAAATCTTAAATCATTTCCCCAAAAGTCAAACATGTGAAGTTACAATAAAAATTGAATAAAAAGAAATGAATTCAATATAAAAAATCCAAACGATATAAAAAAATCCTACAAAATAACTATGCCCTTCTTTTATTATTACAACAACCCAAAACCCAAATAATTTGGTTTAACATTTCTACGAACAATAAAAATAAATGGAGGACTTTGGGGGGTTTGATCATTTTTTCTTTTCGTATATCCCAAATCATCGAAGGCACAACAATCTAAATCCATAACTATTAGATTATAGGAAATAGTAACTTAGTTAGATTCCACTTACAAAGTTACAAGAAGAAGCAACAAGAGAATTGATGGCCTTCGAGAACGAACAAGCTCCAACCTTTCAAATATAAGAATCACATATATTAGAATTCTTATGTGTATAGTTCTAAATCTCGGAATAATTCTAAATCTAAATCTAAATAGAATAATGTATGAGAAATGAAAATAGATTGAGAAGGTAGAAGAAGAACATATTTTCTTTTTTGAAGATTTAGCAATGACAGAAAGGCAAGGAGGAGGCAGTAAAGAGAATGGAGATAAGGTTTAGAATGAGGTTTGAGGGGCAATTTATAGTTGCTATCATATGTTTGTACCGTTGGATTGATTTTATTAAATCTAGACAGTCCAGTTGATATATATTATAAATAAGTCCCTACATAAAATAACCCTCACTGGGCTACCCAATAGAAGAGTGGTCGACCGGGCGGTTTACACCCCTCCTAGAGGGGCGGTCGGCCCCCTTCTAGGGGGAGGCTGTTCCTCTATAACGTTACTTTTTTCTTCGTTCTTAATTAATTCCTTTTATTTCTTTCCTTAGTTAATTTATTTTTGTCCCCTACTGTGTGTGAATATATACACATAAGTTTGAAATGAAAAGGAATATTCTTTTCATGCTTATCCTATTTAATATATTCCCAGCTTGTATATATATTTATTTGAAATTCAAACTTTCATGTATTACTATATATATGTACAACTTAATTAGTTAACAACTTTTGCATACGGACTCATTTTCAGCAAATAAAATATGAAAATGGATCAAAATCTCGCCACAAACGCAACTACAATACTTTCGTGGCTCAATTCTTAATTGTCCAAAATTTCATTTTAAGCCTTTTAATATGTTATAATTATTATTATTTGTTTTTGAATTAAATTAATCTATTTCTAAATTAGATATATCTCTCGGGGTGTTACTTCTCCCATCTTATGAGAGATTTTGTCCTTAAATCTTTTGAAGGGGTAAGGAACTCAACTCGCTCTAAACAATGTGTTGTACACCCATGTTACTTTAAAAACATCCATAACTCACAGTAATTATGAATTGCGGACCTTCTATAATGAGCTTGGTCCTATCGTGTAAGTGTAATAACTGATGCAATATGTATGCAAAGCATCCTAATATGCATTTAATTCTATATGAGTGCATAGTGCATTTATGTTACATCCATACCCTACCATCCAATCTTGTAACCACGATGCAACCGAGAATGATAAATTAGGGGAAAATAATTACCCTGAGAGAAGTTTAGGATGAGTTAATAAGCCTAATCTTCTCCCGGTCTCCCATGTACTCTTCACAGGGTTATCTCTCCATTGAACCTGGATAAGTCGAATAGATTTTTTGTGGAGTCGTTTGATTCTATACTCCACAATCCTTGCGGTGGCACATGGCACCCTACACTCCAACTCGAGGCTTTCTATGTCCCCAATATCATCAAGCTCGAGTCTGTTGGCTGAATCATGAAGGCAGTTACAAAGATGGGAAACGTGAAAAACATTGTGGACTCCAAACAAATGCTCGGGAAGATCCACTCGGTAGGCCATCTTCCCAATCCTTTCCAAAATCTTAAATGGCCTAATGAATATGTGAGCTAACTTCCTAGTATTTCTAAACTGAACGATCTTGTTGAGAGTAGAAACATAAATAAATACCGAATCTCCAACATCAAATTCGAATTCTCTCCTCCTCCTATCAGCATATGAATTTTGATGATCTTAGACAGCCTTCATTCTCTGTCGAGTCAAAGCGATAATCTCGGTGGACAAGGTCTGATTCGAGTAAAACCTTGTCGGTAGTTTCCTACCAACAAGTTGTCGATTTGCATGGCCGCCCATACAAAGCTTTGTAAAGGGCCATATCAATATTCGCTTACTAACTATTATTGTAAGAAAACTCGACCAAAAGTAAGTGCTACTCCCATGCTTCTCCAAAGTCGACTGTGCAAGCTTTCAGCAGATCCTCCAAAACTCTATTAACTCTTCTTGTCTAGCCGGCTGTCTGCAGATGATAGGTTGTGCTTAAACTTATGGTCATTCCCAATGCTTCTTGAAGACTCTTCCAGAATTCGCTAGTAAATAACGGATCTCTATCGCTCACAATAGCCGTTGGAGTTTTATGTAGCCAAATGATCTCCTTAACATACAATTGGGCTAACAAGGCGGCGGTCATTTTCTTCTTGATGGGAATAAAATGGGCGCTCTTTGTTAGTTGGTCTACTATCACCCAAATAGCCTCATTTCCTTTCTTACATCAGGAAGTCGATCAATAAAGTCCATAGAAATGTGCTCCTATTTCCAATTGGGAACCTCCAGTGGTAACAAAAATCCTCCAGGCTTCCCATGTTCCGTCTTTACTCTTTGGCAAGTTAAGCATCTACAAACAAATTTTGCCACATATTTCTTCATTCCTTCCCAAAAGAAACTCCCCTTCATGTCCTTAAACATTATATCACCTCTGGGGTAAATAGTCATCCTTGACCTATGACATTCCTCTAGATTCTCCTTCCTAAGATCCAAACTCTTAGGAACACAAATCCAGCCACCCCTTCTCAAGCTATCACTACTATCATTAATATATCTACTAGACTGAGGGAAAGACTCTCTACTAGAAACTTTTCCCTTTAACGTCATTAACTCATTGTCAAGGTCTCGCTCACCCTTGATTCTTTCCAATAAAACTGATCTTATTTCCATTGCTCCAAAAAAACCTTGAGCTATCTCATATGGTGGTCGCAAAATAAAACTAGGGAGAAACTCTAACTGCCTTAACTTGGTAATCGCACTACAAACAGCGTGCTTCCAACTCAAAGCGTCTTCCATGACGTTACCCTTCCCAGGGGTATAATGAATGGAGAAATCAAAAGATGTAAGATATTCCATCCATCTCTGCTGCTGAAGGTTCATAACCTTTTGAGAAAATAAATACCTAAGGGATTTATGATATGTGAATAACTCGAACTTCTCTTCAAGAAGATAATACCTCCACATTTGAGAGCGAAACTATTGCTGCCAACTCTAAATCATTGATGTGATACCTTTTCTCGTGATCATTGAGTTGTCTACTAGCGTAGACAACTACTCTACCCTCTTGCATGAGTATTGCTCCTAACCCTGTCCTGCATGCATTGGTGAGTAAACAACTTATCTCCATCCAGTATAATAAAAATAGGTGCACTTATGAAATATTCCTTCAGTCTCTAAAAGGCATTCCTAAACTTGTCAATCCATATGAACTTATGACCTTATTTGGTTGGGTTAGAGAGGCAGCAACCTTTCCGAATTCCTTGATAAATTTTCTGTAACAACCTGCTAATCCAATGAAGCTTCCAACCTCAGTTATATTTCGAGATATCTTCCACTCCTGAACAACTTCAACCTTAGCGCGGTCTACTTCTAATCCAATCCTCAAGACAATATGCCCTAGAAACTTAACTTCTTTCTTCCAAAAATGGCTTTTTGAGAATTTGGCTTTAAGCTGGTTTTCTCTTAGGATTCCTAGTGCCCTTCTCAAGTGATCTTCATGCTCCTTATGGTCCTTTGAGAAGATAAGTATATCATCTACAAACACCACTATGATCTTATTATGTATGCCTCGAAATACCCTACTCATCAAGTAAAAAAGGAAATCGGGGGCAATTGTTAATCCAAAAGGAATGACCTCCCGCCCGAATAGTCCATCTGGCATCCTAAATGTCGTCTTGGACCTACTCTCTTTTGAGATCCTTAATTTGTGAAATCCAATAGCTAAGTCTGAGTGAGAAAATATTTGGGATCCTCCCAAATCATCAAACAAGTCATCAATTCTAGGTAAGGGATACCTATTATTTTTGGTTAGCTTATTAAGTTCCCTATAGTCAATGCATAACCTTAAATATCCATATCACTTCTTGGGAAGTCTATCGGGGCACCCCCACTCCGAGGTACTCCTACGAATGAATAGTTTTTGCAACAATTCCAAGATCTACTTGTCTAATTATCTTCTTTCCTTAGGAGCCATGCGCCTTAAAGGAAATGTTACTGGCCTCGCATCCTTTTCGAGTTCTATTCTAAAAGATATCTCTCGGTGGGGTGGGGGTCCTACGACTTCCACAAAAATGTCAGTGAACTCACATACATTTGGTATCAAGGAAGGTCCTTCAAAATCAAGAGATAGAGAAAATAAGGTCTAACTCCTATTCCTTGTCCTACACGGAATCTCTATGTTACGGCCTACACGGCTTCTCAAATAAGCTATTCTCCTATCACAGTTGAGAACGTCCCCATAAAATGTTAGCCAGTCCGTACCCAAGATAAGACCATATCCCTCAAAATAAAGCACATACGCATTACAAAAGAAGTCGACATCACCAATAGCTAATACTAGGTCTTTACAAATAACATAAAGTTGCATATTCCCTCCGATAGGATTGGACACCTTTATCGGATGACTAGCAAAGGGTAAGGGAAGTTTCAAAGAGTCTGCAACCTTCCTAGAAATAAATTAACAGGTGTCTATAGTCAAGTAGGGTACACAAAGAAGTCCCTAGAATATAAATTATACCTTCCAGTATGGGTTGTCCCTAATCCCTGGGGACTGATTGCGAATTGGCACAACTTCTAGTGCATAGATTTGGCCTCCTTGTACCATCCTTGGCTTTGAGCGGTTCTTCGCTTGGTGTCCATCTTTGTGGAAGTTTAAGAATCTCCCTTTAAACTCTGTCTTTGCCAAGTTTACTCTACAGTCCTTTGTTTCATGCCCTTTCCTATGGCATCTGGAACAAGTCTTGGATTCCTTCTTGAATTTACTGCCCTTCTTCTTCTTAAGCTAGTAATTTTTTTTCTTATTCTTTCCATCACCAGAAGTACTTTTTCCTTTATTAGTTATTTAAACTTCTTTAATGTTTTCAGAAAAATATAAGATGGCTGCCTCAACCAAACCCTCAAATGTAGCTCCAAAAGTAACTTGTGCCAAAAGCATCTCCTTCATTGGCGAATTCAACCCATTCACAAACCTAAGGGCTTTATCTATAGGGGTATCCACCAACCCCCGCCAAACCTAGTCAATTCAATAAACTTTACCACATACTCCTTCAACTCCGTTTCTCCTTGTTTTAGATGGGTAAACTTCTCTAGTTATAGGGTCTTCTCTGCATTTGTTAGGAATTTGTTCTTGAAACGAGTCCTAAACTCTACCCACGCAAACACTCTTCCTACATTCTGTTGG
This sequence comes from Allium sativum, assembly GCA_030737875.1. NCBI lineage: Eukaryota > Viridiplantae > Streptophyta > Magnoliopsida > Asparagales > Amaryllidaceae > Allium > Allium sativum. Next base: position 295,201,613 of record CM060919.1, read on the forward strand.
GAGATTAGGTTCCACCGCTCTAGAGCCTCCCCTTTAAAGTGCCAAGCTGCTACCCTAGCTTTAGTTCATCTTCCATAGGGTAGCCTCAAAAACCCTCTCACACTCTGAGATCCAAGATTTTGCATCCACAAAGTTATATGTTTCCAAAAAGGTCTTGCCACTTAAGCTAATAAAATCTTTACAATGGGGAGGGAAATTGAGTGCCCCTTCACTGGGCCGAGCGGATGATTCCGCTAGGGCAGGTTTAGCAAAAGGGACTTGTTCCACTGTCCTAAGATACTACTAGAACCACTCTGTCAAGTAACGAGGCTGAGACGTCCCGAAATCCCATACTGACGGAGACAAGGGTAATCTTTGGAATATAACACAGAAACATATAATAGCAGAACAGAATTAAATAAATACACCAGATAATGAACAATAGAATATACCGGATAAAAGTAATCATCAGAGTTACACAGTATACAGGATCTTACTTAGCACAAATACAGTTCAGCTATACATAAATGTCTACAGCGGAAAACAAACAAAATATGTACAATAGGAGCTGAACAGCATAAAAAGAGATAAATGATAGAATCCATCTTCAGCTCCAGCTATCCAGAAAGAACCAGCTAAACCTGAATACAAGGCTGCCCGTGTAGAAAAAGGGGCACCCGAGTTTGAAAGTGAAACAAACTACGAGTCAGTCATGGGACTGGTATGAGAAATCTATTCAACACATATATAATATGGTTAATCACAGGACCACTCCACTTTCGTGGAACGGGTTTACTCCATTGGATTGCCAGTGCTTTAAAACAAATCTTTCTTTTAAACATCATAATGCTTTTTATAAAAATGAAGCCATTATAAGACTCAGTTCCCATCACACAATGCAACGCAAACCGGAGGATAGAGTTTTTACCTTATAACGGCCAAAATATGCTTGATACGAATAAAACAAAGGCATTTGATATTATTGCTAGTGTTTATATGTTTTGAAAACAATTTCAAATCATAACTATCAATCATAGACGGCATTAATGCCCCATACCACTATGTCGCCATATATATAGGTATACAATCAAAACCGCATAGTCACGTATTTTGAAATTGGATTTCCGTCATGAACCAAGGCAAAAGATAGTCCTTACCGAATTCAAGACAATCTAGCCCATGTCTCAGGCAAGTACTCAGTCAAGCCCTTGGAGCGACAGGGCCGGTCCACCGATGTGGATTAAAATGCCTGAACAATACGTTTTCCCGCCCTTTGGGGCGTAAACGAGCCAACGAATGACTCCATCGGACCGGGATCGCCCGATCAAATCGAGGCGCCTCGCAACAGCAACAACCACATAGGTGAAAAGTATATAAATGTCAGGGCTGGTAGGTCACTGACACCACCCTAGCTAGAAAGGAAAGCATTCCCTCCCTGAGGTCCTTCTCCCGTTTTAGGTTCATACCGGAGTGTGAGGCTCGCGAATTCACGTTATACACAAAGCTACGCCACGCGGCGGTGCTTTGATCATCACCACAAGGCTTTGCTTTTCAACAGAAGTCCTGATCACTGCATCTTAGCATGCCACACCGGCAATTCATGCCATGCGACTGATGTCCATCGATATACAACCTCTGAGCTCGTGCGTCTCAGAGAAGGGCGTTAAGCAAAAGAATAAATTCTCCGCCGCCAAACAGATGTATATTTAATAGAGATCAATCAACACAGAATAAAATCCAATGTCAGACACACCGTCCATTTACAAGTCCGTTCTGGGTCTGAACTAAACCGGAGGCACTAAATACCTCGCAAACCCATCGATTACCACGTACGTCTGGACGATCACCACTCATTATCCATATTTCGGGATGCCTCCCAATCAGGACCTCGGTTACCATCCAAAAGAGGTGAAGATCTCCGGTCTTCGACCACCGTCTTCATCTTCGAATTTCAATCGTCGGTCAATTATTCGAAATGAGAATTAACTTGGCGTTTTCAAATAATTCACGTATATTTAGAATTTCAAATCAATTTATTTCAATGGTTAAACCATTCGACAACACCAATTTTGTTCTTTAATGTAATTTTCACACCAAACACATTCAACCATCAAACACCACATAAATCGAGCAAATTCAGTTTATTTCCATTCCATAACGTTTACAATATTTTATAACGATTTATCACTATTCTTATTTATTTTAAAATAGCCTATTTATTCAAAACGACGCTTCGGGCCATAATGCGGCCGTGGCGCTGTTTTTCTTCAGATTTGAATTAAACATATCTGAAAATCTAACCGTTGGATCTTCACAAAATTTACATCATTAGAAAGGTATTTTCAAAACGAATCCAACGGTTCCAGTTTCGGGAAAATCCGACGGTCGGATCTCCCGGTACAATCGTTTGAAGTTTCGATTTCAAAATACGAACTGCAGCGTCGTTATTCGATTAAATATAATTATATTTATATTTATATATAAATATAATCGTTTCTGGCGCTGTTTTTCTTCAGATTTGAATTAAACATTCCAGACAATCCAACCGTTGGATTTTTGCAAAGTTTGTGCCGTTGGAAAGATATTGCCAAGGCGAACCCGACGGTTGCGGTTTCGGGAAAATCCGATGGTCGGATCTCCCGGTACAATCGTTTGAAATCACGATTTCAAAATACGAACTGCAGAGCCTCGTTTCGTTTTAATTTTATTTATATATATATTTATATAAATATAGTTCATTCAACAATTTCAATATCGTTCTCACTTCAAATATTTCACTAACGCCTTAAAATTTTGGAAAATTTCGCCATAACCTCCTTTGTACGGGAGGGCTGGGAAAATTCCCAAATAGCCACACGGGCGTCTCATGTCGAAAAGAAAAAGAAAAGGCCAAGCGGCTAGCCAACAGGCTCATAAAATCATCACCCAAACAAAACAGTAGATGAGTACCTATTTGTCGGGCACAAAATTTTATTCCTCTTCTCTAGCCCCTTTGCTATAACCTGTTCAATAAATATGCATGTATTTATATACAGTTCTTATCATTTATCATTTTCTATTCAACTTCATATTCGATTTCCATTTGGTTTAAAAACACCATTCATTCTAATGTTGCATGTATAGGCAAAAATCATATCATTAGCTAATTAATGAATATTTCAACTCATATATGTTTATTTGAACGAGTGGCTATTTTTAACACTTCACATTTCAACAATTCGTGCATATAATAAAAATGTGATTTTTATTGTATAACAATTCATTTCAAAACACTATTATTTTATGTAGTGTATATATAGGTGATAAAAATAGGATTTTTCTTATAAAACAATTTCTTTCAAAACGAGATTATTTTACATAGTTCATATAGTCGATAAAAGGTGATTTTTATTATCAAACAACTTATTTCAAAATATGAATACCATTCAACACATGAATTTCAAATCAACGAATGAATATCGATTCAACACATGAAGGTTTTCTATAGTTTCTATATATAGATAAAAATGTGATTTTTATATTTAAAACGCGAATACCATTCAACACATGAATTTCTAATCAACGAATGAATATCGATTCAACACATGAAGGTGTTCTATTCAATGAATAAATATAGTTTTAGCAAATGAAAATAATTCAAACACACGAATATTATTCAAAATTTCGGCAGCATAACGGCAGGGTAGTTAAAACTGGGACCGTCCCTAGTACGGCTCCTCGCTCTACCTTAAAACCTCGCGGTTTTTGACAATGGGGATCATGCATCTAGTTCGCACGCAGGCGGCATGTATATATTTATTTCATTTCCACAAACTAATCCTATGTGGTTTCAACCAAATATTTCTCAACCACAAACGGGTATTTTTCAACCACAATCAATCAATATCAACCACAAACAATCCCAAACAACCATTCGCTATCAATCAATTTTCACACCAATCACAATCAATAAATATCGTCCATGGTTTGTGGACGAGGGGCGTATATATATATATATATATTTATATTTATATAGCAATTCACTTTTATTTCAACATATATATAATTTTTACAACACATATATAACTTATACATCGAACGTACAACTTATACAACGCTTATACATGAGGTGTACAACGCTTATATAACTCATACATCGACTATATAATTTATACATCGTCAATTTCCATCTTGTTTATAATTTAGAAATCTCACCTTGACTGGTTTTGACTCCGCCAGTTTTATTTTTGAATTTCTGAACAGTTTGAACTTGCCACAAATTCTGATGTGCTTTGTTTTTGTTCTGGTCAGCTCCATCGCGAAGCTCTCATTTTTCTGATTTCAACGCAATTGAAATCGCGCAATTCTGATAAGAATTGGAAAAGATATCATCGTTTATACAATTGATTACAAAAATTAAATTAAATAATTAATTAATCAAAGGGATTAAACCCTTAACCTTCGTTCCTCTTCTGTTAACCCCTAAACCCAACGTCGACTGGAGAAGTTCACCGCGCCGGCCACCAGATTTGATCGATCCATGATCAGAGTGGACCACGACGAACCCCCGACCACCCTCTCCTATCGCCTGCCACCTGGTGAAGTTCGAAACCCCCTGGCCTCTCAAAAACGGGTGCAAACGGCTCGAGTTTGAGCTTGAATCCCGGCTAATTTACTTCGAATTTTATGATCTTGGCCGTTGAGTTTACAGATCAGGTTGTGCTCTTCGATTTCCCCTTGGGAATTTCGAATTTCATTGTGTATGTGTTGAGATCGGAGGAGATGAAGAACGGAGCGGTAATCGCCCTTGATTTTGTGAAACGCGGCGGCTGTAGGAATGAGAGAGAATGGCTTTGATTGGCCACTTTATATTTTATTTTTTTATTTATTTTAAATTCAAAAATATCTTCTTATCCAAACGAACACCAATTTCAACCCAACGACCGTCGTCCCTAGCGTTTTACCCCCATCCCAAACACAATGGGATATGTTTCGTAGGCCCATTCGACTGTTTCAGTCAGTTTCCATTCAAATCAAAATATAAAACATTCAATATTTAATTTGAACGTACATTTCAATTTGCCAGGGCCACAGACTGATTTGAAAAATTCCAGAAAAATAAATCTAGCTATGTTTTGACGATACGGTCCCAACAAAACTAGTTTCGTCGAATTCTAAGACAGTTTGCAAAAAGGCCCATTTTTGGTCGATCCAATTTAACTGTAATTGACCAAAACACATTTTCCTTTGCCATGCTCACATACTAGCTTCAAAAATTATGAAATTTGAAACCTAGCAATAACTTCTCATCCCGGATCCAACAAAAGTGGTTTCGTCGAATTCCGAGGTCGTATGCAAAATGGCCAATTTCACGGGCTATATAAATTCCATAGCGATCCTGCTGAAAATTCATTCGGCCATAACTTTTGCTTCCCGCTATGAAAATTCGATTTCTCAGATTCGTTAGAAAGGTATTCACTAACAGATTTAAATATTTTTGGTTTCACTAAAATCCGTTTTGTTTTGCACCCAGTACAGTCCGACAAAATTTGAATTCAATTTTTGAAACTACAGCGCCTTTTCAAGCCTTGTTTATAATTATAATTAATTATATTCGTTTTCAATTGTCTATTCCAACTCACTTTCCATTGCCATTATTTAAAATATTTATTTTAAATATTTAAAATCCATTATTTTAGCCAATTTAAAAATTTTAAATTGGTTCAGATTTTCTGGGTCGTTACCATCTCCCCCACTTAAAACTTTTCGTCCCCGAAAAGGAACAAAGTCGAAAGTGGTTTGATAAATCTACGATCCCACAACACAACAACCAATCCAATTGTTTTTAACCTTCCAAAAATATACCAATCAAATCCTATATTCCTTTAAAAATCATTCAGAGTATAGAATAAATAGTGCACATCTATGGGAAGAAAATAGCGACAGAATAGAGAATTAAATGGTAATGCAAAGTATGGCAAATGTACCTTGCACCGGAGTCAATCAGAGATATCTACTCGGCATTTGGGATAGGCTTTCTGAATGCTCTCCTCAGTTTCCCAAGTACAATCTCGTGGATCTCCACTCCATTGCACTTTGACTAAGTGAACCTTCTTGTTCCTCAGCTCTTTGGTTTCTTTGCCTATTATCTTTAGCGGCTCTCTTCTCACAGCCAATTCTGGAGTAATTTCAATATCATGTTGAGCTGCTTCTTCCACGATCAAGTCTGGATCATGAACGTGCTTTCGAAGTTGAGATATATGAAATACATCATGAACTCCTGGCAACCAATCAGGCAGTTTGACCCTGTAAGCGAGAGTTCCGATCCGTTCCAGAATAGGAAACGGACCAATGAATTTGGGCGCTAACTTTCCAGTTTTACCGAACCGGATAACTCCTCTCATCGGCGATACTTTCAAATATACATAATCGCCAACAGCAAAGGATATATCTCTTCTTCTCCTATCGGCATAGCTCTTCTGTCGGCTTTGAGCGGCGAGTAATCGCTTTTTGATAAAATCGACTTTGTCGGCAGCTTCTCGAATCATATCAGGCCCTAACACAAGTCTATTTCCAGGTTCGACCCAACAAGCAGGGGATCGGCACGGTCTACCATATAATGCTTCGAATGGCGACATTGTCAGACTCGCCTGGTAGCTGTTGTTATAAGAGAATTCATCCAAATGCAGATTGTCTTCCCAGGATCCACTGAAATCTATAACACAAGCCCGCAATAGATCTTCTAAAATACGATTCACCCTCTCAGTCTGACCGTCTGTCTGAGGATGATAAGCGGTGCTTAGGTTTAACTTTGTTCCCAGCTCGACTTGAAATGCTTCCCAGAATTTGCTAGTGAATATTGTATCTCTATCACTGACTATACTGAGCGGCACTCCATGTAGTCTAACTATTTCCCTGAAGTATATCTGCGCCAGACTCTGAGCAGTTCTGTTTGATCTGACAGGTATGAAATGGGCGGTCTTCGTGAAACGATCTACGATTACCCAAATACTGTCATTTCCTTTTCTGGTTCTGGGAAGACCATCAATGAAATCCATGGAAATATGCTCCCACTTCCAACCAGGAACTTCTAGTGGTTGTAACAATCCAGCCAATTTCTGTTGGTCGCTTTTGACTAGTTGGCAAGTAGGGCATCTGCTAACGTATAATGAAACATCTCTTTTCATAGCCTTCCACCAGAATGTTCGTTTGAGATCGTTGTACATTTTGGCCACACCAGTATGGATACTCAGCTTGGACTTGTTACACTCGTCTAACACTTCCCTTTTTAACTCTGGCATATCAGGAACACAAACCCTTCCTTTCAACCTCAAGGTCTCGTCGTTATCTATTTGAAAACACGAGGGTTCGCCTTTCTGAATCCTTTTAATCATATCCTTAATAAAGTTATCCTCCTTCTGCAGAATAGATATTTTGTCAATCAAGGAAGTCGTGATAATAAAGCTGGCGATCATTACATTCTTTCGGCTTAACGCATCGGCCACGACATTGGCTTTCCCTGGAGTGTATATAATTTCAAAGTCATATGCCGCTAGAAACTCCAGCCAACGTTGCTGCCTTAAATTCAGGTCTTTCTGAGTGAACAGATACTTTAACGACTGGTGATCTGTAAACAGTTCAAATCTCTCGCCCAGAAGATAGTGTCTCCAGATTTTCAAAGCGAACACAATAGCCAATAACTTAAGATCATGAGTTACGTAGTTTTTCTCGTGCGGCTTCAGTTGACGGCTAGCATAAGCAATCACTTGACCCCTTTGCATTAACACTGCGCCAAGTCCTTCTCTAGAAACATCAGTCCAGACTTTTAAATCTTGGTTGCCATCGATGATAGTTAACACTGGAGCTGTTGTTAGTCTCAGCTTTAGCTCTTCAAAAGCCTCCTCACTCTCTGGAGTCCATTTGAATTTAGAGTGCTTCTTTGTAAGCTTCGTTAAGTGACCAGGTATCTTCGAAAAGTCTTTAACGAACTTTCGGTAATAGCTAGCCAATCCGAGAAAACTGCGGACTTCAGTGGGGGTACTGGGCTGTTTCCAATTTTGAATAGCTGTGATTTTCCTTGGATCCACAGCAATTCCTTCTTTTGATACGACGTGGCCCAGAAATTTCACTTTATCTTGCCAGAATATACACTTGGAAAACTTTGCTTTCAATACATTTCTCCTGAGGATTTCTAACACTTGTTCCAAATGCTTTTCATGTTCGGCCTTTGATTTAGAGAAGATTAGAATATCGTCAATGAAAACCAGAACAAATTTATTCAAAACCCCTCTGAACACTCTATTCATCAGATCGACGAAGTAAGCTGGAGCGTTACATAAGCCGAACGGCATTACTAACCACTCGTAGAATAAGTCGGGGCCTCTGAACGCTGTCATTAGAACACACTCTTCGGCAATTCGAAGTTGATGGAAGCCTGTAGCTAGGTCCATTCGTGAAAATACTTGTGCTCCATTTAATCGATCCAACAAATCATCAATCCGCGGCAATGGATACTTGTTCTTTATCGTCTGTTTGTTCAGATCTCGATAATCCACACATAGACGTAGAGTACCATCAGATTTTGGGACAAATACCACTGCTGCACCCCAATCAGAGAAACTAGGCCTGATCAGACCCTTCCATACTAGCTGTCATGTTTGATTGTCTAACTCCTCTTTCTCCTTCAAGGACATTCTTCGAATAACGTGAACTACCGGCCTTGCATTCGGAATTAAAGCAATTTTGAAATCTATTTCTCTCTGTGGAGGTAAGCGAACAACTTCTTCAAACACATCCGCATGGTTCTTGACGACAGGAATATCTTTCACTAAGTCGGGAATATTCTCTGCGACTTCAGGGATATTTTCTATTTGAGTTGGAGAAACATTCAAAGCTGCCCAGAAGTCTTTTCTATTAGATGTCGGGCCTTCACATGGTATGGTTATATAATTCCCCGATTGTGCCTTTGCCTTAACAACTCTCTCGGCGCATCTAACCTCTGCCTCATATCTGGTTAACCAATCCAATCCCAGAATAAGATCGAATTCATTAAAATTCATGACGATGGAGATAGTAGGGAATTTATAGCAGGAAAAAGAGACAGGCACCCCACATACCCAACTGAGATCGATGGGACCCCCAACTGGATTTCGGACTGTCATTGGTTCTTTGAGCTTCTTCAATCTCAAATCCAACTTCTTGACTGCACTCTTTGCAATAAAGCTTCGTGACGCGCCTGTGTCAAACAGTACTTTAACTGGAATGTTCTTGACATTGAGCGTGCCTTCTAAAACATCAGACCTCCCTTGACTATCTGAGGGCTCAGAAGTTTCTGCTAATTCATTTATATGTACTGCCTCATATTTCTTTGAGAGTTGACACTCCCGTGCAAGATGACCTGCTTGACGACACTTATGGCATGTCCTCTCTCCATGTGTGTTCTTTTGCCTTTTCGTAGGTTTAGATCCGCTCTTTCCTTGCTTCTTTAAAGATCTGCAATTTTCTTGCAAATGCCCTTGCTTATTGCAGTTGTTGCATATGGCGGTCGTTACGGGTTCTTTCCCAGACTTAGCCCTTTTTCTCATAGCACTGGGCTTCTCATTGGCCTCAGACCTCGTACCGGCTTCTGGAATATCAGTTTCCGATTCTTCTTTGTCACTACAACGAACTTCTTCTTCGTCGCGCAACATTCCTTTCTTATGGAGATCTTCATACTGATAAGCCATGTATATCATTTCATAAAAAGGAAGCTTCACATTCCTCATTACACTATTCTGATATCTCCTTTGCAGGCCATGAATAAATCTCAGATTTTTCCTCCTTGGGTCTTGAATCAGATGAGGAGCAAAGTGAGCAAGTTCATTGAATTTCTTATGATATTCTGGGATGGTCATATCACCTTGAATTAGATAAGAAAATTCATCACATAATCTCTCGGTTGCTTCGAGAGGAGTAAATCTTTCTGGGAAAATCACTTTGAATCTGTCCCAGGTGATATCACCTTCTGGATTATCTTTGATGATTGCTTCCCACCAGATTAAAGCTTCTTCTTTGAGCGCCCAAGAGGCTACTAATCTTTTCTGATCATCTCTCAACTGGATACGCTCAAAAATTCTTTCTGCAGAGCTCACCCAAGCTTGAGTCTGAATTATAGATTCATTGCCCGAGAACTGTGCTCCGTTCAGATTTCGATATCTCTTTAATAGAGCCTCTAGATTGGGTTTTGCATTTCTCCTGTTTCTGACACTCATTTTTCTAGTACTTCTGCAAATGGCAGATCAAGTGTCAGGTCACAGAAAAGAAAATTTTAAAATAGAGAGACAAATACTTTAAACGTAAATGTGTCTATCGAAGTGTAATTTCATTCTGCTTTACTCATACTAGGATATCACTGATCCTATCTGTATAGAGTTACCCGTCCTAGAACACTACTGGTTCTATTTCTGACGAGTTCGTTCAAATGTTATATTCCAGAACTAAGCTTAACCAAAGCTCTGATACCACGTTGAGACGTCCCGAAATCCCGTACTGACGGAGACAAGGGTAATCTTTGGAATATAACACAGAAACATATAATAGCAGAACAGAATTAAATAAATACACCAGATAATGAACAATAGAATATATTGGATAAAAGTAATCATCAGAGTTACACAGTATACAGGATCTTACTTAGCACAAATACAGTTCAGCTATACATAAATGTCTACAGCGGAAAACAAACAAAATATGTACAATAGGAGCTGAACAGCATAAAAAGAGATAAATGATAGAATCCATCTTCAGCTCCAGCTATCCAGAAAGAACCAGCTAAACCTGAATACAAGGCTGCCCGTGTAGAAAAAGGGGCACCCGAGTTTGAAAGTGAAACAAACTACGAGTCAGTCATGGGACTGGTATGAGAAATCTATTCAACACATATATAATATGGTTAATCACAAGACTATGCCACTTTCGTGGAACGGGTTTACTCCATTGGATTGCCAGTGCTTTAAAACATATCTTTCTTTTAAACATCGTAATGCTTTTTATAAAAATGAAGCCATTATAAGACTCAGTTCCCATCACACAATGCAACGCAAACCGGAGGATAGAGTTTTTACCTTATAACGACCAAAATATGCTTGATACGAATAAAACAAAGGCATTTAATATTATTGCTAGTGTTTATATGTTTTGAAAACAATTTCAAATCATAACTATCAATCATAGACGGCATTAATGCCCCATACCACTATGTCGCCATATATATAGGTATACAATCAAAACCGCACAGCCACATATTTGGAAATTGGATTTCCGTCATGAAGCAAGGCAAAAGATAGTCCTTACCGAATTCGAGACAATCTAGCCCATGTCTCAGGCAAGTACTCAGTCAAGCCCTTGGAGCGACAGGGTCGGTCCACCGATGTGGATTAAAATGCCTGAACAATACGTTTTCCCGCCCTTTGGGGCGTAAACGAGCCAACGAATGACTCCATCGGACCGGGATCGCCCGATCAAATCGAGGCGCCTCGCAACAGCAACAACCACATAGGTGAAAAGTATATAAATGTCAGGGCTGGTAGGTCACTGACACCACCCTAGCTAGAAAGAAACGCATGCCCTCCCTGAGGTCCTTCTCCCGTTTTAGGTTCATACCGGGGTGTGAGGCTCGCGAATTCACGTTATACACAAAGCTACGCCACGCGGCGGTGCTTTGATCATCACCACAAGGCTTTGCTTTTCAACAGAAGTCCTGATCACTGCATCTTAGCATGCCACACCGGCAATTCATGCCATGCGACTGATGTCCATCGATATACAACCTCTGAGCTCGTGCGTCTCAGAGAAGGGCGTTAAGCAAAAGAATAAATTCTCCGCCGCCAAACAGATGTATATTTAATAGAGATCAATCAACACAGATTAAAATCCAATGTCAGACACACCGTCCATTTACAAGTCCGTTCTGGGTCTGAACTAAACCGGAGGCACTAAATACCTCGCAAACCCATCGATTACCACGTACGTCTGGACGATCACCACTCATTATCCATATTTCGGGATGCCTCCCAATCAGGACCTCGGTTACCATCCAAAAGAGGTGAAGATCTCCGGTCTTCGACCACCGTCTTCATCTTCGAATTTCAATCGTCGGTCAATTATTCGAAATGAGAATTAACTCGGCGTTTTCAAATAATTCACGTATATTTAGAATTTCAAATCAATTTATTTCAATGGTTAAACCATTCGACAACACCAATTTTGTTCTTTAATGTAATTTTCACACCAAACACATTCAACCATCAAACACCACATAAATCAAGCAAATTCAGTTTATTTCCATTCCATAACATTTACAATATTTTATAACGATTTATCACTATTCTTATTTATTTTAAAATAGCCTATTTATTCAAAACGACGCTTCGGGCCATAATGCGGCCGTGGCGCTGTTTTTCTTCAGATTTGAATTAAACATATCTGAAAATCTAACCGTTGGATCTTCACAAAATTTACATCATTAGAAAGGTCTTTTCAAAACGAATCCAACGGTTCCAGTTTCGGGAAAATCCGACGGTCGGATCTCCCGGTACAATCGTTTGAAGTTTCGATTTCAAAATACGAACTGCAACGTCGTTATTCGATTAAATATAATTATATTTATATTTATATATAAATATAATCGTTTCTGGCGCTGTTTTTCTTCAGATTTGAATTAAACATTCCAGACAATCCCACCGTTGGATTTTTGCAAAGTTTGTGCCGTTGGAAAGATATTGCCAAGGCGAACCCGACGGTTGCGGTTTCGGGAAAATCCGATGGTCGGATCTCCCGGTACAATCGTTTGAAATCACGGTTTCAAAATACGAACTACATGGCCTCGTTTTGTTTTAATTTTATTTTTATATATATATATTTATATAAATATAGTTCATTCAACAATTTCAATATCGTTCTCACTTCAAATATTTCACTAACGCCTTAAAATTTTGGAAAATTTCGCCATAACCTCCTTTGTACGGGAGGGCTGGGAAAATTCCCAAATAGCCACACGGGCGTCTCATGTCAAAAAGAAAAAGAAAAGGCCAAGCGGCTAGCCAACAGGCTCATAAAATCATCACCCAAACAAAACAGTAGATGTGTACCTATTTGTCGGGCATAAAATTTTATTCCTCTTCTCTAGCCCCTTTGCTATAACCTGTTCAATAAATATGCATTTATATATATATATATATACAGTTCTTATCATTTATCATTTTCTATTCAACTTCATATTCGATTTCCATTTGGTTTGAAAACACTATTCATTCTAATGTTGCATGTATAGGCAAAAATCATATCATTAGCTAATTAATGAATATTTCAACTCATATATGTTTATTTGAACGAGTGGCTATTTTTAACACTTCACATTTCAACAATTCGTGCATATAATAAAAATGTGATTTTTATTGTATAACAATTCATATCAAAACACTATTATTTTATGTAGTGTATATATAGGTGATAAAAATAGGATTTTTCTTATAAAACAATTTCTTTCAAAACGAGATTATTTTACATAGTTCATATAGTCGATAAAAGGTGATTTTTATTATCAAACAACTTATTTCAAAATATGAATACCATTCAACACATGAATTTCAAATCAACGAATGAATATCGATTCAACACATGAAGGTTTTCTATAGTTTCTATATATAGATAAAAATGTGATTTTTATATTTAAAACGCGAATACCATTCAACACATGAATTTCTAATCAACGAATGAATACCGATTCAACACATGAAGGTGTTCTATTCAATGAATAAATATAGTTTTAGCAAATGAAAATAATTCAAACACACGAATATTATTCAAAATTTCGGCAGCATAACGGCAGGGTAGTTAAAACTGGGACCGTCCCTAGTACGGCTCCTCGCTCTACCTTAAAACCTCGCGGTTTTTGACAATGGGGATCATGCATCTAGTTCGCACGCAGGCGGCATGTATATATTTATTTCATTTCCACAAACTAATCCTATGTGGTTTCAACCAAATATTTCTCAACCACAAACGGGTATTTTTCAACCACAATCAATCAATATCAACCACAAACAATCCCAAACAACCATTCGCTATCAATCAATTTTCACACCAATCACAATCAATAAATATCGTCCATGGTTTGTGGACGAGGGGCGTATATATATATATATATATATATTTATATTTATATAGCAATTCACTTTTATTTCAACATATATATAATTTTTACAACACATATATAACTTATACATCGAACGTACAACTTATACAACGCTTATACATGAGGTGTACAACGCTTATATAACTCATACATCGACTATATAATTTATACATCGTCAATTTCCATCTTGTTTATAATTTAGAAATCTCACCTTGACTGGTTTTGACTCCGCCAGTTTTATTTTTGAATTTCTGAACAGTTTGAACTTGCCACAAATTCTGATGTGCTTTGTTTTTGTTCTGGTCAGCTCCATCGCGAAGCTCTCATTTTTCTGATTTCAACGCAATTGAAATCGCGCAATTCTGATAAGAATTGGAAAAGATATCATCGTTTATACAATTGATTACAAAAATTAAATTAAATAATTAATTAATCAAAGGGATTAAACCCTTAACCTTCGTTCCTCTTCTGTTAACCCCTAAACCCAACGTCGACTGGAGAAGTTCACCGCGCCGGCCACCAGATTTGATCGATCCATGATCAGAGTGGACCACGACGAACCCCCGACCACCCTCTCCTATCGCCTGCCACCTGGTGAAGTTCGAAACCCCCTGGCCTCTCAAAAACGGGTGCAAACGGCTCGAGTTTGAGCTTGAATCCCGGCTAATTTACTTCGAATTTTATGATCTTGGCCGTTGAGTTTACAGATCAGGTTGTGCTCTTCGATTTCCCCTTGGGAATTTCGAATTTCATTGTGTATGTGTTGAGATCGGAGGAGATGAAGAACGGAGCGGTAATCGCCCTTGATTTTGTGAAACGCGGCGGCTGTAGGAATGAGAGAGAATGGCTTTGATTGGCCACTTTATATTTTATTTTTTTATTTATTTTAAATTCAAAAATATCTTCTTATCCAAACGAACACCAATTTCAACCCAACGACCGTCGTCCCTAGCGTTTTACCCCCATCCCAAACACAATGGGATATGTTTCGTAGGCCCATTCGACTGTTTCAGTCAGTTTCCATTCAAATCAAAATATAAAACATTCAATATTTAATTTGAACGTACATTTCAATTTGCCAGGGCCACAGACTGATTTGAAAAATTCCAGAAAAATAAATCTAGCTATGTTTTGACGATACGGTCCCAACAAAACTAGTTTCGTCGAATTCTAAGACAGTTTGCAAAAAGGCCCATTTTTGGTCGATCCAATTTAACTGTAATTGACCAAAACACATTTTCCTTTGCCATGCTCACATACTAGCTTCAAAAATTATGAAATTTGAAACCTAGCAATAACTTCTCATCCCGGATCCAACAAAAGTGGTTTCGTCGAATTCCGAGGTCGTATGCAAAATGGCCAATTTCACGGGCTATATAAATTCCATAGCGACCCTGCTGAAAATTCATTCGGCCATAACTTTTGCTTCCCGCTATGAAAATTCGATTTCTCAGATTCGTTAGAAAGGTATTCACTAACAGATTTAAATATTTTTGGTTTCACTAAAATCCGTTTTGTTTTGCACCCGGTACAGTCCGACAAAGTTTGAATTCAAATTTTGAAACTACAGCGACTTTTCAAGCCTTGTTTATAATTATAATTAATTATATTCGTTTTCAATTGTCGATTCCAACTCACTTTCCATTGCCATTATTTAAAATATTTATTTTAAATATTTAAAATCCATTATTTTAGCCAATTTAAAAATTTTAAATTGGTTCAGATTTTCTGGGTCGTTACCATCTCCCCTACTTAAAACTTTTCGTCCCCGAAAAGGAACAAAGTCGAAAGTGGTTTGATAAATCTACGATCCCACAACACAACAACCAATCCAATTGTTTTTAACCTTCGAAAAATATACCAATCAAATCCTATATTCCTTTAAAAATCATTCAGAGTATAGAATAAATAGTGCACATCTATGGGAAGAAAATAGCGACAGAATAGAGAATTAAATGGTAATGCAAAGTATGGTAAATGTACCTTGCACCGGAGTCAATCAGAGATATCTACTCGGCATTTGGGATAGGCTTTCTGAATGCTCTCCTCAGTTTCCTAAGTACAATCTCGCGGATCTCCATTGCACTTTGACTAAGTGAACCTTCTTGTTCCTCAGCTCTTTGGTTTCTTTGCCTATTATCTTTAGCGGCTCTCTTCTCACAGCCAATTCTGGAGTAATTTCAATATCATGTTGAGCTGCTTCTTCCACGATCAAGTCTGGATCATGAACGTGCTTTCGAAGTTGAGATATATGAAATACATCATGAACTCCTGGCAACTAATCAGGCAGTTTGACCCTGTAAGCGAGAGTTCCGATCCATTCCAGAATAGGAAACGGACCAATGAATTTGGGCGCTAACTTTCCAGTTTTACCGAACCGGATAACTCCTCTCATCGACGATACTTTCAAATATACATAGTCGCCAACAGCAAAGGATATATCTCTTCTTCTCCTATCGGCATAGCTCTTCTGTCGGCTTTGAGCGACGAGTAATCGCTTTTTGATAAAATCGACTTTGTCGGCAGCTTCTCGAATCATATCAGGCCCTAACACAAGTCTATTTCCAGGTTCGACCCAACAAGCAGGGGATCGACACGGTCTACCATATAATGCTTCGAATGGCGACATTGTCAGACTCGCCTGGTAGCTGTTGTTATAAGAGAATTCAGCCAAATGCAGATTGTCTTCCCAGGATCCACTGAAATCTATAACACAAGCCCGCAATAGATCTTCTAAAATACGATTCATCCTCTCAGTCTGACCGTCTGTCTGAGGATGATAAGCGATGCTTAGGTTTAACTTCGTTCCCAGCTCGACTTGAAATGCTTCCCAGAATTTGCTAGTGAATATTGTATCTCTATCACTGACTATACTGAGCGACACTCCATGTAGTCTAACTATTTCCCTGAAGTATATCTGCGCCAGACTCTGAGTAGTTCTGTTTGATCTGACAGGTATGAAATGGGCGGTCTTCGTGAAACGATCTACGATTACCCAAATACTGTCATTTCCTTTTCTGGTTCTGGGCAGACCATCAATGAAATCCATGGAAATATGCTCCCACTTCCAACCAGGAACTTCTAGTGGTTGTAACAATCCAGCCAATTTCTGTTGGTCGCTTTTGACTAGTTGGCAAGTAGGGCATCTGCTAACGTATAATGAAACGTCTCTTTTCATAGCCTTCCACCAGAATGTTCGTTTGAGATCGTTGTACATTTTGGCCACACCAGGATGGATACTCAACTTGGACTTGTGACACTCGTCTAACACTTCCCTTTTTAACTCTGGGATATCAGGAACACAAACCCTTCCTTTCAACCTCAAGGTCTCGTCGTTATCTATTTGAAAACACGAGGGTTCGCCTTTCTGAATCCTTTTAATCATATCCTTAATAAAGTTATCCTCCTTCTGCAGAATAGATATTTTGTCAATCAAGGAAGTCGTGATAATAAAGCTGGCGATCATTACATTCTTTCGGCTTAACGCATCGGCCACGACATTGGCTTTCCCTGGAGTGTATATAATTTCAAAGTCATATGCCGCTAGAAACTCCAGCCAACGTTGTTGCCTTAAATTCAGGTCTTTCTGAGTGAACAGATACTTTAACGACTGGTGATCTGTAAACAGTTCAAATCTCTCGCCCAGAAGATAGTGTCTCCAGATTTTCAAAGCGAACACAATAGCCAATAACTCAAGATCATGAGTTACGTAGTTTTTCTCGTGCGGCTTCAGTTGACGGCTAGCATAAGCAATCACTTGACCCCTTTGCATTAACACTGCGCCAAGGCCTTCTCTAGAAACATCAATCCAGACTTTTAAATCTTGGTTGCCATCGATGATAGTTAACACTGGAGCTGTTGTTAGTCTCAGCTTTAGCACTTCAAAAGCCTCCTCACTCTCTGGAGTCCATTTGAATTTAGAGTGCTTCTTTGTAAGCTTCGTTAAGTGACCAGGTATCTTCGAAAAGTCTTTAACGAACTTTCGGTAATAGCTAGCCAATCCGAGAAAACTGCGGACTTCAGTTGTGCTCTTCGATTTCCCCTTGGGAATTTCGAATTTCATTGTGTATGTGTTGAGATCGGAGGAGATGAAGAACGGAGCGGTAATCGCCCTTGATTTTGTGAAACGCGGCGGCTGTAGGAATGAGAGAGAAAGGCTTTGATTGGCCACTTTATATTTTATTTTTTATTTATTTTAAATTCAAAAATATCTTCTTTTCCAAACGAACACCAATTTCAACCCAACGACCGTCGTCCCTAGCGTTTTACCCCCATCCCGAACACAATGGGATATGTTTCGTAGGCCCATTCGACTGTTTTAGTCAGTTTCCATTCAAATCAAAATATAAAACATTCAATATTTAATTTGAACGTACATTTCAATTTGCCAGGGCCACAAACTGATTCGAAAAATTCCAGAAAAATAAATCTAGCTATGTTTTGACGATACGGTCCCAACAAAACTAGTTTCGTCGAATTCTGAGACCGTTTGCAAAAAGGCCCATTTTAGGTCGATCCAATTTAACTGTAATTGACCAAAACACATTTTCCTTTGCCACGCTCACATACTAGCTTCAAAAATTATGAAATTTGAAACCTAGCAATAACTACTCATCCCGGATCCAACAAAAGTGGTTTCGTCGAATTCCAAGGTCGTATGCAAAATGGCCAATTTCACGGGCTATATAAATTCCATAGCGACCTTGCTGAAAATTCATTCGGCCATAACTTTTGCTTCCCGCTATGAAATTCGATTTCTTAGATTTGTTAGAAAGGTATTCACTAACAGATTTAAATATTTTTGGTTTTACTAAAATCCGTTTTGTTTTGCACCCGGTACAGTCCGACAAAGTTTGAATTCAATTTTTGAAACTACAGCGCCTTTTCAAGCCTTGTTTATAATTATAATTTATTATATTTGTTTTCAATTGTCGATTCCAACTCACTTTCCATTGCCATTATTTAAAATATTTATTTTAAATATTTAAAATCCATTATTTTAGCCAATTTAAAAATTTTAAATTGGTTCAGATTTTCTGGGTCGTCACAGAGGCCTTGCATTGTTTCCATGTTCAGGCTGATTGTCGGCCATATCTTCTATCTTAAAAAGGAAAAACCTTTAGTGGACTTCCTACGATAGTATGAAGGCCTAGAAAGAAGGATCAGATTGCCTAGTATAGTCGTGTATGTTTTAGAGTATAGTTTACATATATATAATATATATATAGTTTTGAAAACCCTTTTCAAATAACAGATACATCTCTCATACATTTATTTCCCCGTAATCGTGCGACCTATGCTCTAATACCAAATGTAACAACTCGTTTGGAACGGGCCTAAATTCCAACCTAGAAAAGGCCTGTCGAAACTTAGAGCCACTCTAAATGGATCGATGGTTCCTATAAGGATTAATTTAAAAAGATATACAGGGAAATCTAAAATGAAAACTATAGCTCAAACAATGGATGGGATAAAATATAACAACATAAATATAAGATGTACCGATTATTAAAAACCATAATTCAGAGATACAACAGGTCTCAATCTTCAAGGCACATCATTATTTATCCCAATTACATAACAATAGTAGTAAATACGCAACAACGACAATAACTATATCTTCAAAAGGCTTCTCCTCCAAAAGATCATCCTCCTTCCCTAATCATCCGTCTCACCTATTGTATTGTTAATGTTAAGAGGAAGGAGGTCAGAACATTTAGTTATAGTGAATGAAATATAGGTTAAGAAGGCTATTCCCTATAAATGATAGTTGCAAACTTTTCGATTTATGTCTTCGTAATAAACACACAAGGCAAACATATAGGGAGGACATCCTAATAGTCTCTTAATACCTCACTTTAAATTAAGGGTGGACATCTTCCTACAGTCACTTAACACCATGTTTGTTTAGGGTGGACACCTCTCCAGTCACTTGATACCCAATAGCGAACCCCATGTCACTTAAGACCCCGTTCTAACATTAATACGTTATAAGTGATATCTCTCTTGTAGGGAGAGAAATAGTAACGACTACTTACAACCAGGTTGTGGGTCAAGAACGCGACTTCTTATAGGAAGAACCCCCCGAGCAAACCCTCTTACTATCTACCTGTCCATACGCGTGAACTCCTAGCCACTTAATACTTCCCTTAGACTGTGGTTCCTTGGGGCATGTATGCATAATCCGTCCTTAGGTCAGCCCTGACTAACTTCCTAGATAAAATGCAGACATTACTTGGAGAATTACCCCACACACGTTATCGTCTAATAAGACCATTTAATACCTTATAAGAGAAAGGCGGACCCAACAACCATTTACTTCTCAAGACTGGGCCCAATGACTTAGGTCTTGAACCAAGGAGTGAAACGTAGGAACGAACTCAATCCTATCCACTTAATACCCAATAAGAGATAGATCAGCCACTTAATATCTTTTTCACATGAAGCCATACTTCACACACACAATATATATATATATATATATATATATATATATATATATATGCATACTAGATATCTCACATTCGGTCTTCCACTTGTAGATGTTGGATATGTTGGGAGGTTCTATGCGGACTTCCACTACAAGTTGGGCCTAAACTCGCGTCATAGCATACTAATTATAATGTCCCATGATACTTAGACCTCTCACATTAACCAGATTTACTTGTGGATGCTAGATATGCTAGTCAGTTCCGGGCAGGCTTCTGCTACAAGTAATGGTTAACCTCGTGTCTATGTGTCATTAATATTAATTAAACCATTAACTCACACATGTACAAGCATTCAAATCCTATGAGGACACTTAAATTCTACTCCTATTTTAATCGTATTTATAACGCACTAAATACGCATTTATATATGTTGATTAAATTATAGATTGTTACTACCAAATTCAACACCACAGCCTGCTAATGATGAAGGGGTATCAGACCACAACCAGTACAAAGAGTGATCCGAAAGCATGAAACAGGCAGCAGACTAAAGCCGAAAGCACAAAGAAGGCGATTATGTCAACAAGCTATCAGCACCAACATAAAAGAGGAAAACTTGGTACCGATACGAAAGGAGATAGTAGCAAAGTAATGGTGACACCAAAAGAAACTGGTATGAACTTAATCCCAAAGGCAAATTACCGAAACCTGATGGAAAGGAAAGAACGAAAGTTTATAACCTGAAACCAAAGGCAAGACAGGAAGCACCAAGCCAAATAAAAGAAGACAAAAGGGCTATCGGCACTAATTAGCTTAGTGCTGCTACAGAAAAGGGTAAAGATATCAAAAACATAAGAAGCCAAAACACAAGAAAGATACCTTGAAAGCCTGCTATAGAAATTAAAGCTTGTCGGCTACCGGAGATTATTCCCATAAACCGAAAGTCATTCCCAAAGCTATCCATACCAACTGGCTCGGTATCGATACGAAGGGTAGAAGCAGCATCAAAGAGAAGCTCCCAAGATCGGGACCTAACTTCCAAAAGCTGAGACCGGCACACCAAAAGTCAAATTGGTCTCGGAAACAACAACAAGTGTAAAGAAAAGCGGCTGAAACCCTACATCAAAACTGAAAGGTGCGAGGCGGCCGACACCATGTTGCTACGTCCGAAAGGGGTTCTGCTGAGTCAATACCAAAAGAGGGCCCAAATTTCCTATAAATAAGACCCCAGGAATCACATTTTGAAAGCCGATTTTCTCATTCTTCAAGATAAAACCCTAATTTATAAATCAAATTGGGGATTTCTTCAATTTTTGCAATACACTCAAAATAAATAAAAAAGAGAAGTCCGGGACTAAAATATTTCTTGATTTGATAATCATATTGTGTTTGTCATGATTAAATAGGGAGTTAGCATTAACCTTCTTCATGAAAGGATTAATCATAATCAATTTGGAGGAAGAAAGACTTGGGAAAAACCAAAGAGTTCCACCTTTCGGCCCTGTTATATGTGACTTAGCTCTTTTATATTGAGCCTCATAAAGCAAAACACATGTCAAAAACCTATTATAAGCTTGCAACTCGTAACTAGCACAACCAAGGCCTTTCGTGGGCCGGTTCCATGTGGAAGTATCACCTAATTCGGTAAGTGTTATGATGCGTTCATGAACTAATTGTTATGAAGCATTTAACTATTTCCTCTCAACACTGTGTATATTATTTTATCCAGAATCTAAGGATGACTAGTGCGATAAGGTATTCAGCCTTTCATAACTTATAGCACCCTCATCCCGAGGCAACTATAGATCTTATAGTCTCACAAGCATGATACTCACCTCTTAGAAAGAAGAGTAACTAATCTTCGGACTTAAGGTCTTAATGCCTAGGAAGCGACGGATCAAGTTTGGCTTGTTGAGACTAAGCTGCATTTCAATATCTATTAGATTAATTATCATGTTAATCTTCAATACATATGCATTTTTAAGCCTATTTCTGGTGTTAACAAAATATATCATTAACATTTTGGCGCTAGAAGGAGTGCTTGAACCTCAGACCTTGTGGGTTTATTATGGATTGATTTGGTGAACCTATTGCTTTGTGACAGGAAAAGATAAAATCAAAGAGATTGGAGGAGCGAAATAAAGAACCAGGTCCTGATGCAACTCTCATGGAGAAGATGAGTCCAACATTCAGTCCTAACAACAATGAAGCAGGAGCAACTTCTAATCTTATGCAACCATCGAATCTGAATGTCGCGAAAGAGAATGATGCCAAGCTTATGGCTCCAGAGAAACAAATCCAGGAAATGCAAGCACAATTGGATGCTTCTCAAACGATAAGGTCCTCAAAGATTGCCAAGCCAAGTCAAAGGGAAGAAGATGAATCTCCAAAAAAAAATCTCTCATCCAACACTCTGAAAGAAAGGAGAATCTCAAAGCAGTTCCTCTAAGAAGAGAAGGTCACATCTGACGGGAGTGGATCATCAAGGAAATAAATGTAGCCAAGAGCAGTCTGGGAGTTCTACCTCCAATGGCTATGATCCAGCCCTAAGAGAGCGGACTATGAAAATATGGAAGCTTATCTCAAAGACATAACTAGGAAAACTGTTAAAAAATTGTTAGGAAAGAAGATAAAGCAAACCATTGATGAAGGGGTTAACGACAATGAAAGGGTGGCCCCTTTTATCGACGAGATCATGAATGTTATGATACCATCTCAAGTAAAGGTTCCAACCATAAAGTATCTTGGAACCACTAATCCAGATGACCACTTAATGGCTTTTGACATCCAAATGGATCTCTATAACACATCAGGGGTTTTCCAATGTCGTCTTTTCCCAGTAACCCTCCAAGGAGCGGCAGCCAAGTGGTATCGGCAATATAAGGTAAATACCATCTAGTTATGGAAGCAATTTGCTTATGAATTTTATACTCAGTTTTGTACCTGTAAAATCCGACCGTGGATTACACGGTTATCGCAAACATCAAGAAAAGACAAGTGGATTCCTTGAATGATTACTTGAAAAGATTCAATGTAGAAGCTTTGAAGTCAAAGGATATGAATGACCGCGATAAGCTTATTGCTGTTCACTCGGGATTGATTGAGAGCACCCTTTTCTGGAAAGAATTATATATTCATGGGTGTAAAGACCTGCAACACATCCACTTCCAAATTGATAAGATTCATCTATATGGACGAATTATACTACACAAAGAAGAAGTTCGGGTCTTGAGGGGAAGATGGAAAGTCGGGCTTTGGTCGAAAGCCTTAGGGAGAAAGGTTCGGTCTAAATGGAAATCAGAAAAGGGAAAGATGGGAGGACTCCAATTCTAACTCAGTATCCCTAAGCTGGCCTATCTCCTTTGTATACATTGTGGCCAAAGAAAGGGTCAATAACTTCCCCGTCTCATTTAAAGCCAAGAATCCCCCTGAACCCTATGGTGGAGGAAAGTACCGTGAATATCAAAAAACAAATGGACACAAGACTGACGAATGCAAGATATTGGAGGGAATCATTCAAAAGCTTATTCGCGAAGGGCATCTAAAAGAGTTTGTTCTAAACAAGCAACTGTCAGCCCAGCATGCTAATATGCATCAAAAGGTTTCGTCCAATGCAGTGGAAGCACCAACTGAAGAAGGGCATCTAGATCTAGATCCTCCCGTAAACTGAATTAATGTGATCCATGGCAGGCCACATTCAGCTAGAAACTGCCCAGTAGCTCAGAACTAATATATGAAGGAGGCCAGCGAAGGGATATTCTCCTTCCAAGAAGAACCGTCATTAAAGAATGCCCGTTACAACATCAAGATGCACAATCTAGCGATTTCTCCAGACAAGATGAAGAAAGGGTTTCGTCATTCATACAATGATTCTCTCATGACAATAGCTCAAATTAGGCTCTCTGTTGTGTCCAAGATTCTTGTTGATACTGGGAGTGTAGTAAACGTTATTTTTAAACATGTTGTTGATCAAATGGAATCTCGAAGGAAAAGCTAGAGCCAAGCAACGTGCCTATCTTCAGATTCAACATAAAGGATCCACTCCACTGGGGCAAATCAAGCTCCTGGTTCAAGTAAGATTATCTCCTCTCCACAGGACCTTTGAGACTCTCTTCGTTGTCATCAACCAGCCTGCCTACTATAATGCTTTCTTTTGTCAACCCGCTCTGGAGGAGATGGATGTTTTTGTCTCGTTCAAATATCTTATGATGAAATTCTTAACAAAGCAAGGATGGGGTACTATCAGAAGGGAACAGTTCAGTTCTTGTGAGTTGTATTATGCAGTCGTGGACCAATACTTTGATTCTTCCTCAATTTTTCGACCTTTGGATGATGGATTCTTACATCCAACATTTGAAGCAAAAAATAAAAATCAATAAAAATGACAAACGTGTGAATGGTAGGAACACTTCTTTAAGAATAAAGAGAAAAAGGGTCGATGAAATAAATTTGATAGAGAATAAGGAAATTGTGATAGAGTTGGATTCCCGAGGGGATACAGAAAGAATCAAACTAATAGAAGACTTGGAAGAAATAAGCGTTGTTCGGACTGACAAAGCCAAAACCATCAGGGTAGGAAGAAGGTTGGAGGAACCATTGAGAAGTGACTTGATTCAGTTCTTACAGCTCAATAAAGATGTGTTCTCCTGGACTCATTCGGACATGATAGGGAGTAACCCCTTTGTCACGAGCCACGCCTTGAATGTAAACACCTCCAAAATTCCTGTTCAGTAAAAAGAGGCAGTATAACAGAGACGGTTAGAGGCTTTGAAAGAGGAAGTAAAGAAATTGTTAGCAAATAAGTTTATTCAGGAAGTCTTTTATCCCAAGTGGCTAGCCAACCCCATACTGATAAAGAAGTCTAATGAAAAGTGGAGAACTTGTGTTGATTACACGAACTTAAACAATGCTCGCCCAAAGATTTGTTACCCGTTTCCGCGAATAGACCAGTTGGTTAATGCAACAAGCGGAAATAGGTTGTTATCCCTTATGGATGCTTACTCAGGGTACAACCGAATTCCCATGCACAAACCCGTTGAAAAGCATACAAGATTCATTACCAATTGTGGAACATTTTGTTACAAAGAAATTCCCTTTAGATCAAAGAACGTTGGTGCAACATATCAAAGGTTGGTTAACATAGTGTTTCAAGACCAGATACGGTGAAACATGGAGGGGTGTGTGGATGACAAGCTAGTAAAATCTACCAAAGAGGAAAGCCATTTAAAAGATTCGGAGGAAATGTCCAATATCCTAAAAGAGTACCAAATGAAGTTAAACCCCCCAGAAGTGCTCTTTTGGAGTCCAATCCAGAAAATTCCTAGGGTATATGGTTAGCGAACATGGAATTGAGGCTAGTCCTGATCAAATCCAAGCCATAAAAGATATAGAGGAGCCCAGAACTAGCAAAGAGGTCATGAGCTTAAATGGAATGGTATCAACCCTTGGTAGGTTCATTTCTAAATCAACAGACAAATGTGTCCGTTTCTTTGACGTCATAAAGAA
The DNA here is from genome assembly GCA_030737875.1 of Allium sativum. NCBI lineage: Eukaryota > Viridiplantae > Streptophyta > Magnoliopsida > Asparagales > Amaryllidaceae > Allium > Allium sativum. The sequence continues at coordinate 295,227,680 of CM060919.1, forward strand.
TAAGAAGAACTTGGAATGGAATGAGGAATGCAGAAAAGCATTCTAAGAATTAAAAGATTACATGGGGAAGCCCCTAATTTTATCCAGCCCCGAGAAAGGGGTAAAATTATATTTTTATATGGCTGTCTCAGAATATGCGGTAAGTTCGGTCCTCCTAAGGGAAGGTGACGGAACATACCAAGTTTACTATGTTAGCAGAAGGTTAAAAGAAGCGGAAACCAATATCTCATAGTGGAAAAGCTAGCTTATTGTCATACTTACAGCATGGAAACTCAGGAGTTACTTTCAGGCATATACCATCAAGGTTTTAACCAATTTTCCACTTAAGCAAGTTTTCAGTAAGCCGGAGACCTCGGGAAGGTTAGAAAATGGGGAATCCAACTTAGCTAATATGAAATTGGATTCCACTCTATGACAGCAATCAAGAGGCAGCTCTCACAAATTTTGTAAATGAGTGCACGGTTTCATTATAGAACAATTGACAAAGGAAAACGATCTAAAGGCTAAATGGAAGTTGTTCGTAGATGGAGCTTCAAACGAGCAAGGAACAGGGGTAGGATATATAATAATCACCCCTGATGGACATCGCTTACATTATGCAATGAAGCTAGGCTTTGAAGCAACAAACAATGTGTAACGACCTACAAGAATTCGATGCCCGAATTCCGACAATAGTACACAAATCCCATATTACATGCCAAAACTCAAGTATCGAAAACACCAGATAGTTATTTGAAAGAAGTTAGAGGGTGAAATAATAAAGAATTATTAGAATAGAAGAAGAAGAACCAACACAACACAGAGCTTCACATCATAGCGAAATAAAATATAATATAAAAACAAATCTTTATTGAGAGCTACAAAAATACTTACAATCATCAAAGTATATCAACAAATCTGGATAGTTATAACAACCTGTTCTCATATACAACACACAGCAGAATATTAACTATATAAGATCATACGTCTGAACTTCTCCAGCTCATCTTCTGAAGTTCGCAGCATCCAAATCTAAACTGGAAAAAGCCGGTCTAACCCGAGCATTATAAATGTCGGATCAGTCTGGCGAACCAGAGTGAGAAACACATACTAAGTTTACAAGCAATATCCAACTTGATTTTAAAGTCAAAATCTTTCCGAAAGAAAAGATAATCATAAGACCAAATCCACACATAAATATGGATGGTTTTTACCTTATGATAACCAAAAACATTTTTGAAAATAATATTCTTCTGATATTATTATAATGTCTAAATACAAATAAATGACAATCTAGCAGAATGCTTGCATCTCACGCTCTACATACATAGTGTACAATCAAAACCGCGGGCTCTTATTGGAGAATGGATTTCCATGGCAAGGTATGGTAAACCACCTTTCCGACAATGCACCTTCAGAAATGAATAAATTAGGGTTCAACAAGAACATCTTGCAACCCACGCCAAACATGATCGGCCTCTCACTTCGCTTAAGAGTACCGAATATATCATTACCACGGTTGGGGGACAGCCAATCGAACCGATAGCATATATACAAAAATAAAAATGGACAACCGAAGGAATTTGATTTCTCTACATCAGGTAACGATATACCCTTTTGATGGGTGCGACCCACATAGCCATGCGACCTACCCTATTTTTGCCATTTGTCGGTTGATGGGGCTTGAGGTCATAATTTATTTATTTTTATTTTTGAACATCTGGTCATCATTCATTTTAAATGCCACATTGTCAGATCTGTCAAATCACTAATTGAAGTCCACAAATATACTCTGGGTGTAAAAAAATGCCCTTTTTCATCACCAACTCAGTATATTTGTAAAAATCAATGTATGTGGTTTTTAGGAACTATTCCATCAGATATTCGTCCATACAAGTCATCCAGGAACAGGATCAGCCGAAGGTACCCTCCTACTGCATCCAATATAGGAATCACCCCATGGATCAGTAGCGAGTAGTCCTTGCAATTCGTGGATTTCAATCACGACCGAATTACCATTAAAACATATCTGGTTGCAACGTAGAGAAAATTTATCAAGTAGCTCTTCCTCTTATGAAGATCGACAGTCTTCACTAACTACATCTTCAATTCGCATCTTTACCTATAGGCTGCTTCAGAATGGTTTTTGAATCTAATTTCGATCTCGGTCTTTCCGTACCAACAATCGTATGGGCCAGATTTGATAGTTGGTTATTTAACTATCAAATAAATAATCATGAGAATAAAATGAGCTCACTAATTCAGTACTTGGCATTACTTGGCCTATTCAGTAATAATTTATGAATGGTTAATTAAACTTCTAAATCTTTAAATATCTCGAGCATAGCTTTACACTTCTTATTTAACATAAGATTAATTTCAAAACTATTTTAATTTAATACTTAGGAAAATATTCTATAGTCATTTTCAATTTTCTATTTTACTATCACTTTCAAAATATTTGCTACATCATTTCTCATTATTTATAATTAGGAAAATCAATTCATCTTATCACTCGTAAAACATCATTATGAAATCTCTTTGTTTCATTACTTGAAAAAAATAACCAACTCTTATTCTTTTAGAATAAAACCATTCCAAAACTTCACATTTTCATTTCCTTTTCCTCAGAATTATCATTATAATTTCATATAAATCTCTTTTTATTTTCTTTACTTGGGGATATTCAAAATTATTTAATTCCCCAATTTTGTTACTTTGGAAATCTCATTATAAATATTCTCAAATTTTCAATTAACATTGCAATATTTCTCTTATGGAGATAATAAATTATTCTTAACCTCTTTCCTATTACAACTAATATCATCCTCAGACATTTCTGAAGTGTTCAAATTAGGGTATTTATTTACCTCTCAGACGTTGATCAACAACGTTCTTATCTTAAGATAGATATGAGTTGTAATTCACAAATTGATATTTATTTTAGTTGCTTTGAAAACCTTATTTCAATTTCCTCAATTTTACTTCATTTTGTTATTAAGTAACGTTAATTTAAAATTAACGCATTAACTCCACATCTCTTTTATAAATCTTATTTAAATAACTCTGGTTTAACATAAACTCTTTTTATCTCAATTTCCCTGTGACATAATTCAAATATTAAGTAAACATAATTTAAGCTATCGTATTTGCTTAAAATTCCTTTTATAACTTCATTACAAAATTTTGGGTTTTAATTTAAAACTCGTTTATAAATTCCTTTCACAATTCAATTAGACTTCATTACAACTACACTTAAATTATTATTAATTAAAATAATAATTTACTTCATTATTAACTACTGTAAAAGTAGTTAACTTCCTTATTAATAAAATAAATAGTAAATATCTTTTTAAAATCATATTAAAATTAAAACAAATATTCCTTAAGCTATTTCATTAGACTAATATAACAAATTTAATAATCACAGTTAAAATGGTTGACTTAGTCAAATCAACACACGGTTATCTCGTTAACCGATTCCAATTATAGTCCCTCCTTTAAATTAATTAACAATATAATTAATTTAAATAATTTCATTTAATTGTTCTCGAAACAATTATTCAAGTCTTAACCATTAGGTTAACATCAGAACTTGCTTATAATTCTGGCTAACATCAGAATTTGCTTTAAAAAATCATTTAATTAGTACTTGTACTTAAATAATAAATAATAAATATTTATTTCCTTTAATTAAACCTTTATTCAAAATAATAGGTTTTAAAAAAACCTTCATTTATAAAAAAAATATAACTTCACTTGTATCGATTCACCTGACAGTAATCAGTATTTGGAAAACGTTTGATTTATGGGCCATATACTGCCAATTACTCAACCAAAATTACCCATTGGTTTAAACAAAACAAATGTTGAATTTCATGTCAACGATCAACAATCAAATCAATTATCCAATTAGAACAATTCATGTAATGATGATATGAAAATAAACAACATTCAATATATTTGAGGAATCCAGCTGGATCCCTTCAACCTATTCTTCCCTGTATCAAAATAGATTATCTCACATTAATTCATTCAATTCAATTTAATTGATATTTTTTATAACAATAAATAATGATTAAATAATCATTAATCAATTAACAAACAATTCAAACAATTAAACACGTGACCAACAAGGTAAGTTACCTCCATTGGATCCAATCGTTAGTGTAACGATTTGGGCTTTCATTGAAATTAAACAACGTTTAATTTCATCGATTTAATCAACATATGAATATATAATTAACAAATAATCAACCATTAGCATCTATAACACACACTTATAAAACCCGACTTATAAAAGTTATAAGTGGGAAAAACTGGGTGAGTTTAACTCACCTTGATTCCATTGGTGCTAAGCGATTCGATTTCAGCTAAATTAAACCAGCGTTTAATTTAACTAAAATTTCCAATAGTCTCCAATCCTGCCCCAATCAAATTCCAAAATGTTGTGCTCGACAATACGGACCCATTGCTTCTTATTTGGTCCAATTTTGTTCACGTAGGATATAGTTACACCATTTTGTAGCTATATTACTATAAATAAACTATTTATTTTCTTAATTAAATAATTAATTTCTAATTACGTTTGTTAAAACAAAGCAGGTCCAGTGTTCTTTCCGTTTTTACCTTTGTTTGCATTGTTCCCGATTGTTATGCACAAATTAAGTATACCATAAGGTTATGGTATTTAATTATATTATTTATTAATTTCTTAATCAAAATTTTAAACACATAAATTACGTTGTATAAATTCTATACAGCTTCATTCACTCGAATTGTTTGCTTCAACAGACAGCCACTGCTTCACGTTTTCCTGGTTTCATAAGCTCACGCAGGCATCTGCTCATGAGTTAATTTAAACCATCAAACCTTTAATCATAAAATGATATAACTAATTTCATTAGTTAAGATTTAATCAGGCCAGCTAATACCATTTATAGTTTGTTCCCGTTTGATTCTGCCTTCTATCTTCTGTATACTCCTGTTTGAAACCTCTACCATGTATTATTTCATCAAACTCATAGCCATTTTATATTAACTAATTATAATTAAATAGTTAATTACTAAATTGGTAGGATGTTAGGCGGTTAAGTTTCGTTTGTTTCCTGCTATATTATTTTGTTTGAATTATTTTCCTCGTTCAGCTTCCGCATCGTTCTCGTTTTGAACCCAGGTATCACGCTACCAAAAAATATTTGCTCTGCCGCCAATCCATAACGGATCACCATCCAAGTGCGCCAGAGTGCGCACCCCAATCCCATCCGCATGAGACGTGAATATCGACCCCAGCCATAACTCTTATCGCTAGCAAACAATTCCCAATCACCGCGACTTCCTGGATCAAGTTCGGCCTCCACAACTTGAAAACCCCGATCATGACCGGGGGTTTCTCAGATATTAACGAATTCTACAAGTTTTCAGTTGGATGATTTTCAATTTGATTCCTGGATTTCGAGAAATTAGAAGAGGAATTTGAGAGTTTTACTGCCGTTTATTTCATCCAGGTGGAGGCGCAAATTGTGTTGACCGCACGTATGAAAAACTAGGGTATTTGACTAATGTATGGTATTGGTGTGTATATATATGGGGTGGAAAAAATAATATAATATTATTATATAAACTTCATTGCGAAGTAACATGTTAAAATCACCACATACCATGTCCAATCGATATGAAACTCCTAATCCTTGCATAAATTAATATTGTGAATGAGATGGGACAGGTTTCGTCGAATTTCAAGGTCGTTTGTAAAAATCACTTTATAATTCACAAGTGAAAAATCACGCATTTAAATTTCCCATGATCACAAAATAAATCCAATCAACTTGAAACTTTGAAATTCTACTAGTCCTTTTCCTCACGGATCTAATGAAATTGATTTCATTAAAATTGAAGTTCATTTGGCTTATCGTTTATTCGTTTAAAGTTACCCTGTCTAAATTGGCCAAAATAATATAAACGATTAAATAAAAATCTAGGCGTTTATCATTGCCATGATCAAACAGTAAGTCCAATTGACACAAAAATCGAAATCCTACAATAACTAACTAATATGATCCAATGGCACAGTTTTCATCGTATTTTGAGACTGTTTCCCGATACGCTATTTTTATATGCCAAACAACGCTATTTTGGACACCGAAATACCCGATGTCCAAAAATAACAAACTATCTACCTATCATGACTTTAATTGTCGATACTAACTCAATGGAATTAGTTTCGTGGCTTAATACGATCATCTGTTCAAGTTATATGCAAATACCCCTTATTAAATTAAATTAATTACGCACTATAGAAAATGGCTGGGCGTTTACGGCTTTCGTTATCACAAATGACATCGGTTTATCACGAAATTTGGTTTTCTATAATAATTTAACGCTATGGTTCCAATGAAACTAATTTCGTTGAAAACTGGGTCTGTTTGCAAAATCGCTATTTTCAACGCGTATAAAATATTAATTAAACTCCAAAATAAATATAAAAATAATAATAAATTATTATTATCGTAAATATGTAAATTGGAATATCATATATCTCCAATTATAAACCAATATGGATTATACAACTCAACATCAACATTTCTAGTCAAACGATATCAAAATATATATTAAAACCTTATTACATTAATTAGTAAACGTTATATTTTAATAAAAATTTCCATAGCGACTATTTTAAAATTTGATTTGGACATAACTAACGATCTATAACACAAAATATCGATTTTTATCTTTCGTGTGAAAATTGTGATCAACAGGATTCAAACTTTCATATTCAATTGAAGTTCAAAACTCAATATTACGAACAACCACGCCATTTCGAGCCCGTTTAAATTATATATAAATTTAATGTTCAAACTTCGTTTAAATAAACAAATTAAATATTAAAAACCAATAATATTCCAAATAAAATATTTAAAATAATAAGTTATATTAAATATCTAACTATAAAAAATATAGGACATTACACAATGAAGTAGAGTATGAGTCAATGATGGCAGGGTTAAATCTAGCACTACAATTAAAGATACCCCGAATTAAGACCTTCAGCGACTCACAACTGATGGTAAATCAAATCAAGGAAACCTACCAAGCCAAAGACGTTTGTTTGCCCTTATATGTGAAAAGAATACTAAAGATCTTTCTCAGTTCGAGGATTTTTCCATACATCAAATCCCAAGAGGGAAGAAGTCCTAAGCCAACTCATTAGCAAAATTGGCTAGCTCTCGAGGAGCACTCGAGACTCGAATAATCCATGTAAGATGCCAGGAGAAACCAAGCTTGAGAAGAAAGCATCTGAATCGGGAAATGAATTGTTAGTCTTAACTAGATCCCAAGCCTTGGAAAAGGAAAGTGACATGGGAAAGGGTATCACCGCCAATGAGAAACCAATTTCAGTTGAAACGGAATACCATTATGAGAACACTTGGATGGCTCCAATCATGAACTATCTCCTAAATGGAGTTCTACATACCAATAGGCAAGATGCTAGAAAAGTAAAACATCAAGCTCCTGCAATTTTTTATTACGGACAAGGTACTTTATAAGAAACAGAATTCTCTACCATACTTAAGATGCGTAAGCCTTGAAAACAGACTCAGCGTATTGCGGGAAGCAAATAAAGGTCTATGTGGAGACCATTCCAATGGGATTAAGCTAGCTAAGAAAGTCACGCGACAAGGATATTACTTGCCACAAATGATTAGCCAAGCAACTGAGTATGCCAACAAATGCGAGAAATGCCAAGGTATTCCAAGATACTCCGACTACCTCCAAGTGACTTAACCACTATTTCGAGCCCATGTCCTTTCGATATATGGGAAATAGACTTAATCGGACCCTTACCAATCTCAAAAGGTGGGCCTAAGTAAGTTGAGGTAGTCATCGATTACTTCACCAAGTGGGTGGAAGTAGAACCCCTTCCGACAATCACATCCAAGAAGGTATTAAGATTTGTGATAAAGAATATTAGCACACACTTTGGAATTCCCAACAAAATCATATCAGACAACAGAACTCAATTTGAAGCATGATTTTGTGATAAGAACGAATCATAAAAAGCCTTCCGTAGCACATCTAATGGAAAATGGTGTCGTTGAGGATACAAACAAACTATAAAGGCGATTCAAAAGAAACGACTGAACCAAGCTAATGGAAATCGTGCACATGAATCACCCTTAGCGCTTTGGGCATATAGAACTTCCGCCAAAACGACAACGGGACATACCCCTATTTACTAACATATGGATGTGAAGCTATGCTCCCAGTCGAGGTTGAGATTCCCTCACACAGGATGATAGCTTGTGCTTTTGATCCTAATCAAGAATTAAAGAAGGAATCCTTAGACCAAATCCAAGGATTAAGAGATGAAGCCGCTATTAGAATAGCTGAATATTAAAGGAGGATTACTAAATACTACAATTCAAGGGTTAAAGCAAGAACCTTCACCAAAGGGAACTTGGTCTTACGAAGGGTAATGGACAACACAAAGAATCTGTTGGATGGTCCACTTGTCCCAAAGTGGGAAGGACCCTTAATCATTCACCAAGAAGTCATACCAGGAACGAATCTGTATCGACTCTGCAAGCCAAATGGTAATCTTGTACCTGGAGCATGGAACTAGGAACACTTTTAAGACCATAGTTTTAAAAGATAAGAGAATAATAAAGGTCTTCTCCAAGAATACTCGCACAAATAAGGGTACGTAACCCTTTCAAAATTTTGAACTACCCAAAAAGGGGGTGAAACAACCTATAGTGGTCAAAAACCCTTGTCACTGCCAAGATGGCCATGGCAAGGCACCTTCCGGAGGAAGGTGGAGTGTAAGACTTTAGCATCATCCAAACCAGAAAGGACCGGGCTAAAGCATCAAAAGCATAAGCCTTCGATCCATGCCAGAAATGGTCGAGACGGAACAAATAATTAGCACGACCTGCCTTTGCTCGAAGAAGAGTATGCCCTTCCTCTGCTATGAACTAAGCAAGTCCTACCTCTGCTTAAGTTCCTCGTATCACGTAGAAGGGAACAAATAAGCACGCTCTGCCTCTGCTCGCAGAAGAGTACACCCTGCCTCTGCTTTGACTAAGTACATCCTGCCTCTGCTCATAGAAGAGCACACTCTACCTCTGCTTGTGCCTCCTTCCTTATAAGGGAGCAAAAGCCCAGAGAGTGGTTAAAAAGGCATGTACACCCTTTGCCTTGACAATTTAAAGCCCAGAGAGTGGCTAACGAAGCATGTCCATCCTCTGCTTTGCTAAATAAAGGCTCGAAGAGTGGCCCAGTGAGCACTTACATAGTCTGGTTACATCTAATCCCGAGAAAAGTGAATAAAAGCTCTGGAGGAGCATCGTTAGCATGCAATCGCCTCTGCTTACACAAGCATCCTGTAAGAAGGGAAAAATGCATAAACCACTTCAGCCCTAAAGAGCAAGCCTAGAGATGGCACTAATACCCGAATCTGGGTTAGTTCAGGACTTCTACTTAATACCAGAAGTGGATTTCTGGTCTTATATACCTAATACTCGAATATGAGTTGGTTTGGGACTTCTACTGAATACCAGAAGTGTATTTCTAGTCTTATATATCTAACACTCGAATATGAGTTGGTTTTGTACTTCTACTTAATGCCAGAAGTGGATTTCTGGTCTTATATATATCTAATATCTGAATTTGGGTTGGTTCGGGACTTCTAATTAATACAAGAAGTGGATTTCTGGCTTATATCTCTAATACAAGAATCTAGGATGGTTCGGGACTTCTACTTGATACCAGAAGTGGATTTTTGGTCTTATATCTCTAATACCTAGGCCTGGTACTAGAAATGAAATTCTGATCTTCTATAATTAATACCCGAATCTGGGTTGGTTCACGACTTCTTTTGTTTCCAGAAAAGGGGTTTCTGGTCTTCTATTATGATCACCCAGAGTTTGGTAATAAGGATAAAGTCTATCCATATTTTAGCTACCAAGGAATTTTCTAGGCCTTATTCATTATTCTTCTGGTAAGGTATAAAGCATTAACGATTGTGAAACTTTAATTACAGGCTTAACATACTCTTGGGCTTAGGCCGGACACCGCTTAATATGATATGGTTGAAATAACTAAAGAAAGTATATTAAGACTAAAAGACTAACGCAAAGTATTTGTTATTGAAATTTATGCAGGAATAAAATGCAGGAAAAAGTTTAAGCAAAATGTCATAAGATAAAAGGGAAAAAGCTAACTTGGAAAGTTAGAAATACCCCTTCAAAAGGGGGCAAATGTTACTACCAAATTCAATACCACAACCTGCTGACGATGAAGGGGTATCAAACCGCAACCAGCATAGAAGAGTGATCCGAAAGCTTGAACCCAACAGCAGACTAAAGCCAAAAGCACGAAGAGGGCGATTGGTTCAACAAGCTATCAGCACCAACATACAAAAGGAAAGCCTGATCCCAATACGAAGGAGGTAGTGGCAAAGCAATGGCGACACCAGAAGCAACTTGAATTAACTTAATCCCAAAGGAAAATTATCGAAAGCAGATGGGAAAGGAAGAATGAAAGTTTATAACCCAAAACCAAAGATGAGGCAGGAAGCACCAAGCCAAATAAAACGAGGCGGAAGAGCTATCTGCACTAATTAGCTTAGTACCAATACGGAAGGAGGTAAACATATCAAAAACATTAGAAGCCGAAACAGAAGAAAGAGACTTCGAAAGCCTGCTATCAAAAATAAAGCTTGTTAGCTACTGGAGTTATTTTAGAAAGCCGAAATCCATTCCCAAAGCTATCCATACCAACTGGCTTGGTACCAATACAGTGGGTAGAAGCAGCATCAAAGAGAAGCTCCTAAGACCGGGACCAAGCTTCTGAAAGCCAAGACTGACACACTGAAAGACAAATTGGTCTCGAAAACAAGTGCAAAGAAAAGCCGCTAAAACCCCTACCACCAGAATCGAAAAGTGCGAGGCGGCCAACACCATGTTGTTGCGTTCGAAAGGGGTACGGTCATGCGGAGTCAATAATAAAAGAGGGCCCAAATTACCTATAAATAAGACCCCATATGTCACATTTTATGGGCCGATTTTCTCATTCTACAATCTTGTACTTCTTTCTTTAAGAGCAACCCCTAATTTCTAAATCAAATTGGGGATTTCTTCAATTCTTGTAATATACTTGAAATAAATAAAAAGGAGAAGTCTAAGATTTAAATATTTCTCGATTCGATAATCATATTGTGTTTTTCATGATTAAACAGGGAATGAATGTTAACTTTCTTCATGAAAGGCTTAATCACAATCAATTCGTAGGAAGAAAGATTTTGGGAAGAACCAAAGAGTTTTCCCTTTCTACCTTGCTATGTGTGACTTAGCACTTTCATAATGAGCTTAATAAAGCACAACACATGGTGGAAACCTATTATAAGCTTGCGACTTTATGACTAGCACAACTAAGGCCTTTCACAGGCTGGTTCGACGTGGAAATATCACCTAAGTCGATAAGTTCTATGATGAGTTGATGACCTAACTGTTGTGAAGCATTAGCATGTTTCCTCTTAACACCGTGTATACTATTTTATCTTGAATTTAAAGATGACTAGTGCGGTAAGATATTCAGCCTTCCATGACTCGTAGCGCCCTCATCCCGAGGCAACTATAGATCTTATAGTCTCGCAAGCGTGGTACTCACCTCTTAGAAGAAAGAGTAAACAATATTCGGACTTAAGGTATTAATGCCTAGGAAGCAGTGGATCATGTTTGGATTGTTGAGACTAAGCTGCATTTCAACATCTATTAGATTATTTATCCTTTTAATCTTCAATACATATGCATTGTTAAGCCTATTTCCGGTGTTGACGAAATATATCGTTAACAAGGATATAGATATAAATATAAACGTAATTTAAGCAAATGGAATTAAATTTCTTACCAAATATTTGAAATGTCAATCGTATCAAATTCTTAAGGTATACAAGTCAAATTCCCATATTATCCTTAATCCACAACAAAGTGTGCATAGGAGAATAAAATGAGAAAAACATGCATAATAACATATAAACTTGTAATCAAGGTTTTTGCTGGATTATTGTAACAATAAATAAATTGAACATATTGTAACTTCCGTTTTGAATAGATTCCTTTTTCTGAAGTTTGTTCATTCGCAAACCATTAATATTTAGATATATAGAAATCAAAATGTTCAAATTGTCTATTTCGAGGAATAGAGATTCAAACCTATCAAATTTACAATTATCCAAGTCTTGATCTTTTGCCCAAAAATCAAACATGTGAATTTATGATAAAAATAGAATAAAAAGGATGAATTCAATATAGAAAATCCAAACGATATAGAAAATCAAACAATAGAACTATGTCCTTCTTTTATTATTACAACAACCCAAAACCCAAATAACTTGATTGAACATTTCTACTAACAATAAAAATAAATGGAGGATTTGGGGGGTTTAATCATATTTTCTTTTCATATATCCCAAATCCCCCAAGGTACAATAGTCCAAATTCATAACTATCAGATTATAGAAAATAACAAATTATTTAGATTCCACTCACAAAATTACAAGAGGAAGCAACAAGAGAATCGAATGGATAAAAGTATAGATTTGGCCTTCGAGAACGAACAAGCTCCAACCTTTCAAATATAAGAATTACATATATTAGAATTCATATATTTATAATTCTAAATCTAAATATAATAGAATAGGAGAAATGAAAACAGATTAAGAAGGAAGAAGAATAACCTATTTTCTTTTTCGAATATTTATCAATGGCAGAAAGGCAAGGCGAAGGCAGCGAAGAGAATATACATAAATTTTAGAATGAGAGTTTGAGAGGCTATTTATAGTTGCTATTATGTGTTGAACTGTTAGATTAATTTGATTAAATCTAGACAGTCCAATTAATGTATATTATAAATAAGTCCCTACACAATACAACCCTTACTGGAATACCCTGTCAAAGAGCTGTCGACACCCTCCATATGAGGGCGGTCAACCTCCGTTTTGAGGCGAACCCAGCAGGAAATTCTTCCAGAACGTTACTTTTTTCTTCATTCCTTAATTAATTCCTTTTATTTATTTCCTTAGTTAATTTATTCTTATCCCTACTGTGTGTGAATTTATACACATAAGTTTGAAATGAAAGGGAATATTATTTTCATGCTTATCCTAATTAATGTAGCTTGTATATATATTTATTTGAAATTCAAACCTTTGTGTATTAATATATACATACAACTTAATTAATTAATAACTTTTACATACATACTCCATTTTCGGCAAATAAAATATGAAAACAGAATAGAATCTCGCCACGAACGCAACTACAATACTTTCGTGGTCCAATTTTTAATTGTCCAAAATTCCATTTTCAGCATTTTAATATATTATTAATTATTAGTATTTATTTTTAAATTAAATTAATCTATTTCTAGATTAGGTGTGTTTTACGGGATGTTACACATTCTAGATTAAAAAAGCCTAAATCTATTTTCCACGTAAGTACCTGGCCATTTTTTGAGCTAGGTACAAGGCATGTGTCGAACTGTGCCCCTCGATTGGTCGACCGTCCTATGGAGAGGTCAACCTTTGCATTATATATTTTTTTATATTTCTTCTATTTTTAAAGCTATAAATTCTGCTTTTATTCCTTTCTTCATAAATTTTTCGTTTTAACTCGAATTTGGACAATTTATATATGAAAATTATCCAGAAAATTACCACAGACATAATGGAAAAGTTTCCACAACCAAATTCGTAAATTTATAGATGTTTTCTTTTTTTATTTCTAGTCTTTATTAATATTTAATTCCTTCTTATTAAATACATTTTTCTTTATTAATCTTACTATTAAAATATCAGGATGTTACAGTGCACCAGTATCATAAACCAATCTCTCCTTGCACCTTCTTTCTCGCTTTTATCCCTCCACATTCAAAGAATCAATGCACCATTTTATTTTATAGACTCTAATATGTGTCCCCTTTGCGGTGATCCCGAAATAGAGGAGCTTAGTCTAAAGAAGTGGAATCTGACCTAATGCTCTGATCTCCCCTTCAAATGTTGTGTTTCACTTGGCAATACCGAAGTTTGTGGATATGGTGTAGGCGGATACACATTGCCTCTATAAGTTAGACAGTGAATTTAACTTCACTTAATATCCCCTCCTACATTGCGCACCCCTTAACCTTAATCGGATGCCTCACAACATGATTCCCACAAGAAATGACCATGTCTCGCAATACTTATATAGTATCCAATCTCTTGACAATAGGGGCTCAATAAACCATATTTCGTATTTTTCGATGAGTATTTAGACCATTATGATTTTTTGGACTCACAATATAGTGACATCCATGGAATTTAGGGAAGGGGATGGTATAGTAACTCGCCCAATCGTATTCTGAGGTTTATATAATAGGAAATACTATAATATTCATTTTTTCCAAATTCACCAATTAAACCCGACCTTAATCCCACACTATCAAACAGTGCAACCGGTCACCACAAAATTTGACAACATGCATCACCTCACCATTGCAGCTCCAATGGTATATGTTTCATTGCAATATGAGACTCACCTTGGATTGGCAATTTTTCATGGATTTCGAGACCATTTTGATCCACAAAAATGTCTAACATCAAAATATAATGATCCTTATTTTTTTCATACGTAGCGAACCATATACTCAATGGAAGTGGCTTCGACTCTTGATTTCATCATATGTGAAAAATCACATTTCAAAACTATTAATTAACTAACGATTAGCTAGCATTTAAATATCCAGCCATTACAAAGAGTTCCAAAAATTATTTACCTTGGGAAATACTGATAAAATAACCGAAAACCACTTTACCAATGAAGCTAGTTTTTAAACATAAGGACCACTAACGGCTTAGGCAATATACACTTATTTTTATAATTAAATAATAAAATGAAACTGAATTTTATATTTTATTTTGGGGAATTAAATGCATTTACGATATCATCAATCAGGGAATTTTATTTATTACTTGATTAATGAATATAAATATGAGATTTAATTATGTAGTAATTATTATAATTACTTAAATGATTATTTTCAAATGATTATGATTCGTTTTAGTAAGTTATATAATGATAGAAAATCATGTGTAATAGTTCTGTAAAGATATATATATATACACCAATTTAAAAATATAAGGAAAAAATGATATTGCTTTAATAGTATAATATCAATTTTTGTAAATATTTGTTTAATATTATTTAATATGGGTATTTGCTCAAATAACCATGTTTAATATTTAAAGATGTTAAAAAATTTATTTTCATGTTCTTTCCCTTAACTAAATAGTTTGATTCAAGATTGAAAACATGATTGAAAATTTGATTCTGGTTATCAATGTTTTGATGTGTAGAAGTTAAATAATGTTGTGAATTACACGTTACATACATACATACATATATATATATATATATACATAAACATACTAATAATATAATTAACCTTTTATGATAAGTAAAGAAATTAATTAAACCAAGCAAAACTAGTGAAAAATAAGTATAAAATACAAAAGGAATTTACTTTTCATATAAAACAAAACTACAACTCATCTTACACAACCATCATTACCTTACACAGCATCACTTCCATGTTAACTCAAGACAAGGAGAGAGAAAGGAGGTGCCACAAGGAAGAGAGAGAAGGAGGGATATTTTGGAATTTTTAGCTTAAGGATATTCTATCCACATTTTATTTATAAATAGCACACGTTTTCTTCATAAATTTCATATAGCATCTTCCTCGTTTTCCCAAGATTTCTTCTGTACCTTACTGCTTTATTTCCTCAATGAACTAATAGGAAAAAAATTCTCAAAAATAAATTGATTCGTTAAGATATACATTAACATATCCACTTTAAAATCAAGTACAAATCATTTTTCTACTCCTACAAAAACATTAAATTCCATTCTTCACACCATAGACCAAGCTTTCCTCCATTTGCGAGCCAATACAATGAATAATAAGGGTAGGCCAAGTACCCTTGTGAAACTTCGAGTTGATTCCATAAGCTCTAGCATGATCCTAATAGAGCTATAACAAATTTAAGGAACCACAGAAACCAATAAAAATGAGAGAACTCTACAAAACTTATGGTAAATACTATGATGTCATGATATGATATGATATAAATTATATAATTGTCCATAGTAATTGTTTATCATGTTTGATTGATGAAATTATTGTTGTATGGATGACTAAATAAGCTACATTTAATACACATCGAAAATCACAAAGAAAATTACTTTCCTTTCATAAACGAAATGGTGCAAATGGAATGGTTAGACCTCTTGAAAATGTTCAATTGATTTAAAAATGTTTTATATCTATTTAAAATTGTTTCGATAAAGATATAAAAGAATATGAAATTTGAGTAAAAATAGGTGTGTCGTGTAATGGTAGTTTGGGATTTCACATCATAAATGTTAAATCCGTTTATACGCTGAATTTGAGAGTAGAGTTCTTTGAAATAAGACATTTTTGAACATTTACAACTTTAGCTTTAAAAAAAAGTAAAAAAATAAAATTTTATAAAGTATATTATAAAATATAAGCAAATTAAGTTTTGAAAATATTCATGGTATTGTAGTTCGGAATCCAAAAAACAAATCCTTAAAAGTTGGTATTGTTAATTCTCAAAAAACATGAAATTAAATTATATGAATCTTTTAAAATATTTTAAAAGGTATTTAATTTATACAAATGAAATTCCAAAAGGCAGAGAAGTTGTCTTGATCAAATAAGCAATACAATACTTTTTGTAGCGCATTCTGCAAAGCTTTTCTGACGGTTCTTAATAATATCTGAAAATTGAGTTTAAACTTAACAAACTTTCTTCAAATCTCTTATAAATGTTTTCAAATGATAAATTATAAGGGTTTAAAGTCAATTCAAATGTCTTATAACTTACTTAAAAGAGTTTAAATAAATCGATCAAAAGTTATTATAAGCAAATTTTTAGTCTTGACTTTAAAAGCTGACGAGTAGACCCAAATTTTCTATTTGTAAGATCTAGATGTGAGGTACTTCAACCAATGAAATTTTAGGAGCAACCATTGTTCTGGTTCATGTAACCTCTTTCCAAGGCGAGGAATAAATAAGATTCAAATGTCGGAAACGAGTTAAGTACAAGAGATTAAACGTTCAAATTTAAATAACTTGAACTATTGAGAAACAATCTTCTTGTACTTAGTACTGAATTCCAAGGAGGGAATTTGTACTATTCGTTCAAATTTAGAAGGTGATTTTTCCATTATTTGATGGATAGTGAAGATTAAACATGGAAATTGATATTGAGTAAAATGAGCATAATTTTTATGGATCTATCTTACTCAATTACTAACTATTTTGGACTTTCCATCCAAAGACAATATGGTTTCAACTTATGACAGGATTTAATTAATGAGGTTTAGTGATTCCATATATACTAAAAGATTTTTTTAAGTATATATATATATTATTTTTATCACCAATGGGAACTAGGTCACCCAACAATTTTCCGCCACCTCCCCTTTTACCTGTTTTCTTCAAATCCATTTCCACTTCGTCATTCTACTTTTGCCTCTTCCTAGTTTTCTTCACTGCTATTTAAAGCGATCTCGACTATCTCCTTTTAGTTCCCCTCCTCTCTCGTTTCTTTCACCAGATCTTGCTGCGCAACTTAGCCATACCCACATTGTGTCTTCAAAATATGCCTCGCATGAAATTTCACAATGAATCCTATTTTTCCTGATTCTCTTGCCTTCCCGGCGACGTCTATAATTTGGCACTGATCCCCTCTCCCTTTTACTGCATCAAGCATAACCACTCTTCCCTTCACTGCTTTGCATTTAGTCTTAAGCTCGATTATAGATCATTTAACAACATGCTTGGGTGTTTTCCAGTGATTTTAAGATTTCAGTTGTTCTTTCACTTACTGTTACTGGCTCGAGATTAGTTATAGGGGTTTTGATGTTTTGTGGTATGGATCCATTTTATTGTCACATCTAGTACTTTGGTTGTGCGTATGCATTGGTCTCGCAGTGGTTTGTAGCTGATTTGGTAGGAGTTATTTGGGTTGATTTAAGTTTAAGATGTATGTTATCTTAGGGGTGCAAATCCTTTAGTTCAAATTTGCCTGGAGCCGGTGGACCCAGAAAATCCGGACCCTTGATTTCGGTGGGACCCACATGAAATATGGGGCCCGGATTTGCTTGGTCCACCGAGTCTAGGCAAATCCGGACCAGATGATCTCAACCGTTATCATAGGTAGTTTGAAAATTTTCTCTAGGCTAATTTGATATGACTCGGTGTTCAAGTTTTGTTTGTGGTTGTTTAAGCGCAATGCATGAATATGGTCCCTCGGCGATTGCTTGTAAGAGAATTCCCAACAGTCCATGCGAATTGGAAAGGGAGAAGATTGTTTACAGTGGGGATCTTGCCCACCGTTCCAGCAGCACGAGGCTGCTTTTTTTACTTGAAAAGCCATAAACGGCTTTCATTTAGCCGTTTAATGCAAAAGAAGATTTGTGAAAGCCATCCGTTCTCTAAACGGTTTTCACTAAACCGTTTAGTGAGCGGTGGTTTACATTTGGAAATGGGGATTCCCCCCATTTTGAATTGCTCCCCACACTTGGCCAACAACTGCTGCAGCGCGAGTAGACATAAATCTCCCCCATTTCGTTGCTTCCTACCACTGTTGGGAGTGCCCTAATAGAGGTTTTTGTGCTCATGTGGCGCTTTGTTTATGCGACTACTATCAAATCCACCAAGAGCATTCGTGTGTTCAGCTGTCTGGTCATGTCATGTCTGTCTTGAATAATCCTTATTCATGTTAATCTACAATGTGAAGGGTGCTATGTCATGGCTTTGTCTTTGATTACATGTTGTATTGTTAGCCCCTGCATGGGCTAAGTACATTTGTATGTATTAGCATTTTAGACATATTATCTACCTCCTCTTCTTTAGCTAGTTTAGTTCATTTAGTGGTCGATCCACTATAAAAATTGTGCTAGTGGTCAGTCTATTCTAAACCAAATGTAGTCGTTAATGGACCTGTTTAACTCCTATATCTGCTTGTATTTATTATTTTTTATGATAAAATGTGTTATGGATCAGTATAAACCGGATTGTATATGCCAAAAAAAAGATATTTTTGAGAAGAGAGATGAACTTAATCAAAATAATAACCCAATTTACTTAACATCATTTTTATGATAAAATGTGTTATGGACCAATATAAAATGGCTTGTCTTGCCCAGTCGGTTGAATTATGCATAATATTACACGTAATGTTCAGGATCCAATTCAGGATCCTGAACGGGTGTCCGGCGCCCATTTTATGGGTGCCTGAGTCCTCCCTTCCCAACATGTGTAACCAATAACAGCTACAATTCTACCTCTATTCACATTGCAAACCATTTCCCCCCTTACAATGGCTATAAACAGTCACTTTTTAAATTACAAGGGCTATAAATGGTCATATTTCAAATTACAACGACTATAAATAGTCATATTTCTGATTATCCTTTATATATTGCTCTGAATTTCACATTGTAAAACACACAAACTTCTTTTACTACACCAAAATCTAGCTCCAGCTTACAATGTCGTATCCATTTCCATCGTATAATGAAGCGATGAATACAGATAATTGGGATTTGGATTCTCAACCCGTTCAAGATTTTACTCCTTCTGCTTCACCACTATCCTACCATTCATCTGGACCATGGACTGGAGACGAAGATAAAGATCTGTGTTATATGTATTGTCACTTTTCTAACTCGACCAACAAAAATGACCAATGAGGAGAGGTATTTTACGGAAAAGTTATGGCTGTGTACAACAAAAAACATGTCGAAAAAACGAGATTGATGTCTGCACTTTCAGGTCGATTTGGGAAGATTAATCAACAAACCCAATTCTTCAAGTCCCAAGTTCACAAAAATAAGAACCGCAAATCCTAGTGGAATGGCGGCGAAGACGAATTGGTAACAATCTGAAACACTTTAACTCGTATGATTATTATTCATTTTCCAACATTAAATACCAATATATATATACACATACACACTTTGTTAATTGCAAAAAAGAATGGCGAACGACCAATTCTTGAAATTATTTCCTAAAGAAAATGGTGCAAAAATACCGCATTACTACCAATTTGCTAATTGTTATGAATTGTTTGTTAGTAATCCAAAATGGAGTTCTGGCAATGCAAAGAGCTTAAGAGACGTTCAATCCAAGTCCAAGGGAAAGAAAAAAGCAAGCAGAAATTCTTGTAGTTCAAGTCCCGGAGATTCTTCGCATATCAATTCTAATGTTTATCCAAATAATGAGGCTAAATAAGCTCTGCCCTTAATTGATGAAGATGTTAGATCGACGGGGTAACATGTAGCAAATAAGGAAATTTCTATTCAGTCCTAGCATGATTTTCGTTTGGTGTAGTTGCACAAGAAGCATGCAAGAGAAAATGTAGAACATCAAAAAAATAGTGCAGAAAAACCTGTCGTGTTAAAATAGTTGACTGGGATTGAAAGGGGTAGGTATGAGTTGGAATGGGAACAGCAAGAGACTATAGTAATGGAAAAGGATGTCACGGGGATGGATCCATTGTCAAGGAAGCACTGGATGGATTATTGATAGTCGTGCAAGATCTAGACATATGTTGTAGAGTTATAGAGTAATGTATCATCTTTTATTGTTGTTTACTATGTATTGTTTTCTTATTTGAATTAATCAATTATGTGTTGTATTCTTTGATGCATTGTTATTTAGCAATCATTTCTTGTTGCACCAAAATAGTTCAACGTACTACATAACATAAAGCTTACATACTACAATGCAAACATGCAGAGTAAAACACAGATTCTAAATAGAAGACTATTGGTTGTCGTAACAGTTTCAAATGTAATCCATTAGATCCTTTTGGAGCCTGTTATGAAATGTTGCATTACAATAAATTTCATGTTGATCTACTTGGAACATATCATAATGTCCGTCAGTTTAAATTATTGGCAGCTCAGAATATTTATGGTGGTTGTCTCGCTCCTTCATATTCTTAATCTAGGTAGTCCATGTCGCGTTCATCTTCAATGATCATGTTATGCAAAATGATACAAAAAAACATAAATTTTTACATTTTTGACCTCTTCCATAACCTATATGTACTACTAACCATTGTGAATCTAGATTGAAGAACACTAGTTACTCTTTCGACATCTTTCCTTTGACCCTCTTGCATAACAGCAAAATTTTCCTATTTTGTGGTTAATGGATTTGCAAATATCTTTAAAATCATACTCCACTTGGGATAAATTCCATCTCCTTGATAGTTTCCTAAATATTGTGGAGGTAGATTTACCCTACGCCAAATCGCTAAATAAATGTGATTGTTTAATAACTTTTAAGTCATTAAGTGAACCAAACGTTTAAGTCATTAAGTGAACTAGGCATTCTAAAAAAAGCATGCTATATCCAAAAATCATGAGATGCAATTGCTTTTAGAATGATGGTTAACTTTTTTCTTTGCCATTGTATGCTCCTTCAAAAGCTTTTAGACAGTTCTTCCACTACCAATGCATACAATCTAGACTCCCCAACATGTCAGGTCAGCCTCTACTTTCGTGTATTTCATGCAACAATGTTACGTCTGCCTCGTTCGGAGAACGAAAATATTCATCCCCATAAATATCCACCACTACTTGGCAGAAGTGATCTAGGTTTTCCAATGCAGTACTCTCTGCAATATGTTATGCATCGTCAGTGGATGTAGCATATGCTAACATCCTCAATGTTGCGGTCATCTTTTGATGTCCGCTCAAACCTTGTTTTTTTTGCAGCTTCCTGCTTATAAACAAAGTATTTATCATTCAACCGAATACTTTTAAGAATTCTTAAAAATAGGGGAAGAATCACTCTAAAATGTCTTCGAAACATCGATGGACCATAAGTTGGATCAGAAGCAAAATAATCTTGCATCGATGTTTTATGAAATGTTGCATGATCCCAGCCAAAGTATCTTCGACCCATTGTTGAGCCACTGTGTTGTCTAATAGTTGTACCGAATTCTTTATGGTAGATCTCCACTTGTTCTTCTTCCACATATTGATGTGTTAATGAGTAGGCTTCATCTTCAAAGTCGATATCGCATAACGATATAGCTTTTAGTAAATGTCCATACATTGTTATTGAGGAGGTTTGTTTTAATTACGAACGTATGTGGTAGATTGAATTGTGGTGGTGAAGTATGTTATCCTTGTGTTAATATGTTGGGGAAAAATAAGGACAAAGTGTTCATGTATTCGGTCAAATCAAGCAAAGTAGCCATGTGTGATTGCTGACAAAAGATATTACTTTGGGAAAAAAGACAACTTGTTTATAGAGGGGCCAAATCAAGCACTGTGCCCATGTGCATTTGCTGGCATAAGATATTCTTCTTACGGAAAGAAGACAAAGTGTTCGGTGTTCGGTCAAATCAGGCAATGTAGCCATGTGTGATTATTGGCACAAGATATTCTCTTTTGTCAAAAAGACAAAATGTTCAGTGTTTGGTCAAGTCAAGCACTATTTCGACGTGCATTCTGAAGTGAATGAGTTAAATCAGTAGGGTCGTCCCCTACCGGTTGATGTTTTATTCTGCTTGAATTAAAAACGGAATTCGTTTATTAAACAAAGTTTGAACATATAAATTAAATTAAATTAAAAACGAGCTCATAGGGATAGTTCGTGGTAGTTCATAGTTTTATGTTTTGACCTTCAAATGAATATACATAATCTAATATAAGTCAGAATCATTTGAAACAAGAGATGCCCGGATTCATTATATCGTATTTTCTAATGTAAGAGAAACATCAAGATTTCACTGTGTACATTTCGAGTTATGGCCAAATCAAATTTTCAAAAAATCGCTATGGAATCGTTAGTAAACATAACAATTTATTAAATAAAATAAAAGGATTTTTAATAAATTAAATATCGTTTTAACCTGGAATTTAAATTACTGAGTTTGAAATCCCAAATCTGTAAATATTTTCTAATTCTAAATGTTGCTCAATACCCGGTCAAATCAAGCACTGCTTCCATGTGCGTTTTGAAGCGAATGAGTTAAACTAGTAGGGTTTCCATTGCTAGTTGATGTTTTGGTTTATCCTGGATATAAAATTAATGTATAATATTCCAACTACTACAGTTACCACATAATGTACGCACGACTTTACATATTAAATATGAGTTAGAAAGAAATGTTTCTGCCGCACATTTCTTTAGTCAGTTAATCTCAAACTTTATCTCTCCTCTTCGTACTACAAAGAATGCCTTTATGGCCTTCATCTATTGATTCTGATTGTTGGCCAGCGGCCGGACCTTCTGATAGCCTTTGTACCGATCAGGATTGGCTCATCGAGAACCAAAAGCAGCACTACGAAGATGTCTGTCATGAGTTCCCAAATCTTGATCAACTACAGCTTCAAGATACTGTAGATCCTTCGTACGAACAAAGGGTTACTCAGCCACCTATTCAACAAATGACAGATTATGTTCCATTTTCCCAACCGTTATACCAACAAGAGGTGAACCAAGCTGCAATTGTCCAACCTGTACACGAACAAGATGTTGACTCACATCCAGTAAGTTGCCACTGTGGGTAAGCGGTAGAGATTGTAGTCAGGGCCGATGGAGAAAATATTGGACGTAGAATCCAACTTTTTTCATTATGGCCTAATGGCTATGACTATTTCGAATAGGTTGACGATCGGTTATGTGTAAGGGGAATAGCCTATGCAAATAAGTTAGAGCAGGAGATAAGGCGTCATAGGAATGCTATAGAAGAACTGTAGCTTCAATGCAATGTGTAGTTTATTTGTGTTCTAATATTACTACTCTTAATGATCTTATTAGTGTACCATGTATGAGGTTCTTATTTGTTAATCGAGTTATCGTTTTGCTTAAAGATTTTACTTTATACAAATAGTAGATGGATTTAAAACCCAATAATCAGAACAAACACTGCTACCTGCCAAATATAAGAGCAGCATGTTGACCGACCAAACTTACAACATACTGTCACGTTCGTTGTCTTGTCCCATCATAATGCCTGATATATACTAATGCATGTCGTCATAATTTTACAACTTTAACTGTAGCCATGTGGTTAAAGAATATCTTTTATGAAAGCCTAAGGGAGATATTTCCAAAAACGCATATAAATATCAGCTGATTCAAATTGGATATTTATTCATCTTTCAACTTCATTGTTGTGTACAGACGTTTCTTCTATTTTCAAATGGGCGATTGATAAATCAATGATGAAACAATGGCAAGAATGTATGCAGAGTATGAATTATAAGAAAGACGAAGAAGACATTGTTTTCATTTAAGAGACCCAAATAGCAGAGGCAAATGAAAAACTTGTTTCTACGCAACAACATGTGGAAGTAGAAGATCCCCAACCATATCCATACTCGCTCCATGTTAGGCTAATGAGTGTGCTTGCTCGCCAAAACCAAGATAGGTCAAGCTGGAGTATGATGGGTCGTTCGGTTATTTGTTGTTGCGAAGTCGAATGTAACGTTATCGCTTCTAAGTGCAAAATGGATATAGGACACCGCTTCTATGGATGTAAAGTTTTTATTCCTACAGAGACATGCCATGGCCTGTAAAGTTGCAATTCCTTTACTTGGATTGATCCACCGCTCACGGAAAGAGGGGTTTAATACGCACTTGAGATGAAAGATGAAAATGATCACTTAAAGAGGATGAATGTTGTCATTAAGAATGAAATGCTTATTTAATGATATCATTGGCACTACAACTAAATGTTTGCAATGTTTAATTTATGTATGCAACTACATGAAGATATTTTAGCAGTTTTCCAATTTATGATTTATGTGTTTTAACTATGTACAAACTGGTATTTACGTTGTGCTGAACTTCAAGTGACTTATCGTTTATGTGTACAACTCAATATCATAGTTAACAACAACATAAGTTATCAGTAATTAAAATGTAGAAGTGATAAAAATTAACAACATAGTAATTAATAGGAAAAAAACAAGATCGGCATACAACCACTCGTAATGCAATTAAAGTACTACAAATAAAAGAGTACTACTACAGTCCACTTATAATACATCAATATAAGATTAAAAAGTACTACTACATCCCACTTATAATACATCAGTACAACTATAAAGTAATATGGTCATCATCGTCATCCCCATCATCATCACCGTCATCGTCATCGTCATCATCGTCATCATCATTATCCACATCGACATCCTCGACCGACGAATCACCACCACCAATGTGCTCACCAACAACTCCATTCACAGACCTATTAGGACCAACATCTGGGGGGTCCAAAAGGCTCATATACGGCAAGTCTGGCTGATAATTGATCAATTTGGGATTTCAACATCTGTGTATGGTGTAAGTACATATCGTGCATAGTGTGAGTATGCGCAAGAGTCGTACCACGATACACACCAAGCGTAACTCTAGCTTGGTCCAACCAATGTGCATACTATAAAGAAATGTGATGTGCATTACATAAGATACTAAGTATAAACTATAGATAAAATGGAAATATGCATAAAAAAACCTGGTACAGAGGGTATAATCCGACTGAAGGCACTCTAGGATAGTCAGGCTGATCTAGAAAGATTAAGGGTTGTTCAATAACAGTATCTGTGATGTCGTATGCTTTGAAAGTAAAATCAGGCTCTCTCTACATAGGAGGTTGTGAGAACTGTGATGGAATAAGGTCAAAGGGAACTATCGCAATACAGTCATGTCCTCCAATGGAACCTGCCTACAGTCATGTCCTCCAATCTCAATACCGGTCAACAACTAGTGTGATACCAAGATCAAAATCAGAAAAATGAAAAGTATGTGTGGTCAACCACTATTGCTCAGCTCATGCCTCTAGAAGGGGTCTATCAAATGACTAAAACGGCCTAATCGATAAAAACTGACCAAAAGGACTATCCTGTAGTCTAGCTATAGCCTATAATAGGAGGGGGAAAATGTCATAGAATTGAGTAAGGCACTTTCCCTAACTTCCACTACAATGAATGTACTGGTCCTATATATAATTAAATAATCAATGATTTTCAACATACTAGTAGTTATATAATACGTTCAGTGATGTAGATCGTATAATGCTCAAAAACAGTAATGCGTAAATTATACTTGTATCGTAGTCAATGCTATATCATCTCTATGCTAGTAATGATCTGGAAGATCATGGACACAAAGCTCATCGAGGAGATGCTTCAGGAGTTGGAGGAAAGTACAGTCAACCTGCTTGCTCATCTCGATGTCTGTGAACAATTCTCTTAGCAATTTTAGTTGTATGTGGCAACATTTCTTTTTAAATTTCTATTAAAATGAAATTAAAAGGGAGAATTTGAGTTAAGGAAATGGGAAAAAAATGGAAGGAGGGGTTTAAATGAGAGACGGCTGGGATGGCGGACATTTTATGGGCGCCAGGGGTCAGGCGTCTGACCACTGCGCATATTCAGGTCCTTACACTCTTAATATTCAGCACCCTACATATTTAGAGCATAAGCAACTGCAGTTGCTTTAGGAACCGAGAGTCGGACGCATTTTTCACTAGCAATATTCTACAAAGATATTCCTATTTTTTTTCTAGATCTCTATAGATAATCAATTTCATTTTTGTGTTTCTTGGAACAAATGCATTATTCCTAGTATTGTTCGAAGGTATTTGTAGATCATCAATTTCAAATCTATCACTACCTTGGGTTTTTGTTTTTAGTTTTGTTCATTAGGATTGATTCACCTAGATTGTTGGATTTTAACAACATAATATTAGAAGATATGTTGTGTATTTATTCATAAACAACGCGTATATTCTATGTATTGGATGGTTGTGTATTTTTTATTTCAAGATACGTAATAGTTTATTCAAATATTATGTATGGCTCCTAGATGAGCCAAACACCAAATTTATTATCTTTCTTCAAGAATAATATGGATGAAGTTGGTAGGAGACAACTACTATATAGCTAAGAAGTGCACTACTATTATGATCTTTCTTCAAAAATAAGCTCAAAGGTAAACTTTATCGATATAAATAGGTTTAGAAATAAACAGATTTTAAAAGAATAAGCTCCTAAATGAGGCCAAACTCCATATTCATGATCTTTCCTTAAGAACAATATTGATGAATTTGTTAGGAGACAACTTATATATAGCTGAGAAATGCAGTACTATTGTATCATTTTAGAGAAGGAAAATTTAGAACTAAAAGAAGCAAAATGTAAATGAAAAATTCATACTAACTTGGCAGGATAAAGTGAATAATACTTAGCATGTTTACAACATTCAAAAGCATCCACCCCTTTAGCTGTTATGCACCTAAAATGGTACAACACAGTTCAACCATTTTCTAGAATTGAATACAAGCTGCATGCCAACTAAACTTGTCAATGCCAACGTTGTGGTAGAATAAACTTAAAATATAGTTTATTGTAATTACCATGATATTAGATGTAATGAGTGAAACCATTCCTAATTTGATTTTATGTTAGATAGAGAAAATCTACTAATGATGTTTCAGTTTGTAAAAAAGTAGCAATATAGTGTGTCTTTTATGCATAAATAAATGAACTAATCAGAGGCGTAAGCCTTCATTAGAAATAATTTACATTACAAAGTAATGCCAGTTAATGAGGATTTTTGCACCATAAACATTATTAGTAGAACTACATAGAACTAGAATGGTGAACTGGCATGAAGGCTAAAATGGTTGAATGTAAAAAGAAGCAAGTTGCATCGTGCATTACTTGGTTTCAAATTGGGAATAAGACGTTGATTTTTCAAGATGGCAGACCTAATGCATGCATGCATGGATGGCCACGTTGGACTACACGCTCCGCGCGCATCTTGCTCGTAAACGTCGCATTGGATGACCAACACGAGTTGATTTTTTTTGTTTCGTGCTGACAGTGTGCCAGGATTTGTAAATCTATTCATGATGTCTATGTAAATCAGTTGTACAGAAGTGATCATGTCATGTATACAATCTGAAAACATGAAACTAATGATTAAAGAGAAAGCTATAACCAAAATCTATATATTTCCCTCCAGCCATTGCTAGTGAATTTCTGAAGTGTATAAAGGATGAATTAGGTCAGAAATTAGAGAAAATAGATCTACAACTCGTCCAATTTGTGTTTTAGTTTTCGATATAGTGTCAAAGCTTCACACTCTTCTCTTGGATGATGTATTTTTGCCTTTAGAGAGCAGGTTGAGTGACCATTATCAGAAATTAGACAATCGTTCTCCCTTTATACTGCTCTTGCCATCAAAAAGCCATTGAGAACGTGATAAGAACGCGAGAAAAAGAGAATGGGAAGTTATTTGAAAGTAGGGAGGTTAATTAGGGTATCTTCCCTTAATAAATGGACCACTAATTTTTCAAAAATTTAACTAGGCTAAAATTTTGAAAATGAGTTACATTCTACCACTTAGTCCATTTAAATAGAGAGAACTCATTTATGGATCATAGCAACAAACTCTCTTAAAACAAGAATTAATCTTCTATGTATCACATTATACATGATCTCTCATCACTCATGCTTTACTTAATGAGCAAACCCTACGTTTACTTCAGGTCAAGACATAATGATATTTTTTAGCAAGGGATCAGCAACCATAAGTCCAGTGCTAATATGTTCAATGATCACCTTCATTTCTTAAACACATTCCTTTATGGATCGAAACTTTATCTTGGCATGTTTACTTCGACTTCCACTTTTGTTATTCTTAGCCATAAAAACAGCAACTGAATTATCACAATACATTCTTACTGGGTGACAAATATAGTCCAGGACTCGCAACCCAGATATGAAACCTTTCAACCATGCACCATGTGAGGTAGCCTCAAAACAAGAAACAAACTCAACCTCCATAGTAGAAGTGGTCGTCAAGGTCTGCTTCGCACTCCTCCATGAAATGGCACCATCAACTAGCATAAACACATATCCTGAAGTGGATTTTCGGGAATCAATGCAGCCATCATAATTGAAGTCATACATCAATCCTACAGTTCAATAAACAGCTAAGAAGAAATCAAACTTTGTACCATCAAAATTTACAACTGAATCGAAAATAGATAATATATATATATTTATACACATAAACTGTTGATTTCATGTACAAATGCACTACTTCCATATTTTTAAATGGGACACAAAATCTATAGACAATGAACTGATATATATATATATATCATATAACAAATCTACACGGCAAGGATGTATTTAAAAACATGTGCAAATCTGAACACAAGATTTGATGAAGATTTAAAATATCCGCATTTGAAATGAACAAGTCATAGCCTAAATCCTACCAAATCTATACCCTTTTTCAATCACTATTTTTCCAAACATAGCAACTGTATTACAAATACATTATTCATCAGGTCTCTAACCTATCACACAGCCATCACATGTCTGATCACCAGTACACACAATCTAAGAGGAGAAGAAAAACAAATCGGCCTAAAAATATGGTAGCCGAAGCTACCTAGGACAAGCTTGATAGACATTGATCCAATTTACAATCAACTATACTATAAATAGAAGTGTTAACCACAAGTATTTCATCAAATTCCACCACAAGACAGTAAACAAACATGGTGCCAACCACTTATGAAATTCAAACGAAAATAGACAGCAAATAAGGAAAAGAAAATTCAAATTAAACACTTATCTACGTTCAAAAATCCATGCTTTTTATCTCGAGATGATGCTGAAGAATCTTCGGGTGTATTTGTCGAACCGAGGCTTAGGGTTCGGGGAATCTTCGAGTGAAAACTTCAATCGGGTTCGTTGGTAACCTGTAGTGGGTCTGGAAGGTCCAGGAAGCCGTGGTGGCATTAAGGGTTGATTGGGGGTTTGGCCGAATGATTTAGGGAGGAGGACAAAGGGAGATCAAAGAAATTGGTGGCGCAGAGGTGGTGCGAGGCGACGGATCTTGAGTTTGTTGAAAACAAAGGGAAGAAGACAAGGGTTATCGGCCATGGCCGAATTTTCTGGAGACGTCTATTATCATGGAGGCGGTGGGTCTTTTGTTTCTGAGGGTTTGGAAATACGTTTGGGTCATGAGGGTTTTAATGGGAATAGTGGGCCTGGGTAAGTGGGCCGAACAGTAAGGGAAAAGCCCCTTTTAATAAATTAATTAATTCATGTTTTGATAATTAAATTTCTGTACAAGTTGTTTATATGATATCACACCCGTGCGTTGACAGATTTAAGCATGGTTGGTCTCGTTGAACCGTAAAAACAAGAAGATCAAGATGGAGCAGTGTCAGTCAGGACTGGAAGCAAGTAGAATTTTTAATTAAATTAAATGTTGCTTAATTTAATTGAAAACCAGCGTTGATGACCAAACCAAATCAAGGTGAGTTAAACTCACTCGGTTCTTCCCATTTATATTTTATATAAATTAGGTTTTTATTTTTTGTGCTCTAGTTGCTAGTGGAAGTTATATACTTATTTACCCAATGAAATTAAACGGTCGTTTAATTTCAGAAAATACAAAATTGTTGTTTAAACCCAATAGAAGTAATTTCCCTTGGTTGGTCATGTTTTTTTTTGAAATTGTTGAATTATTCTGAATGATCTGTGAATTGATTGATGGTCGTCACAAGTTCTGATTGGACAGTTTATTTGATCAATAACCGTTGGATTGAAAATTCAACATGTGATTTGTTTTAATCAGTGGGTATATTGGTGGAGTAATTTGGCATCACACTGTCTATAAGTCAATCATTATTCAAATATGGATTTTTATCATCAAGTGAACTGACCATATTGAAGTTATAAATTTAGTTTCTAATTAAAATAGGTTTTAAATATATTATTTTGAATAGAGCGATTTTAAAATGGAAATAAGTATTATTATTATTCATAGGTTTATAAGTCAGTATTAAATTGTTTTGATAAAGTAAATGCTTATGTCAATAGAAAGGGTAAGCAAATGAGCGGGAAATAACCTAACGGTTAAGAATTCGATTTATTGATCCTTAGAACAATTAAATGAAATTATTTAAATTAATTATATTATTAATTAATTTAAAGGAGAAATTAACTGGAATTAATTACAGGAAAATTGTGTTTTGGGTTAATCGAGTCTCGTTTTAACTCAGAATCGACTTTAAAATTAGTTGGTTAACCATAAACTTAACGAATAATTATTTGATCTTAATAAGATTTTTATAAATAAAGCAGTTAACTGATTTTATAGCAGTTAATGTTGAAGTAAATTATTTGTTAAATTTATGAGATACATTTAGATAAGTAACAAATTTTGAAATGGGATATAGTTAAACTTTGAGAAGAGATTGTGAAAGAGATTTATATTTGAACTCAATGAGCTTATAAAGGGATTTAAGCAAACTCATAGCTTAAATGGAAGGGTTACTTAACGATTGGATTAAGTAAAGAAATGAAGGTATAAAAGAGTTAAAATTAAACCTAAGATGTAAAAACAAAATTTATAAAGCGAATGAGAAGTAAAGAAGTTGATTTTGAATTAGAAATACTTAAGTGTGGAATTAAGTAAGTATTTGGACATTGAGATTCCCAGGAAGGAAAGGGAATATGGAAAAAGGGGTGTGTAATCAAGTTTGGTAAAAGAGTTAGGTAACAGGGTTTGTAATAATAACCCAGTTAGGGAACAAAGTATTTAAAAATATTGGAAGTTAATAAGAGCGAGGTTTGGTAAGGAATTAAGTAATCGAGGAATTAGGCAATATCAAGTATATTTTAAAAAGAGGTTTTCTTAATGTCGGTTTATGAAAAATAAGTTAAACTGACTTCTCAGTTTAGAAATGAATATGTTATATTACATATTGTGAAAATGATAGCCAAATGGAGTGTTGGATTATTATAATATATTTTCCAAATATTAAAAATGAAGTGGTTTCGCGATTTTAGTACTAAAATAATAGGTGGATGTTTTCCCAATATGGAATATTTAAGTTAATTATCCTTTAATTATTTTAATTAAAGAAGCCAAGTGATGCTAAATGATGAACCAATAAATCTGTTTTCTTTTATGATTGAGTGACTGTTTTATTTGATAGTTAAATAACCGACTATCAAAATCTGGCCTATACGTTTGTTGGTACTGGAAGACCGGGATCGAAGTTATATTCGAAAACCATTCCAACCAGTAAATACGAAAATACAAAAGACATCAGACGACGATCGAGATGGAGCATTGAAGAACAAGATCATCATAAAATGGAAGAACCACTTAAAATCTCTGATTCGACCCGGAGATATACTGGAATTCTATCATGGTTGAAGTCTATGGATTGCAAGGACTACTTGCTACTGATCCATGGGGTGATTCCTATATGAGATGCAGTAGGAGAGTGCCTTCGGTTCATCCTGTTCCTGGATGACTTGTATGGACGGATGTCTAACAGAGTATTTCCAAAAGGATCGCGTACGTTGATTTCTTCAAACGTGCCATAGTTGGTTAGCTCCCAACTAGAGTATTTTTGTGGACGTCAATTAGCGATATCTAGTGGATTTGACGATGTGGCATTCAAAGTGAATGTCGATCAGATGTTTCAAAGAAAATTCTGGCCTCAAGCCTCACAACCGGTAAATAATAAAAATCGGGCAGGCAGCATGGCTATGTGGGCCGCTCCCATTAGGGTGTATAATCACCTATCTAGAGAAATTCCTTTTTCTTCTTTAATCTATCGATGTTGTCCCTTTTTGGGAAACGGTGGGTCACACCCAACCGTTGGTGATATACATTCGATACACTCAAGCGAAATGAGTGGTCGGTCATGTGTGGGTCGGGTTGCAAGACGTTCTTGTTGAACCCAGTGTATTCGTCTCTAGAGATACACTATCGGCAGGTGGTCCAATACCTTGTCATGGTTGGAATCCAATCTCCAATAAGCGCCTGCGGTTTTGTTTGTATACTATATATGTAGAGCGTGAGATGCAAGCGTTCTACTAGATTCTATTTACTTGTATTTAGACATTAATATCAGACAAGATATTGGTTTAAAAATATTTTGGGTTATCATAAGGTAAAACCGTCTGTGTTTATGTGTGGATTTGGTCTTACAATTACCCTTTTCTTTGAAAGATTTTTACTTAAAAATCAAGTGGTGTGATACCTTAATACTGTGCGAGTTTATCTCAATCTGGTTCACCAAACTAACCCGGTGTTTTGTAAATGCTCGGGTTAGCCAGGGGTGTACAGGTTCAGGCTATCAGGTGCTGCAAAGTCCAGAGACGAGCTGGAGGTGTTCAGACATATTGTACCTAGTATTATTCCGCTATTTGATTGTATATGAGGACAGATTGTTATAAATGTCCAGTGATGTGTTGTACTCTGATGAATTGTAAGTATTTTTAAAGATATCAATAAAGATTTATTTCTATATTAAATTTTGTTCCGCTGCGATGTGAGACTATGATACTGTGTTGTGTTGATTCTTCTTCTTCTTCTTCTATTCTAATATTTCTTTCTTTTTACCTCACCCTCTAACTTCTTTCTAATAACGTTCCAGTGTTTTCGGTGTTTGGAAGGTCGGCATGAGTTACGATAAAGGTATTTATGTCGATTTTCAGGGCCAAAAATCCTCTGATTGTTACAGTTGCATCAGAGCTATTGGTTGAGTAGTAACCTTGGCTCTGTGGCATAAGTCAATAAAAATGGGGCTAGTAACAGCCTAGATTGAGTTTGAGTGTGTATATATATATATATATATATATATATATATATATGAGAGCGTATTTGTAAATTCTATATAAAAATATTTTATATTGTGTTATTTGACCAGTTCAATTTTGAACTAGCAACTGACACAATAATGTTTTATAAAAATGGTCAGATGAAATAATTTTGGCCATAGTATACTTTTGTATATAAAAGAAATAATTTTATGAGTGATTCTGAGTTGGTTGATTTAAATTGAATCGAAGTCGAATTAGACTATGAATTGGAATGGTCTGATATAAACCTAGTTTTCCATATATAAAAATAGAAAGAGAAATGGATCATGCTTGAAATAGAAATCAAAATTTGAGTTTGAAACGGCGGTGTATAAATTAAAAAAGGAAATAGTTAATATGAGATTGGAACTTAACGAGGTTAAGAGTTGGATATTGGAATTAAAATTTGAATTTTGAAATAAAAGCTATTTGATTTGGTTAATTGGATGGTGCATTGTTGAGTGGTCGTTTGTAAGATGGATTGAATAAATTTATAAAATGATTTAATAAATAGGAGATAAATAAATTGAAAACGAAGATAATAATCTTATATAATAAATTTGAATAAAATCAAAATATGAAATGAAACTAGAACGATTTAACCTGTAATGGTCACTGGATATCGAGCTAAGTGCAGGATGAAAATAAAAAGGGCTGCTAGTTGCTTTGGAATTTGAGTTTGGTGGGCTGACAAAAAGGTAAACCTTAATATTGTTGGTTGATAATTGCTTTTATATCCCAGAACCGGGTAGCCATTTGGTTCTGTTCTCTTTTGAGATGAGTGAGGCCATGGTGGCAAATGTAGTGGTCCGATCGATCAATGTTGTGGAGAAACTGACGAATTTTCGTAAAATTTATATATCTTAGAATTTTGACAATAATCCGATAATAATTGTTTTGAGAATAATTGGGATTGGAACATTCCGCTTACTTAGAAATTTTGAGGACTAAATTTTTTTAAGGGGGAAGGAATGTAACGACTCGTATTTTTGGTTGTTAAATATTTAGTATATTTTACTATTTGAATATCGATTTGGAATTTCTAAATGAATTTACAATATATAATTCGTTTATTTAATATATATGCACGTATAATTTATATATAGTTATAAATGGATTTTTTTTAAAATGGAATGTCATTTAAAAACCAAAACTTTAACGGTTGAGTTTGATTCCATACCATTTGAAATTTAAGTAGTTTGTTTTAAAAATATACAATGATACTAATTTATTTTCTTTAATTTAGCTATTTAAATTTAATTCATAATATATCAAGATTTATATGAGATTTAATAACCCAAAACTTGTGCACGAACAGACCATTTCGCACATCGCTCAGGTCGGCAACATACGGAACCAAATACATTTGAATCATATTGGTCCAACAAATAATAATAATAAAATATTTCTTCATGAACATAAAACTGGAAAACAAACATGACATGAAACAACACGTATATTGTCTTAACGAATTCATGTACAAATACACAATAATTGCCTGATCGAAGGGAAAACCACAAAGAAATAAAAAAAATACATAATAATCACCCCTCTTTTCTTCTTTCATTCACTTCATTATTTATTCTTTATTCTCATTCCCCTTATGTCCAATAAGGCCCAACGCCAGCTCAGAGTCCCATTACCCTTCCCTTTGATTTTGATACTAGTTGCACGTCCCTTCTTTCTTT
Source organism: Allium sativum (assembly GCA_030737875.1). Classification (NCBI taxonomy): domain Eukaryota; kingdom Viridiplantae; phylum Streptophyta; class Magnoliopsida; order Asparagales; family Amaryllidaceae; genus Allium; species Allium sativum. Next base: position 295,263,138 of record CM060919.1, read on the forward strand.
GTTGTTCCTGCTATTCATCCCTTCTTTACTTCCCTGCTGCTCTCTTCTCTTCTTTACTTTGCTTTAACATGCAACACTCCTTTTATTTCAATCCCTTATTTCATTTTTTTTTCATTTTGTTTTCCTACTAACTTCTATATTCTTACCCTTACTTATTTGTTTTGCGTTTTCTTGGTTACACAGTGCAAAGACTTGAAAATGCAATTACTGCATGCCTCATTTTCCTTCCATAGACGGCGAACCAATCAGAAAACAATAAACTGAAATGAGTTCTCAAGCTTTGACCTGGAAGAGGGAGAGAGAGAAAAAAAAAGATCATTTCCAAAAGACCCACTGTAATTCCCAGGGTTACAATTCGTGATCATGATACGGTAAATCACCAAGTATACAGTGTAATTAACTTGATTTCCTTAGTACCAAATGGTAGCATGGCTATGTGTATTCGATCTTAATGACATTTAATAATATTTTATAAAATCTAATTAAATGTTAATAATATTTTAACAATATCATTTGAGCGGTTGTTCTCAGGAAACGGTTGATTGAACCTATCATCGAATACACTGGGTGTAATGAACAACTGGGTTACAGTTCTCTTTAATAAATCACTAAGATGGGTATCATAAATGGAAATAACAGTGTAATTAACTTGATTTCGCGAATTCAACAAGAACCCCTGGTCGTCACAGTTGGTACAATAAACTAACGTATACATATATTGTCTGAACGACCGGGTCGCTATAGTTGGAAGCTGAAATTTCCAACGCAAATGCAAATTAAAAACAGAAGAACTTAGATTTTTTCCTACAATCATAACAGCTAAATATTTATCTATGGTCTGAAATCTCTTATACAAGACCAGGGACTGTTCGGCCTTACAACATGTCATAATTTCAAATCCGGGAAAAAAAAAAGGGGATAAATAATTCCCTAGCTTCATGGACACAGACAATTCGAATATAAAAATACAAAATAAATTACTAACAGCTAAAAGAAAATATAGCCTAACAGATAGAACAAATAAGCATATTCATACATCAAGTCCATGAACAGCTAGGAAGGAAATCTAAGCAAAAAATTTAATGTACAGCTCAAACCAGTACAATACATAGCTGTATTTAAAACAGATGTATATATTCATACATCAGATCATATGTGTTGACAATAAACAGCTAAGAAAAGGAAAGTAAACAACTAAAAGTAGAGTTGGAACGGCTAACAAGACAAGACAATGCATAGCTAAACTGGAAACAGGTATATGTATGTAGTTATACATCAATCCTACAGTTCAATAAACAGCTAAGAAGAAATCAAACTTTGTACCATCAAAATTTACAACTGAATCGAAAACAGATAAAATATATATATATATTTATATACATAAATAGTTGATTTCATGTACAAGTGCACTACTGCCATATTTTTAAATAGGACACAAAATCTATAGACAATGAACTGATATATATATAGATATATCATATAACAAATCTACATGGCAAGAATGTATTTAAAAACATGTGCAGATCTGAACACAAGATTTGATGATGATTTAAAATATCCGCATTTGAAATGAACAAGTCATAGCCTAAATCCTACCAAATCTATACCCTTTTTCAATCACTGTTTTTTCAAACATAGCAACTGTACTGCAAATACATTATTCATCAGGTCTCTAACCTATCACACAGCCATCACATGTCTGATCACCAGTACACACAATCTAAGAGGAGAAGAAAAACAAATCGACCTAAAGATATGGTAGCCGAAGCTACCTAGGACAAGCTTGATAGACATTGATCCTGTCTACAATCAACTATACTATAAATAGAGGTGTCAACCACAAGTATTTCATCAAATTCCACCACAAGACAGTAAATAAACATGGTGCCAACCACTTATGAAATTCAAACGAAAGTAAATAGCCAAAAAAGGAAAAGAAAATTCAAATTAAACACTTATCTGCCTTCAAAAAATACATGCTTTTCATCTCGAGATGATGCTGAAGAATCTTCGGGTGTATTTGTCGAACTGAGGCTTAGGGTTTGGGGAATCTTCAAGTGAAAATTTAAATCGGGTTCGTTGGTAACCTATAGTGGGTCTGGAATGTTCAGGAAGCAATGGTGGCATTAAGGGTTGATTGGGGGTTGGCCGAATGATATAGGGAGGAGGACAAAGGGAGATCAAAGAAATTGGTGGCGCAGAGGTGGTTCGAAGCGATGGATCTTGAGTTTGTCGAAAACAAAGGGAAGTAGACAAGGGTTATCGGCCATGACCGAATTTTTTGGAGATGTTTATTATCATGGAGGCAGTGGGTTTTTTGTTTCTTAGGGTTTGGAAATACGTTTGGGTCATGAGGGTTTTGATGGGAATAGTGGGCCTGGGTAAGTGGGCCAAACGGTAAGGTAAAAGCCCCTTTTAATAAATTAATTAATTCATGTTTTGATAATTAAATTTCTTTATAAGTTGTTTATACGATATCACACTCGTACGTTGATAGATTTAAGAATAGTTGGTCTCGTTGGAACCGTAGAAATGAGAAGATCGAGATGGAGCAGTGTCGGTCAGGACTGGAAGTAAGTATAATTTTTAATTAAATTAAACGTTGCTTAATTTAATTGAAAACCAGCGTTGATGACCAAACCAAATCAAGGTGAGTTAAACTCACTCAGTTCTTCCCATTTATATTTTATATAAATTGGGTTTTTATTTTCTGTGTTCTAGTTGCTAGTGGTAGTTATATACTTATTTACCCAATGAAATTAAACGGTCATTTAATTTCAGAAAATACAAAATCGTTGTTTAAACCCAATAGAAGTAATTTCCCTTGGTTGGTCATGTTTTTTTTGAAATTGTTCTGACTGATCTGTGAATTGATTGATGGTCATCACAAGTTCTGATTGGACAGTTGAATTGATCGACAACCATTGGATTGAAAATTCAACATGTGATTTATTTTAACCAGTGGGTATATTGGTGGAGAAGTTTGGCATCACACTGTCTATAAGTCAATCATTATTCAAATATGGATTTTTATCGTCAAGTGAACGTACCGTATTGAAGTTATAAATTTAATTTCTAATTAAAATAGGTTTTAAATATATTATTTTGAATAGAGCGATTTTGAAAAGGAAATAAGTATTATTATTATTATTCAAAGGTTTATTAGTCAGTATTAAATTGTTTTGATAAAGTAAACGCTTATGTCAATAGAAAGGGTAAGCAGATAAGCAAGAAATAGCCTAACGGTTAAGAATTCGATTTATTGATCCTTAGAACAATTAAATGAAATTATTTAAATTAATTATATTATTAACTAATTTAAAGGTGAAACTAACTGGAATTAATTAAAGGAAAATTATGTTTTGGGTTAACCGAGTCCCGTTTTAACTCAGAATCGACTTTAAAATTAGTTGGTTAACCATAAACTTAACGAATAATTATTTGATCTTAATAAGATTTTTATAAATAAAGCAGTTAACTGATTTTACAGCAGTTAATGTTGAAGTAAATTATTTGTTAAGTTTATGAGATACATTTAGATAAGTAACAAATTTTGAAATGGGACATAGTTAAACTTTGAGAAGAGATTGTGAACGAGATTTATATTTGAACTCAATGAGCTTATAAAGGGATTTAAGCGAACTCACAGCTTAAATGGAAGGGTCACTTAACGATTGGATTAAGTAAAGAAATGAAGGTATAAAAAAGTTAAAATTAAACCTGAGATGTAAAAAACAAAGTTTATAAAGCGAATGAGAAGTAAAGAAGATGATTTTGAATTAGAAATACTTAAGTAAGGAACTAAGTAAGTATTCGGACATTGAGATTCCCAGGAAGGAAAGGGAATGTGGAAAAAGGGATGTGTAATCAAGTTTGGTAAAAGAGTTAGGTAATAGGGTTTGTAATAATAACCCAGTTAGGGAACAAAGTATTTAAAAATATTGGAAGTTAATAAGAGCGAGGTTTGTAAGGAATTAAGTAATCGAGGAATTAGGCAATATCAAGTATATTTTAAAAAGAGGTTTTCTTAATGTCGGTTTATGAAAAATAAGTAAACCGACTTCTCAGTTTAGGAAATGAATATGTTATATTACATATTGTGAAAATGATAGCTAAATGGAGTATTGGATTATTATAATATATTTTCCAAATATTAAAAATGAAGTGGTTTCGCGATTTTAGTACTAAAATAATAGGTGGATGTTTTCCCAATATGGAATATTTAAGTTAATTATCCTTTAATTATTTTAATTAAAGAAGCAAAGTGATGATAAATGATGAACCAATAAATCTGTTTTCTTTTATGATTGAGTGACTGTTTTATTTGATAGTTAAATAACCGACTATCAAATCTGGCCTATACGTTTGTTGGTACGGGAAGACCGGGATCGAAGTTATATTCGAAAACCATTCGGACCAATAAATACGAAAATACAAAAGACATCAGACGACGATCGAGATGGAGCATTGAAGACCATTAAACTTCATAAAATAGAAGAACCACTTAAAATCTCTGATTCGACCTGGAGATATACCGGGATTCTTTCGTGGTTGAAGTCTGTGGATTGCAAGGACTACTCGCTACTGATCCATAGCGTGATTCCTATATGAGATGCAGTAGGAGAGTGCCTTCGGTTCATCCTGTTCCTGGATGATTTGCATGGACGGATGTCTGACAGAGTATTTCCAAAAGGATCGCGTGCATTGATTTCTTCAAACGTGCCATAGTTGGTTAGCTCCCAACTAGAGTATTTTTGTGGACGTCAATTTGCGATATCTAGTGGATTTGACGATGTGGCATTCAAAGTGAATGGCGATCGGATGTTTCAAAGAAAATTATGGCCTCAAGCCTCACAACTGGTAAATAACAAAAATCGGGCAGGTAGCATGGCTATGTGGGTCGCTCCCATTAGGGTGTATAATCACCTATCTAGAGAAATTCCTTTTTCTTCTTTAATCTATCGATGCTGTCCCTTTTCGGGAAACGGTGGGTCGCACCCAACCGTTGGTGATATACATTCGATACACTCAAGCGAAATGAGTGGTCGGTCATGTGTGGGTCGGGTTGCAAGACGTTCTTGTTGAACCCAGTGTATTCGTCTCTAGAGATACACTATCGGCATGTGGTCCCATACGTTGTCATGGTTTGAATCCAATCTCCAATATGCGCCTGCGGTTTTGTTTGTATACTATATATGTAGAGCTTGAGATGCAAGTGTTCTACTAGATTCTATTTACTTGTATATAGACATTATTATAATATCAGACAAGATATTGGTTTAAAAATATTTTGGGTTATCGTAAGGTAATAACCGTCCGTGTTTATGTGTGGATTTGGTCTTATGATTACCCTTTTCTTTGAAAGATTTTTACTTAAAAATCAAGTGGTGTGATACCTTAATTGTAATAACCCGGAAATGCGAGCTAGTTTAAAAATTTTATTTTGGCAATTTTAGTGAATTTTGAACATTTAAAATTGATTATTTTGAAAAATATCGACGAGAAATTTATTTTGAATAGAATTCGAACGTATATATTTATATACGTCGTTGTTAGAATATAATTATATATAATTATAAATAGGAATTGAAAATGGCGTGGTAGTTCGATAATTCGATTTCAAACTTCAATTGAATGTACCGGGTGCAAAATAAACCGGATTTTAGTGAAACCAAAAATAGTAGAATCTAATTGTGAATATATTTCCAACGAACCCGAAAAATCAAATTTTCATAGCGGGAATCAAAAGTTATGTCCAGTAGAAAATTCTGAATAGTCGTTATGAAATTCAAGCCCTGAAAAATGGAAATTTTACAAATGACTTCGGATTTCGACGAAACCACTTTTGTTGCATCCGGGATGTCAAATTATTGCTAGGTTTCAAATTTCACAATATTTTGAATCAATATGTGAGCGTGGCGAAGGAAAATGCATTTGACCAGTTTTAGTTGATTTTAATCGACTGGAAAATGGCCATTTTTCTAACGGTCTCAGAATTCGACCAAATTAGTTTTGTTAGGACCGTATCGTCAATATGAAGCTAGGAAATATTTTTCTGCAATTTTTCGAGTTAGTATGTGACCCCCAGTAAATTGAAATGCGCGTTCAAATTTAATATATAGAGTTAGTATGTGATCCCAGCAGCGCCGCCACCAGGGCGGAGCCCCCTCTCTCCTCCTCCTCTCTCTTTCCTTCCCCTCCTCCAGCAAACCGACGTGCACAAAACTCCCCACCCCCAAACCCTAAAACCAAGCTCGTCGCCGCCACTTCCAAGCCCCGACCACCTGACGTCGACCCCGCGCGCCCCTGCCCCTCCTCCAGCCTCACGCAGCAACTCCGAGCCCCCCTTGACCGATTCCGACGATGAACTCTTCCCTCCCCCTCGCTGAAAATCGGTAAACCTTTTATACTATTTTATTTACCTTTCTTTAGTTAATGTTTTACCTCAAAAAAAAATATAAATCGATTTTCAGTTTTATGGAAGATATATAGGATTTTTAATCGAAGGAGTTTAGATTTTTAAAGGAAGAAAGACGATATTTTTAAAGGAAGAAAGACGATATTTTTAATGAAGAAAGACGATATTTTTAAATGGAGAAAGGCGTGATTTTTACATATGTAGTGGATTAAAAATATGATCTTTATATAGTATAGATATTAAAAATATGATTTTTATTCATGTAGAGTAATAAAAATATAATTTTTATAACGAAGTGAAGATAAAAATTCGATTTATATATATATATGAGGTGAAGATAAAAATTCGATTTTTATATATAGGAAGTGAAAATAAAGATGTGATCTTTATAGAAGTAGCAATATAAAAATATAATTTTTATACTATAGAAAGAATAAAAATGTAATTTTTATAAAGTAGAATTATAAAAATACGATTTTTATATTATATGGATAGTAAAGGCGAAATCTTTATTTTTGAAAAGGCGAAATCTTTATATTTGAAAAGGCGAAATCTTTATATAGAGAATAGCGTGATAAAAATATAATCTTTATTATATGAACGCCGATGTAAAAACAGAACTTTTATCTATATAGTAGCAGTGTAAAAATAGAATTTTTATCTATATAGTAGCGGTGTAAAAATAGAATTTTTATCCATATGGAGTGATTATAAAAATATGATTTTTATATACATAGCAACAATATAAAAATGTGATTTTTATATACGTAGTGGCTACGGGCAACGAAAGTGACAAAAGGCGAGAACGACGAAGATTTCTACATAAGAAGAGTCGAGGCGTTTGGATTAGCTTTGGTGAGAACTTCTCACTTTAAATTTTCTTTTTCTAGTTATAAATATATATATATATATATATATATATATATTAGGATGCAAATGGTGTTTAGTAGCACCCGACACCCGTCATCCACAGACCATGGATGGCTTGTTTGTTTGATTGATGTGTTGTGAAAACTGTTTGTGATGTTGATGTGAAATCGATAATAAAATGTAGATGGTTGAAATAAATTAATTATCGTTAAAAATATAATTTTTAATGTGAATGTGAATAAATGAATATTTATAAACAAATCGGCCGATTTGTTTATATACACTGATTTGATTGATATTGATTGGGATGATAAATTTTACACATCGCCCAACTGCACAAATAATATTTAGTGTTTGTTGATTTGAAACCCCACACGGGTGTTGGGATGATATTTGGCGTACACTAATCCCAATTATTTAATTGTTTGTCGATCGATTGGTTGACAGACTGTGTAAGCGTTGATTATTTATATTTGATGCTTATGCAGTTGTGTGGTGCACTTTGGATGTTGGTAGATTGTTTATCGTTGCTATTATATACAGATGTTGCATGGAATCCATATAATTAACATTATATGGTGATTGATTGGGCCTCATTCCAATCGTAAAAATAATGAATAATATAAAAGAAAATTCATGTGTTGAATATAAAAATAGTCATGTGTTGACGATGTTCATGTGTTGAAATTATTCATGTGTTGAGTAAAATATTTTAAATAATAAAATTTACATCTTTATCATATTTACGATTATAATCTACTTTACGATTGGAGTCTAATTAAAAATCAAACGATAGATAACATAATTTTATAAAATATTTTACATAACAAAAATAGTCGTGTGTTGACAGTACTCATGTGTTGAGATTAGTCAGGTGTTAGAAGAAATATATATTCATGTCTTGAATGGAATAAATATTCATTTGTTGAATAGAATAACGGATTTATTGAAATATATAAAGCCGTGTTAATTAGAGTTGCGCTATTTTGACGTGAACGATATTTATATCGATTATATTTGTTTTTATAATGAATATAGAAAAGAAGTGATTTCAAAGTATAACGTTTTGAAAATATTATCATTTATATAGTAATGATACGAAATACTCAATTTTGATTTGAAATTGAATATAGAGTTGAAATGGTTTTGAAAACGAATTTAAAACGATTTATAAAATACGTTTTAAAAAGGAAATCGACGAAATATATATAATATATATTATATTATATATATAATGGCCTGAATAGAACGCGCCGCGCCGCGGCAGTTCGTGAATTTCGACCATTGACTTCGAATTGACGTTGCCTGAGATCCGACCGCCGGATTCTCCTAAAACAGGAACCATTGGGTTCGTATCAAAAAGAGCTTTCCAATGAATATTAGAAATTTGAAATCCAACGGTTGGATTTGGAATTATGTCCAAATCAAATTTGAAAAATGTCGCTGTAAGTGCAGTTCGATGGCTGTTGGCCTTGATAAAATTATTAAAAATATTAATAATTTGTGTAAAATCATAATATGTGAATTGGAAAGAACTGGGATGAAAAACTCCATATTTGAAGGGATAAAAATAGATTTTTATCGAAATGAACTAGTTTTGAACTAGAACTAAAATCAATTTATTTTCGAAATAAATAAATTGAATCTGAAAGTGATTTTAAAAATAATCAGTATTCCCAATACGTGAATTGGACTGGAGTTGAATCGAAATTATCTTCGGAATATTTCGATGTTGGATTTCGTGACTATACAGATATTGTTATGGGAGTTTGAAAGATATATTTTATATCGTTATTTCCAGTACGATATTTGTTGGTTTCAGGATTTGATATTGAATATAAGCCGGTATACTTTCTATTCAGAGCCTAGTATTTAATATCAAATGTGATTTGGGTTTGTCGTGAATGGTGTCTTCATTAACACTGTTCTTAAGCCCAATAGATAAAAAGATTAAATCTTTCTATTTAGATTTAATGAAGTGTAACAATTAAATAATATTTAATTGGAATTGAATTTGAATTGGTTTTTGGGTTTATCGTGAGCGGTGTTTTGAACAACACCTGTTCTTTCACCCGATTAACAATAGAGTGTGATTTTGGGTTTATCGTGAATCGTGTTTTAGGTGACATTGGTTCTTTAACCCAGTTAAAGACAAGATATTGATTTTTGAAAAGATTAAAACTAAGTGGAGTTTTAATGAATCTTTAATTAGATTGAAATGTGAATTGATAATTTAAATTATCAAATCTGAAAGGTGATCGAGAATGGAGTACAACCAATTTTGCTCCAAAGCGATAGTTAAATCTTTAATTAGATTTGAACATGAAATGGTAATTAATTTTACCGATAGCACCGTAGTGTTAGATATGGAGTATTACCAGTTTTCTCCATGTGATAAATAGGTTGGGATTGGGAAATAAAATAAATAATTACTTCGTTGGTGGTTCGCTAATCCCGACTAGTTTGAAATGATATCCAAAGGAAGATTAAAGAATAAATTTATAAGAATTTATCATTGATAAAATTAATGGGAACCTATTCCCTAAAAATGTGATTTTGTGAATAAAAGAATATTCTGAATTGGAATGAGGCGTTTGTTGTGTTTGTGTAACACGTGTTTATTATATATGCGGGTGATTCAGAAAGGTCGGGTTTATACCCATTCTGAATAACCGATTCGGCGATGAGTCGAAGATGAAGACGGTGGTTGAAGACCGGAAGTCTTCACATCGTTTGGGTGATTACTGATGATCTTGATTGGGCTGTACACTCAAGATGAGGGAATCAGTTGGTGATCGTCCAGACGTACTTGGAGATGGATGGATATGCGAGGAAAGTGCCTCCGGTTTCGTTCAGACGCAGAACGAGCTTGTAAATGGATTATGTGTCTGACATTGGATTTTATTCTATGTTGATTGATCTCTATTAAATATACATCTGTTTGGCGGTGGAGAATTTATTCTCTTGCTTAACGCCCTTCTCTGAGACGTACGAGCTCAGAGGTTGTATATCGATGGACATCAGTCGCATGGAGTGAATTGCCAGTGTGGCACGCGTAAGTGGCAAATGATCAAGGCTTCTGTTGAAAAGCAAAGTCTTGTGGTTGATGATCAAAGCACGGCCTGTGTGGCGCAGCTTTGTGTATAACGTGAATTCGCGAGCCTCACACCTCGGTATGAGTCAAAAACGGGATAGTGACTGCAGGGAGAGCATGACGTTTCTTTCTAGATAAGGTGGTGTCAGTGACCTACCAGCCCTGACATTTATATACTTTTCACCTGTGTGGTTGTAGGATACGAGGCGCCTCGGATATAGGTCTGTAAGGACCGGGAAACGTGTGTTCAGGAATTGTCAATCCTCAAAAGTAAGAGAGGACCGGCCCTGAAGATCCAAGGATCATAGTGGGGTCCTGAGACATTTGTTAGAGTGTCTCGAATCGGAGAGGAGCTTGCCCCTTGCCTCGGCTCATGACGGAAATCCAATTTCCAATATGTGATATTGCGGTTTTATTTGTAGAACCCAGTTTGGCGACATGATAGATGGTACCCATGCCGCCTATGATTGATATTTACGATTGAAAATTGTTTCGACACTATACACCTATAATAGTATCAAATAATGTGTTTTTAACGTATCAAGCATGCTTTGGATGTTATAAGGTAAAAACCCTATCCTCCGGCTTGCGTTGCATTATGTGATGGGACCTGGGTCTTATAACAGCTTCAATTTTCTTTATTTAGCATTGCGCTGTTTGTTTTATGCACTAGTATTCTTGGGAGGAAACCCGTTCCGTGTTATACGGCGTGGTCCCTGGAATTACTATCTTTTAAAGTAAAGTTTTAAATAACTGTTTTAGTTCTCACACCAGTCACATGACTGACCTGGAGTTTATTGTTTTAACCTAAACTCTGGGTGCCCTTATTTTCGACACGGGCAACTAGTAGTTTTGGTTTTGCAGATTTATATTCACAGGATCCTGATTTACAGCTGGAACGATGCTCGGAAAGCTCTGTTTCTATGCATTACTTCTAGTTGTGCTTTCGTATTATTTTCCGCTGCGATGTGTTTAAATGTAATTTAAATCTCTGATATATGTTGAATGTAATTTATTCATTTATACTCTGTATATTCTTGTATCTGATGGAATTGTTGTAACAACAATGAAATGTTCTTCCGTCTGAGTTCTATTTTGTCCTGTTCTCAAAGTGTCCGCTCTTTCCTTCACGGGGAAGTTACGGGTTCTTACATTAATATTGTGCGTGTTTATCTCACTCTAGTTCACCAGACTGACCCGGTGTTTTGTAAATGCTCGGGTTAGCCCAGGGTGTACAGGTTTAGGTTATCAGGTGCTGCGAAGTCCAAAGATGAGCTGGAGATGTTCAGACGTATTGTACCTAGTATTTATTCCGCTATGTGATTGTATATGAGGACAAATTGTTATAACTGTCTAGTGGTGTGTTGTACTCTGATGAATTGTAAGTATTTTTAAAGATATCAATAAAGATTTATTTCTATAATATATTTTGTTCCACTGCGATGTGAGACTCTGATATTGTGTTGTGTTGATTCTTCTTCTTCTTTTATTCTAATATTTCTTTCTTTCTTACCTCACCCTCTAACTTCTTTCTAATAACGTTCCAGTGTTTTCGGTGTTTGGAAGGTCGGCAAGAGTTACGATAAAGGTATTTATGTCGATTTTCGGGGTCGAAAATCCTCTGATCGTTACATGTTTCATATAAACCTCTTCCTCTAGATCTCCATTTAGAAAAGCCATTTTCACATCCATCTAACGTAGTTCAAAGTCAAAATGAGCTACTAATTCCATAACCATTCGGAAAGATTCTTTCTTTGATATAGGGGAAAAGGTTGTTGTATAGTCAATTCTTTCCTTTTGAGTGAACCCTTTTGCGACGAGCCTTGCCTTATATCTCTCAATATTGCCTAGTGAGTTTCCTTTTGTCTTCAAAACCCACTTGCATGCAATGGTTTTTACACCATTAGGCTAATTAACAAGATTCCAGACTCGATTAGACGCCATTGAATTCATCTCTTCTTTTATAGCATTAATCCATAAGTTTGAATTTGTAGAACTTATGGCTTGTGAAAACGACAAAGGATCATTATTGATTCCAATATTATAATCTGATTCTTTTAGGTACACTTCATAGTCATCAATAATAGTTGATCGCCTTTCTCGAGTAGGTCTCCTTAATGGGACTTGTTCATTATCATGATGAACTGGCTCCTCGTTTACAACATAATCTATCGGATTTTGATCAACAATTTGTGGAATTTATGTATTTGATTGTCTAACACTCGGTTGAACTTGAGGAGCGTGAATGACAATCAACGAACCTATCACTTGAATCGGCGGGTGGAAACTCACAGTGGTCTATTTTAGGACTAATGTTCTGAAATCGATCACTCCCACCGATCAAATCATTCTCAAGAAATTTAACATTCCTTGATTACATAATCCTAGTGCAATGGGACGGATAATAAAATCTATAACCATTTGACTTCTCATCATATCCAATGAAATACCCACTAACAGTCCTTGGGTCAAGCTTCTTTTCTTGTGGATTATAAATTATTACCTCCGACGGGCATCCCTAAATGAGTACATGTCACAAACTTAGTTTCCAGCCTTTAAAAAACTCAAAAGGCGTCTTGGAGACAACCTTGGATGGAACTCGGTTGTACACTGTCGTCTTGAGAGCTTCAATCCATAAAAAAGGTGGAAGTTTAACATTACTTCTCATACTTTTCATCATGTCCATTAATGTTTGATTTCTTCTTTCTGCTACACCATTCTGGTCTGAAGAACCAGGCATAGTTTATTGGGCAACAATCTCATGCTTTTGAAGAAATTTCGCAAATGGACCATAAGCTTGTCCGTTTTCAGTGTATCTGCCATAGTATTCACCACCTCTATCTTTTCTCACGATTTTAATGCGCTTATCAGATTGATTCACTACTTCAGCCTTAAACTATTTGAAGGCTTCCAAAGCTTCGTCTTTGGAATGAAGTAAACCGAGATACATATATCGTGAACAATCATCTATGAAGGTGATAAAATATTTTGGAACATTATCGTTCATATCCAGACAACATATTAGCATGTATGATTTCTAATCTGAACTCCTCTTTGCATCTTTCTTATGTATATTACTTTGGTTGCCTTTAATGCAACTAATACAGGTCTCAAAATCAGTGAAATATAGAGTAGAAAGTACCACATCCTTTACCAATCTCTTAACTCTCTCAATGGAGATATGTCCCAATCTCCGATGCCAAAACATAAAGGACTTTTCATTCATAATACATCTCTTTAAACCAATATTAACATGCATCAAACTATGACTTTTGTCATTTTGCAATTCAAGACGATATAAACCATTAGATAGAATACCATAACCAATAATTTCAGAATTCTAAATAAACAAAAATCAGAGTATGAAAAATTAAAGGAAAATCCCAAAGGTACAAGTCTTGGAACTGAAATCAAATTTGGTACATAAAACGTCTTTTCCAAATGCAAAACAAAACCATTATTCAAAGTTAAACTGCATGTCCCAACAGCTTCTACATGTGAACCCATCTGACTTTCAAACTAGATGTAATGTTCACTGCCCACTGGTTTGATTAAGTTTGTCATACCTTGCAAGGTATTTGAAACATGGATTGTAGTACCAGAATCAATCCACCAAGTATGATGATAAACATTGACCACAATACATTCATAACACACAAATCCATGAGAATTACCTTTCTTCACAAGCCAGGCTTTGAACTTAGTACAGTCTTTCTTTATGTGCCCCTTCTTTCTGCAGAAGAAACATCCAAACTCTTTCTTGATGGTATGCTTACCGACATCTTTCCCTTTCCTTTTCCCTTGGCACAATCCTTCTTCTTTTCAGAAGTAGTAAGGTTCACTTTTTCATCCTCCTCCATCGTTAATCTTCCTCCTTCTTGAATACACATAGTCTTAAGTTTATTAATTGACCATATATCCTTATATGTATTGTAAGATACTTCAAAAGGACCATATTGATGGGGAAGAATGCATAAAATGAAATGAACAAGAAAAGACTTAGACATGGTAACTTCTAAGTTATTTAGTTAAGCCACAATGTCTATTATGCGCATGATATAATCACGCACTCCTTTGATCTCATTTCTCAGTGAGCCTCATGGATTAAAACTGCATTATTAAGGTGCTAGAAAGAGCTCTTTCTGAAGTAGCAAACTGCTCATCGATGGCCTTAAGAAGATCTCTGACTTTAGTATGTTGATCGATAGAACCATGGATACTAATACAAATTTTAGTCATTATAAACATAACAGAGAGACGGTTTGATATCTCCCACTTTTCATACAGGCCAATTTCATTTGGAGTACTAGTGTCAGTAATACTAGGTGGTTTGTAACACCCCGTGAATTCTATAACGCTAAGCTTCACAAATTAAAGTATAATTAATTCTAAATGAAAGAATTGATGGAAATGGGTTATGCCATTGCATTCGTCTCGGAGTTCTGCTTGAGATAGAGTCCGTGTTTGCGCGAATCGGACTCCGTATGAAGGAATTATGGCCTTCGGAAATTTCAGAATCAAATTTAAATTCAAACAGCTCAGTTTAAATTTCAAAATTCGAATTTCAGGTTCAAACTGGGCGCGGCGGGAAAATTCCCGCCCAGAGACCAGGTCGACGATAGGGTCGACCATGGTGTCAACCTGATCGCCCCAGGTCAACCATGGTGTCGACCTGGTCCCCCCCAGGTCGACCATAGTGTCGACCTGGGTGTCGACCTGCCTGGTCGACCTAGCTGGCCAGGTCTGGCTCTGGCTCAAATTTCTGTGGCTCTGTGTGTCACTAGGGCTGACGTGTCACCCCTTGATTGGCTCTTTGAACTCTGGATGGTCTAGATTCCTCTTGTCTTCATCTGACGGCTCAAAACAACTTAAAGATCTATAAATACACCCTAAGTCTCAACTGAAAATTCACACAAAAAAATGAGAAAGGAGTCGTCATGCTGCTAGGGAGGAATTGAACATAGCCGTCAAGAGAAAAGCCTAGAGATGAATCAAATTAAGATGAAGATTATAGTTTAATCAAATTTATCAACGCAACGTTAGTCTACCCAAAGGAGCGCATCTCAATTTCAGAATTCAGAATCCAGAATTTAAGATTCTACATTCGTTGTAAGTATAGTGACCTTTCAGAATATGAATAAAAATTGTGATGTGATTCGATGTGAATGAAAATAGAATTGTGTTATTGTATTGTATAAAATTCTATGTATTGTGATGGTTCTATCATGACTTATGTATTGATGTTTGTGGCATAAATTGATTGATGCAAGCATATTGAACAATTGTATATGAAAACAATGGCACTTGTAAGTTTGTGGCAAAAACTAGAAATTGATCCCTTTTTGTTTATGCCTATGACATGGACCTTATACATTCATTAAGCCTAAATTAAAGCATATGTAAACATGATTTAGACTTGAAACCTTTTATGCCTACATAACCCAAAACCTATGATATCATTTTCATGTCTATTTGCAAGTATAATTGATCTATGTTAAGCATCGTTTGGGTTTCATAAATTATGCAAGTTCATGTTTATTTGCAAGTATAATTGGATCTATGTTAAGTATCGTTTGGGTTTCAAAAACTATGCAAGTTCACGTTGAAAAAGGCTATGTGATTAGATGTTATAATTGGACCTTTTGGTGGATATACATCATGCTAGTTTTGTGTTTGACATTATGACAAGTTAAACATGTTTAAACACAAGTTTGTATTTAGCCTAAACTATGCCATTTCATATGTCACCGACTTAGTTATACTTTGATTTTAATGCAAGTTCACATGACCCATCATTTATGTTAATATCGCTAAATTGCAAGTTCATGTGCCTCACACCCTTATATGTTGTCAACTATTACATGTTCTTGATTTCCCCTTTTCTTACGCTTATAAAGTTGGGCTGAATTGTGTCGAGCCCAACATTTGTTATAACGTTGCGAACGTATAAACGAGGGTAATAACGTTGGGTGTAAAACATGAAAATATATGTTGGCATGTTTGGCACATGCCAATGACAATGACCTTTAGAGCGGTATGAATTTTTATATCCAAAATAAAAGATATGACATTTACATATTTAATTGAGAAGTAATAAAATATGTAAATTTAGAAAACACGATATGCTTAACCCGAGGTTGGATTGAGTTGTGATATAAACCTGCCCGGAACCGCCTGGATGTCCAATAGTCACAACAATACCTATCCAATGTGGGTGGTTAAGCACTGAGCCCAATAATGACCCGAGGTTAGACTGAGCTACGGTGTAAACCTGCCCGGAACCGACCGACATATCCAGTAACCGTAGCAATACCTGTCTAATGTGAGTGGTCAGGTGCTCTTAAGAGGCTAAGGATAGATGGTAGGGTTAAGTCAACTATAACACTTAACCATATTCAACATGTTAACAAGAATTGATGGGTGGGGTTAGGTAAATACAGACACTTAACCATTTAACATGTTTGATTAGAAAATCCTGGTAACGAGGGACCCGTTTCAGCAGTAACCCAAGTTAGGTATCAACGGTACCCTGAAACTAGGCAGGGTGGGGCACGATTACTGGGCTGATTGTAAGCGGTCATGTAATGACCCGTATTTTCAACGATATAATAATTAATTTATTTAATTATTTAAATTGTGAAAAAGAGAATTTAATGGTAGTTTAATTAAATAATGGTGAATATTTAATTAAAAATAATAATTAAATAATATATTAAATTCTAAAATAATCAGAATGGGCTGAAATGGCGATATGGTGTGAATTGGGAAAATTCAAATTATATAATTCAGTTTAGAATTGAATTACGATAACGAATATATTTAAATAACGACAGTTTGAATGTATAATTATAATATAATTATAATCGAGCTCGTAATGGCGCGACAGTTCGCGAATTGGCGATTCGAACTTTAAACGAATATATAGAAGCCATTTTAAATCGGATTTCTGTAAAACAAGAAATGTTCAAAGCTGGTGAAGTATATTTTTCTAGTGGAAGAGAAAAATCGAGATTTCGTCGTGTAGATTTTAATTTATGTCCAAATCAAATTTTAGAAAAGTCACTGTGGAATTCTTTTATAATTAGTAACTCTTTATTTACGTTATAAAAGGGTTTTCAATATATTGGAATATCAGGTTTGAATTCAGACAAGATTCTTTTGAGACGTAGTGATAATTTAATTTTTAGAATTTTACTGTAATTTTTAATTAATTAAATAAGCATCTTTTTATTTGAAATATTTTGCACCCTTAATCAGCGATTTTGGGGTTTCACAATATGAGTTAATCTACTGGTATTTTTATATTTTTGAAATTGTGGTACCTTACTGGTCATGACGATATTTTTATATCTGTTCATAACGACTCCTATGGAAACGAAATATTACATAACAAGGTACACTAAGTTTTATAATTTAAAACTAATTCTTTTTCTTCATCTTTCACGGTTAGAAATAGTGCCACCATTCTTCTTTTTTCCAGCAGAACCGTGGAGGCATGACATCCTCACAAACAAACTCTAATGGATCCTATAAATACCCTTATCCTTACTCCATCTAAACCTAATTTCACTTTCTCTCTGGCCAAATACTTTTCCGCCGTAAGTTCCTCTTCCAGAAAACCACTTTCGATCTTCTTTAAAATCATTTCAATTCATAGAAAATTGTATAAATCGAGATACTTATATTTTCAAGTTCCCTTTCAGTTTCTCTTCATTCCTATACACATATGGATGGGTTCGACGTCTGTTGTGGGTTCGCTGGTTTGTCCAGCGCGAGCTAGGGCTCACGGTTATGGAAGACTAGGAGTTTGTGGCTCAAAACGAAGTAGGGTGCGAGTTCTAGTGGGATTCGAGTTCAACGTCGAGAAAAGGTCGCGTCTGTTCTGTTTGGTACCGGAGTTCGCAAGATTTAAGGGGGGAAAACGTGGATTTAGAAGTATAATTAGTGATGGTTTTTGTTTGTCTTGAAGGGAGAAGAACGTGGAGTTTAGTGCCGCTGTTTGTTACAGCGTATTGGGTGGTTTCAGGTGCAGTAAAGAGGAGGCCTGAGGGGTTGGAAGGAGAGAGACTTTTGTTACCCTTGTTTAGTTCATTTCAGTTGTCTAAATGAAGGGGCCTTGGCATGAAAATGGAGATTTAGCTAGTAGGGTGTTGTGTAATCGATAATGGTGATGTTGAGAATCGGAGGAGAAGTTTCTTTTGTTTGAGAAGTAGGTTGAGAGGGAATAACTAACGGTGTGAAGGCGTGTTAACAGGAACGTGAAGTGATCGTTTTAATGGATGTGTATGTGAAGACATGGCTGCTTACGTGTCCAAGAAAGGGTATGGCGTTGAAAATAAAAGGGTCTCTATGTGTAGAAGAGTTGAAAGAAAATAAACTATAGAGCTGAAAGAAAGGTAAGGAGGGGACTGTAATGAAGTTTGACATTGGCACATATGTAGTGTGTGTGTTATACATGTAAGGGGCGCGTGTAGTAGTGTATATGCATGCACAGAAAGGTTCGACTATTTTAGTTTTGCGCTGCAAATGTGATAGCAAATGAAAGAAGTTAATATCTGGAAGAAGCATAAAACAGAGGAAGAAGGAGAAGGTGCAGTTGGGTTTAAAAAGAGAAAAAAAATGTTTGGCGAACCATTTATCACGTTGAAATCGTATGGACGGCGGCTACCCGATGGAACTTACTGGGAGCGAAACAGAGCTCGTTACAATTTATGGCGAAATAAATTGTCCGTCTGAGTCAAGCGATGGTTATCGTTATTAACGATGATCGTCCAATGTGAGTAAATCTCACTAACTCTGAACAGTTTATAATTTCAAGTTGTATTTTTAGAACTGTTAAATATTGGCTGATGGACTGTGCGTTGACCGTTTGATTGAACTGCTAGTCAGTTAGTTGAATTTCTATATTGATTCTGTTTAACAGAATATCATATGGAACTGAAAGTGATGTTGATTTTATTGTGTAACATCTGTGGATGCAGGGAAACAGGTTGGAGGAATCCGACTGGATTCCTCAACATTTATTTTACTGTTTTTCATATATTGTGATATATGATGTGTTATATAATCTGTTATGGATTATGTGTGCGGGAATGATATTGATCCTTGTTATTCGATATTTTAAATATCATAAAAGACCCTGGGATGTAAAAAAAGAATTTATTTCAATGTATATTTAAATAAAGGGATTTTGTAAAATCAATAGATTTTATAAAAGGAAATATTTCGAAAGTAAATAAAGGGGAAACGTTTATAAAACGAATAGAGTTTTATAAAAGGGAAAAATGTTGATAAAACGAATAGAATAGAAAAAAGGGAAATCATTTGTAAAGTGAAGAACCATTACTAAAAGTAAATCTTTATAAATGAATAGTTTAATCAAGTTAAAAGGAATTAATCGATGTTAGTTTAATCGATTAGAGTTAAAGCAAATGAGTTAATCGAATATAGTTTATTCAAATAGAATAAAAGAGTTAATCGAATATAGTTTATTCAAATAGAATAAAAGGAGTTAATCGGATATATAGTTTATTCAAGTAGAATTAAAAGAGTTATCGAATATAGTTTATTCGACAGGAGTTAAGTGAATAGAGTTAAAGTTAAATCAAAAGAGTTAAGTGAATAGAATAAATTGAATAGAGTTATCGAATATACCTTATCGAAGGAAAGAATTATCGAATAGAAAAGATACGAAAGAGAGCTACGTAAAGAAGTTTGTTAAAGAATTAGAAGGGTGAACTTTGTCTATTTCAAGGTTAGAAACGTTGTTCAGTTAAGGTCAAAGAGGTAGTATTACCCCAAATTGATTGACTTCATTTTTAACTAAGGAACGGTTAAGGTTCGATAGTAAAGGATGGTTAAGTGAATTTAGTAATTAAAGGAAATGGATTGAGTTGGCATCGCGATGGTTTGTTTAAACATCTGTCTAAGTCCAATGAAGAAGCTTTGGAAATGTTTTCCAAATAAGAAACCAGAAATGTTTTCTAATAAAGAAAACAAGAAGTGGAAATGTTTTCCATTGTTAATAACGTATATTTTCCAAATTTAGAAAATAAGAAATATTGAATATAGGGAAACAGGAGATAAGTAAATTTATGAAATAAAGAGATAAATGTTGAATGATGTTTGATCGATATAAATTTTCATTTGGAAATAATATCGTTGTTTGCACACCTGTTTTCTTCGATAGTTAAATCACAGACTATCGAAGTTTTGACCATTTTAACGTTGTTAATATGGAGTGACCGGTTGGATTATTATCCAGAGAACCACTCTGTATTGGCATAAGCGTTGCGAAACATATATAGTTATGCAAGGGCTATCCTGTTTATAGAATAGTGCCTTCGGTTCATCCTGTTCCTGGATGACTTGTATGGACGGATGTCTGACAGAGTATTTCCAAACGATCACGTATATTGATTTCTCCAACTGTACCAAGAGTGGAAGCGGAGAAGGAAACTTCTTTTAGCTAACACATAATGTATGGTTGAGGACGTCAATCGGTGATTTGATGGATTTGATGACGTGGCATTCAAAGTGAATCTGCTGTGATGATAAAGCGTAGCTTCTAGCCTCACATCCGGTAAATGACAGAAATCGGGCAGGCAGCATGGCTAAGTCGGTCGCACCGAAGTAGGGTGTATAATCACTTGATCTAGAGTTTCATTTACTTCTAAAAATCTATTGTTGATGCTGTCCCATTCAGGAAACGGGTTCTGATCCCAACCGTTGGTGATATACATTCGATACACTCAAGCGAAATGAGTGGTCGGTCATGTGTGGCCGAGTTGCAAGATGTTCTTGTTGAACCCAGTGTATTCCTCTCTAGAGGTACACTAGTGAAAGGTGGTTCCATACCTTGTCATAGTTGGAAATCCATTACCCAATACGTGCTTGCGGTTTTGATTGTATACTATATATATAGAACGTGAGATGAAAACGTTTCTGCTAGATGATTATTATAGTTGTGGCTGATAGACATTATTATAATATCAAAAGGTTTGGATATAAAGATAATTTGGATTCTCATAAGGGAAAACCCGTTCCGATATACAGTGTGGTCTTATGAGATATCATTTAACTGTTTGAACTGTGTTAAAACTGTTTACTCATACCAGTCCCATGACTGACCCGGAGTTTATTTTGTTTTGTTTTCCCTAAACTCTTGGGTGCCTAAATTTGTACGGGCGGTCAAGTAGTCGGGATTTTACAGATATAATTGAAGAGCTGGAGCAGAAGGCTTCAGGATCATATAGCTATAGTTATTTGCACTGTGTTGTAAGTGTTGTACTTTGATAAATGATGTATATTCAAGTACAGATGTATATTTCAAGTTATGTTATATATATTATATGTTATTCGTTCCGCTGTGAGGTTCGTGTTACTCTGATGTTGTGTTCTTCTTCTTCTTCTATTCTAAGTTTCTATCTTATATATTCTCACCCTCTAATTTCTTCCACTAATGACTGGTATTTTTCGATGTTTGGTTAGTCATCAATGAGTTTATGGCGATAACCAAAGTCGACAAAATCCCGGGTCATTACAGGTCAAACGATGGCGGTGGGTGCACAGTGTAGGTCTAACGGGGTGCGGGCGTGCACACACTCCGGAGCAGACAACCAGGGCACTGGGGACACCAGTAGTATAACCTATGCCTTCTAGAAATTGTGTCGGGCCCGCCACCATGGGTCTTGTTACACCCCATGGTGGGACCAGCATAGGTATCTTCAATTCTTGGGGGCCGTATGACACATGTTAATGCGAGTAGGAGACGATCTTTAAATAATGATGGGGATCACTTCACCCTCACCATGGGGTGCCAGCTAGAGTAAACTCAAGTAGATGCAGAGATATAGTATGGGTGCGATATGTAATGAACCAGAAAATCTGAACCAATTTAAAAAATTTAAATTGGCTAAAATAATGGATTTAAAATATTTAAAATAAATATTTTAAATAATAGCAATGAAAAGTGAGTTTGAATCGACGTTTGAAAACGAATATAATTAATTCTAATTATAAACAAGGCCTGAAATGGCGCTGCAGTTTCAAAAATTGAATTCAAACTTTGTCGAACTGTACCGGGTGCAAAACAAAACGGATCTGAGTGAAACCAAAAATATTTAAATCTGTTAGTGAGTACCTTTCTAAGGATCTGAAAAATCGAAGTTTCATAGCAGAAAGCAAAAGTTATGGCCAAATGAATTTTCAAAAAGGTCGCTATGGAATTTATATAGCCCGTGAAGTGGGCCATTTTGCAAACGACCTCGGAATTCGACGAAACCACTTTTGTTGGATTCGGGATGTGAAGTTATTGCTAGGTTTCAAATTTCATAATTTTTGAAGCTAGTATGTGAGCGTGGCAAAGGAAAACGTGTTTTTGTCAATTACAATTAAAATGGATCGACCAGAAATGAGCCTTTTTGCAAACGGTCTCAAAATTCGACGAAACTAGTTTTGTTGGGACCGTATCATCAAAACATAGCTAGATTTATTTTTCTGGAATTTTTCGAATTAGTTTGTGGCCCTGGCAAATTGAAATGTACGTTCAAATCGAATATTGAATGTTATACATTTTAACTTGAATGAAAACTTACTAAAACAGTCGAATGGGCCTACGAAACATATCCCATTGTGTTCGGAATGGGGGTAAAACGCTAGGGACGACAGTCGTTGGGTTTGGATTGGAGGTCGTGTCAGAAAACCCCTTTTTAAAACCATCCGCCAATAGAATTATTTCTTCATAATTTAAAAATAAAAATAAAATCAAAAAAACCCCTGAAGCCCTCGCGATCGACGGCCGACTTTCCTCCCTTCCCTTCCATTTTCTGGCGAATCCGTTCACCTTTAGCCCTCACTCCAGTTAAGGTTTTTGTAGTACTCCTCAAGGCCTTCAAATCCATACCACCCTCGACCTCCACCGTGCACTGTGCCTCGAGAATCGAGCCCAGGAAGATTCAAACTTCCCATCGCCGATACCCCTCCTCGCCGGTTCGAGTTCAACGAAACCCCCGGCGCCGCGAAGCCCTTTCCACCCTCTTCGACGTCACACAACCTGATCGGGACGAAGTGCTACGGATTTCATGAATTTTTAAAACCTAGTTTTGAGCAATTTTGAAAGGTACGGCTGTGTATATTTTGAAATGATTTTGACGCTTTAAAGTGTTGCAAAACTTTGAAAAATCATATCTTTTTCGTGTATTGACGAAATTCAGTGAAACAAGAGACTGTGGACTCGTGTGGACGTCTTCTACATTCTAGAAGAGACCGCATATTTTTCTGAGCCTTCTGCTATTTTTGGTGGGGTGGAACCCAATGTGAGATTTCTAATTTATAAACGATATAGAAAACGACGATGTATAAATTATATAGTCAATGTATGGGTTATATAAGCGTTGTACACCTCATGTATAAGCGTTGTATAAGTTGGACGTTCGATGTATAAGTTATATATGCGTTGTAAAAATTATATATGTGTTGAAATAGAAGTGAATTGCTATATATATATATATATGCCCCTCGTCCACAAACCATGGACGATATTTATTGGTTGTGATTGGTGTGAAAATTGATTGATAGCGAATGGTTGATTGGAATTGTTTGTGGTTGATATTGATTGATTGTAGTTGAAAACTACCCGTTTGTGGTTGAGAAATATTTGGTTGAAACCACATAGGATTATTTTGTGGAAACGAAATAAATATACATTCCGCCTGCGTGCGAACTAGATGCATGAATCTCCATTGTCAAAAACCGCGAGATTTTAAGGTAGAGCGAGGAGCCATACTAGGGACGGTCCCAGTTTTAACTACCCTGCCGTTATGCTGCCAAATTTTTGAATAATATTCATGTGTCCGAATTATTTTCATTTGTTGAAACTATATTTATTCGTTGAATATAAGACCTTCATGTATTGAATCGATATTCATTCGTTGAATTGAAATTCATGTGTTGAATGGTGTTCGTCTTTTAAATATAAAAATCACATTTTTATCTATATATATATATAAACTATAGAAAACTTTCATGTGTTGAATCGATATTCATTCGTTGAATTGAAATTCATGTGTTGAATGGTATTCATATTTTGAAATAAATTGTTTTATAATAAAAATCACATTTTTATCATCTATATGAACTATATAAAATAATCTTGTTTTGAAAGAAACTGTTTTATAATTAAAATCCTATTTTTATTACCTATATGAACTATATAAAATAATAGTGTTTTGAAATAAATTGTTTTATAACAAAAATCACGTTTTTATCATCTATATGAACTATATAAAATAATCTTGTTTTGAAAGAAATTGTTTTATAATAAAAATCCTATTTTTATTACCAATATGAACTATATAAAATAATAGTGTTTTGAAATAAATTGTTTTACATTAAAAATCACATTTATATTATATACATGAATTGTTAAAAACAGTGAAGTGTTGAAATAGAAGACAGTTAGATAAAAATATCGTTTTTATCAAATGTATGAAAATCATATGGTTCTGAAATCGAAGAATCGATATATATAAATATAATAGAATTGAAATATATTGAATAACGACGCTGCAGTTCGTATTTTGAAACCGTGATTTCAAACGATTAGTGCGGGAGATCCGATCATCGGATTTTCCCGAAACCGCAACCGTTGGGTCCGCTTTGGAAATATCTTTCCAACGACACCAACTTTGTAAAGATCCAACGGTTGGATTGTCTGGAATGTTTAATTCAAATCTGAAGAAAAATAGCGCCAAAATCGATTATATATATATATATATAGAGAGAGAGAGAGAGATATATATATATATATATATATATATATATATATATATTTAATCGAATAACGACGCTGTAGTTCGTATTTTGAAATCGAAACTTCAAACGATTATACCGGGAGATCCGACCGTCGGAATTTCCCGAAACTGGAACCGTTGGATTCGTTTTGAAAAGATCTTTCTAATGATGTAAATTTTGTGAAGATCCAATGGTTAGATTTTCAGATATGTGTAAATCAAATCTGAAGAAAAACAGCGCCACGGCCGCGTTATGGCCCGAAGCGTCATTTTGAATAAATTGGCTATTTTAAAATAAATAAAAATAGCGATAAATCGTTATAAAATATTATAAACGATATGGATGTGAAATTTAGAAATTAACTGAAGGGTGGCTAAGTCGAATGGTTTCCTGGGTGTTGATCTGATGTTGGTTTCGGCCTTCGGGGTTAATATTTGGGAAATCGTTCTCTTACTGATTGACGGTTAGTGACTAATGAATTGAAATGATGCGTGTGTATGTTAGTGTTTCACTTGTTTATTATATATGCGAGTTGCTCAGAAAGACCGGGTTCATCCCATTCTGAATAACTGAATTGACAATAAGAAATCGAAGACGAAGACGATGGTCGAAGACCGGAGATCTTCACCTCGTTTGGATGGTAACCGAGGTCCTGATTGGGAGGCATCCCGAAATATGTATAATGAGTGGTGATCGTCCAGACGTACGTGGTGATCAATGGGTTTGCGAGGTATATAGTGCCTCCGGTTTCGTTCAGACCCAGGACGGACTTGCAAATGGACAGTGTGTCTGACATTGGAATTTATTCTGTTGATTGATAGCCATCAGTTGCACGGTGTGAATTGTCTGTGTGGCATGCTAAGATGCAGTGATAAGGGCTTCTGTTGAAAAGCAAAGTCTTGTGGAGATGATCAAAGCATCGCCTGTGTGGCGTAGCTTTGTGTGTAACGTGAAATCGCGAGCCTCACACCCGGAATGAACCAAAAACGGGAGGAAGGACCTCAGGGAGGACACTCGCTTCTTTCTAGCTAGAAGTGGCGTCAGTGGTTTTACACACCCTGGTGAGTTTGACTTATGTGGTTGTTACTATTGCGAGGCGCCTCGGTTTGATCGGATGATCCGGGTCCGATGGAGTCATTCGTTGGCTCACTTACGCCCCATAGGGCAGGGAAACGCATTGTTCAGGCATTTTAATCCACATCGGTGGACCGGCCCTGACGATCCAAAGGCTTGACTGAGTACTTTCCTAAGGCTCAGGCTAGAGAGTCTCGAAGTCGGTAAGGACTATCTTTTGCCTTGGTTCATGACGGAAATCCAATTTCCAAATACGACATCGTGTGGTTTTGATTGTATACCTATATATGGCGACATAGTGGTATAGGGCATTAATGCCGTCTATGATTGATAGTTATTATTTGAAATTGTTTTCAAAACATATAAACACTAGTAATAATATCAAATGCCTTTGTTTTATTCGTATCAAGCATATTTTGGCTGTTATAAGGTAAAAACTCTATCCTCCGGTTTGTGTTGCATTGTGTGATGGGAACTGAGTCTTATAATGGCTTCATTTTTATAAAAAGCATTGCGATGTTTAAAAGAATGATTTGTTTTAAAGCACTGGCAATCCAATGGAGTAAACCCGCTCCACGAAAGTGGCGTGGTCCTGTGATTAGCCATATTATAAATGTGTTGAGTAGATTTCTCATACCAGTCCCATGACTGACTCGTAGTTTGTTTCACTTTCAAACTCGGGTGCCCCTTTTTCTACACGGGCAGCCTTGTGTTCAGGTTTAGCAGGCTTTATCCGGGTAGCTGGAGCTGAAGATGGATTCTATCATTTATCTTTTTTTTATGCTGTTCAGCTCCTATTGTACATTATGTTTGTTTTTCCGCTGTAGACATATGTATAGTTGAACTGTATTTGTACTAAGTAAGATCCTGTATACTGTGTAACTCTGATGATTACGTTTATCCAGTGTATTCTATTGTACATTATCCGGTGTATTTATTTAATTTTGTTCTGCTATTATCTGTTTCTGTGTTATATTCCAAAGATTACCCTTGTCTCCGTCTGTACGGGAAATGGGGTCGTCACAACGTGGTATCAGAGCTTTGGTTAAGCTTAGTTCTGAAATATAAACTCGTCAAAAATAGAACCAGTAGTGTTCTAGGATGGGTAACTCTATACAGATAGGATCAGTAATATCCTAGTATTAGTAAAGTAGAATGAAATACACCCCGCTAGACACATTTACATTTGAAGTATGTGTTTCTATATTTTAAATTATCTTTTCTGTGACCTGACACTTGATCTGCCATTTGCAAAAGTACTAGAAAAATGAGTGTCAGAAACAGAAGAAATGCAGAACCCGA
This sequence comes from Allium sativum, assembly GCA_030737875.1. Lineage (NCBI taxonomy): Eukaryota > Viridiplantae > Streptophyta > Magnoliopsida > Asparagales > Amaryllidaceae > Allium > Allium sativum. Next base: position 295,290,689 of record CM060919.1, read on the forward strand.
TCTAGAGGCTCTATTAAAGAGATATCGAAATCTGAATGGAGCACAATTCTCGGGAAATGAATCTATTATTCAAACTCAAGCTTGGGTGAGCTCTGCAGAAAGAATATTTGAGTGTATCCAGTTGAGAGATGATCAGAAAAGATTAGTAGCACCTTGGGCGCTTAAAGAAGAAGCTTTAATCTGGTGGGAAACAATCTTCAAAGATAATCCTGAAGGTGATATCACCTGGGACAGATTCAAAGAGATTTTCCTAGAAATATTTACTCCTCCTGAAGCGACGGAGCGATTATGTGATGAATTTTCTTATCTGATGCAAGGTGATATGACCATCCCAGAATATCATAAGAAATTCAACGAGCTTTCTCACTTTGCTCCTCATCTGATTCAAGATCCAAAGAGGAAGAATCTGAGATTTATTCATGGCCTGCAAAGGAGATATCAGAATAGTGTGATGAGGAATGTAAAGCTTCCTTTTTGGAAATGATATACATGGCTTATCAGTATGAAGATCTCCATAAGAAAGGTATGTTGCGCGACGAAGAGGAAGTCTGTTCTAGTAACAAAGAAGAGTCATAAACTGATATTCCTGAAGCCAGTACGAGGTCAGAGGTCAGTAAGAAGCCCAGTGCCAAAAGAAAAAGTGCTGAATCTGGGAACGAACCTGTAACGATAGCTGTATGCAATAAATGCAATAGGCGAGGACATCTCTCGATAAGTTGCAGATCTTTAAAGAAAAAAATCAAGAGTGGATCTAAGCGCACTAAGAAACAAAAGAACCCACAAGGGGAAAGGAGATGCCATAAGTGCCGCCAAGCAGGTCATATTGCACGGGAGTGCCAACTCTCAAAGAAATCTGAAGCAGTACATGTAAATGAAGTGGCAGAAGTGTCTGCATCTTCGTCTGCTCAGGAAAGGCCGGATGTTTTAGAAGGCACGCTTACTGTCAAAGATATTCCTGTTAAAGTGTTGTTTGATACAGGCGCGTCACGAAGCTTCATTGCCAAAAATGCAGCTAAGAAGCTGGATTTGAATTTGAAGAAGCTCAAGGAACCAATTACTGTCCAGAATCCGGTTGGGGGTTCCATCGATCTTAGTTGGGTTTGTGGAGTGCCGATTTCTTTTTCTCGTTATCGGTTTCCTACCATCGCGGTCATCATGAATTTTAAAGAGTTTGATCTTATCTTGGGGTTAGACTGGTTGATCAAATATGAAGCTGAAGTTAAATGCGCCGACAGAGTCGTAAAGGCAAAGATTAAATCAGGTGATTATATAACCATTCCCTGTGAAGGTCAGAATGCTAATAGAAAAGACTTCTGGGCTGCTCCCGATGTTTCTCTAGCCCAAATAGAAAATATCCCTGAAATCACAGAGAATATTCCTGACCTAGTGAAAGATATTCCCGTCGTCAAGAACTATGCGGATGTGTTCGAAGAAGTTGTTCGCTTACCTCCGCAGAGAGAAATAGATTTCAAGATCGCTTTGATTCCCAATGCAAGGCCAGTAGTTAACGCTATTCGAAGAATGTCCTTGAAAGAGAAAGAAGAGCTGGATAATCAAACACGACAGCTAGTATGGAAGGGTCTGATCAGGCCTAGTTTCTCTGATTGGGGAGCAGTAGTGGTGTTTGTCCCAAAATCTAATGGTACTCTATGGCTATGTGTGGATTATCGTGATTTAAACAAGCAGACAATAAAGAATAAATATCCATTGCCGCGGATTGATGATTTGTTGGATCGATTGAATGGCGCACAGGTATTTTCACGAATGGACCTAGCTACAGGTTTCCATCAGCTTCGTATCGCCGAGGAGTGTGTTCCTTTGACAACATTCAGAGGTCCAGACTTATTCTACGAGTGGTTAGTAATGCCGTTCAGCTTATGTAACGCTCCAGCCTATTTCGTCGATCTAATGAACAGAGTATTCAGAGGAGTATTGAATAAATTTGTTCTGGTTTTCATTGATGATATCCTTATCTTCTCTAAGTCAGAAAGCGAGCACGAAAAACATTTGGAACAAGTGTTAGAAATCCTCAAAAGAAATGTATTAAAAGCAAATTTTTCCAAATGTATATTCTGGCAAGAAGAAGTCAAATTTCTTGGCCACGTGGTGTCAAAAGAAGGAATTGCAGTGGATCCCAGTAAAATCACTGCTATTCAGAATTGGAAACAACCTCGTACGCCAACAGAGGTTAGGAGTTTTCTCGGGTTAGCCAGTTATTATCAGAAATTCATTAAGGATTTCGTGAAGACATCTTGTTCTTTAACGAAACTGACGAAGAAACATTCGAGATTCAATTGGACTGCGGTATGTGAGGAAGCTTTCCAAGTGCTGAAGCTGAAACTGACAACTGCTCCAGTGTTAACAATAATAGACGGCAATCAGGATTTAAAAGTCTGGACTGACGCTTCTAGAGAAGGCCTTGGCGCAGTGTTAATGCAAAGAGGTCAAGTGATTGCGTATGCTAGCCATCAGTTAAAACCGCACGAAAAGAACTACGTAACTCATGATCTTGAGTTATTGGCTATAGTATTCGCCTTGAAAATCTGGAGACACTATCTTCTAGGTGAGAGATTTGAACTGTTTACAGATCACCAGTCGTTAAAGTATCTGTTCACCCAGAAGGACTTGAATCTGAGGCAGCAGCGTTGGCTGGAGTTTCTTGCGGCATATGACTTTGAGATTATATACACTCCAGGGAAAGCCAATATCGTAGCCGATGCGTTAAGCCGAAAAAATGAAATGATCGCCAGTTTTATTATTACGACTTCCTTAATTGACAAAATATCTATTCTTCAGAAGGAGGATAACTTTATTAAGGATATGATTAGAAGGATTCAGAAAGGCGAACCCTCGTGTTTTCAAATAGATGACGAAGGGATCCTGATATTGAAAGGAAGGATTTGTGTTCCTGGCATCCCCGAGCTAAAAAGGGAAGTGTTAGACGAGTGTCACAAGTCCAAGCTGAGTATCCATCCTGGTGTAGCCAAAATGTATAACGATCTCAAGCGAACATTCTGGTGGAAGGCTATGAAAAGGGACGTTTCAATATATGTTAGTCGATGCCCTACTTGCCAGCTAGTCAAAAGCGACCAACAGAAACTGGCTGGATTATTACAACCGCTAGACGTTCCAGGCTGGAAGTGGGAACATATTTCCATAGACTTCATTGATGGTCTGCCCAGAACCAGAAAAGGAAATGATAGTATTTGGGTGATCGTAGATCGTTTCACGAAGACCGCCTATTTCATACCTGTCCGATCAAACAGAACTGCTCAGAGTCTGGCGTAGATATACTTCAAGGAAATAGTTAGACTACATGGAGTGCCGCTCAGTATAGTCAGTGATAGAGATACAATATTTACTAGTAAATTCTGGGAGGCATTTCAAGTAGAGCTGGGAACAAAGCTGAATCTAAGCACCGCTTATCATCCTCAGACAGATGGTCAAACTGAGAGGGTGAATCGTATACTAGAAGATCTATTGCGGGCTTGTGTTCTAGATTTCGGTGGATCATGGGAAGACCATCTGCATTTGGCTGAATTCTCATATAATAACAGCTACCAGGTGAGCCTGACAATGTCTCCATTCGAAGCATTATATGGTCGACTGTGCCGATCTCCTGCTTGTTGGGTCGAACCCGGTAATAGACTTGTGTTGGGGCTAGATATGATCCGAGAAGCTGCCGACAAAGTTGACTTTATTAAGAAGCGACTATTGGCCGCTCAAAGCCGACAAAAGAGCAATGCCGATAAAAGAAGAAGATATATATCGTTTGTCGTTGGCGACTATGTATATTTGGAAGTATCGCCGATGAGAGGAGTTATCCGGTTCGGAAAAACCGGAAAGTTGGCGCCCAAATTCATTGGCCCGTTTCCTATTCTGGAACGGATCAGAACTCTCGCTTACAGGGTTAAACTGCCAGATTGGTTGCCTGGAGTTCATGATGTATTTCACATATCTCAACTTCGAAAGCACGTTCATGATCCAGACTTGATCATGGAAGAGGCAGCTCAACAGGATATTGAAATTACTCCAGAATTAGCTATGAAAACAGAGCCGCTAAAGATCATCGGCAAAGAAACCAAAGAGCTGAGGAACAAGAAAGTTCACTTAGTCAAAGTGCAATGGAGTGGATATCCATGAGATTGTACTTGGGAAACTGAGGAGAGCATTCAGAAAGCCTATCCTAGTTGCTGAGTGGATATCTCTGATTAACTCCGGTGCAAGGTACATTTACCATACTTTGCATTACCAATTAATTCTCTACTCTGTTGTTATTTTCTTTCCATGGAAGTGCACTTTTAATTCTATAGTCTGAATGATTTTAAAGAAATATAGAAATTGATTAGTATATTTTTGAAAAGTTAAAAACAGTTTGATTGTTGTTTGTGTTGTGTGATTGAAAATTTGATTAATTGAATTATTGAAACGAAAGTTAATTTAATCAATAATTAGAATAATGGTAGAATTTATTCATTTAAATCATACATTGAACTGATTAGAAAATAGATAGAAATATATACATGTGCATTATATATGTTTGAACTGGTAAATGGATAGCGGTTGAGTAAAGATTTTATTTGCGTGCCCGACAAATAGGTAAACCTTAATGAGTTGGATGCGAAATATTATTATATTAACTCCTGTGAATGCCATTGGATGCGGAGTGCTGGTTGCTCTGTGTGAAATAATAAATATCTCCATAGGATAGTAACAATTAATTTTGAACTACATTACATGGCATACTTCTGGAAGATAGGCATACTTCATCATATACCACATAAGCATTTGGAGCTCGTGTGACGAGGTGGAAGATTTACCATACGAGCGAGAGGCTTGTATGTCGATGGCTATATTTTACAGGTTGAACTGATGACTGATATGGACTATTTAAATTGTAATGATAAAATTGCCAGATTAATAAAAACCCCACACGGGTCTGGAGTTGACAATAATCACGTCTCTCTAGTTATTAGATACGACACATGGACTATTTATTTCTCCCACGGGACAAGGTGACGAGGATTTATCCTCTGGAGCATTTAAAATACACACTCCCTCAGGCTTTGACAAGGTGAGGAGAATTTATTCTCTGGAGTTATTATCTATACACGCTCCTCTGTAAATACCAGAATATATCACTATAAATATGTGTATGCTTATTAGGATTTATTGGGTACCTAATACGGCCCAATAAATTTCCAAACCTCTCCCCGTACATAGGAGGTTTTGGCGAAATTTTTCGAAAATTCCGAGTGTTAGCCAAATTTTTGAAGAATTTGAAAATTCTCAGAAACTAAAAAGTTGAAGAATGGAAGCCAGATTGAACGTAGAATAGATTAATCAAACCACTTTCGTCTTTGTTCCTTTTCGGGGACAAAAAGTTTTAAGTGGGGGAGATTGTAACGACCCAGAAAATCTGAACCAATTTAAAAATTTTAAATTGAATAAAATAATGGATTTTAAATATTTAAAATAAATATTTTAAATAATAGCAATGAAAAGTGAGTTTGAATCAACGTTTGAAAACGAATATAATTAATTCTAATTATAAACAAGGCCTGAAATGGCGCTGCAGTTTCAAAAATTGAATTCAAACTTTGTCGGACTGTACCGGGTGCAAAACAAAACGGATTTGAGTGAAGCCAAAAATATTTAAATCTGTTAGTGAATACCTTTCTAACGGATCTGAAAAATCGAAGTTTAAGCGGAAAGCAAAAGTTATGGCCAAATGAATTTTCAGAAAGGTCGCAATGGAATTTATATAGCCCGTGAAGTGGGCCACTTTGCAAACGACCTTGGAATTCGATGAAACCACTTTTGTTGGATCCGGGATGTGAAATTGTTACTAGGTTTCAAATTTCATAATTTTTGAAGCTAGTATGTGAGCGCGGCAAAGGAAAACGTGTTTTGGTCAATTACAGTTAAATTGGATCGACCAGAAATGGGCCTTTTTGCAAACGGTCTAAGAATTCGACGAAACTAGTTTTGTTGGGACCGTATCGTCAAAACATAGCTAGATTTATTTTTTTGGAATTTTTCGAATTAGTTTGTGGCCCTGACTAATTGAAATGTACGTTCAAATCGAATATTGAATGTTATACATTTTAAATTGAATGAAAGCTGACTGAAACAGTCGAATGGGCCTACGAAACATATCCGATTGTGTTCGGAATGGGGGTAAAACGCTAGGGACGACAGTCGTTGAGTTTGGATTGGAGGTCGTGTCAGAAAACCCCTTTTTAAAACCATCGGCCAATAGAATTATTTTTTCATAATTTAAAAATAAAAATAAAATCAAAAAACCCCTGAAGCCCTCGCGATCGACGACGACCGACTTTCCTCCCTTCCCTTCCATTTTCTGGCGAATCCGTTCAACTCTAGCCCCCACTCCAGTTAAGGTTTTTGTAGTACACCTCAAGGCCTTCAAATCCATACCACCCTCGACCTCCACCGTGCGCTGTGCCTCGAGAATCGAGCCCAGGAAGATCCGAACTTCCCGTCGCCAATACCCCCTCCTAGCCTGTTTGAGTTCAATTAAACCCCCGGCGCCGCGAAGCCCTTTCCACCCTCTTCGACGTCACGCAACCTGATCGGGACGAAGTGCTATGGATTTCATGAATTTTTAAAACCTAGTTTTGAGCAATTTTGAAAGGTACGACTGTGTATATTTTGAAATGATTTTGACTCTTTATGGTGTTGCAAAACTTGGAAAAATCATATCTTTTTCGTGTATTGACGAAATTCAGTGAAACAAGAGACAGTGGACTCGTGTGGACGTCTTCTACATTCTAGAAGAGACCGCATATTTTTCTGAGCCTTCTTCTATTTTTGGTGGGGTGGAACCCAATGTGAGATTTCTAATTTATAAACGATATAGAAAACGACGATGCATAAATTGTATAGTCGATGTATGGGTTATATAAGCGATGTACACCTCATGTATAAGCGTTGTATAAGTTGTACGTTCAATGTATAAGTTACATATGCATTGTAAAAATTATATATGTGTTGAAATAGAAGTGAATTGCTATATATAAATATATATATATATATATACGCCCCTCGTCCACAAACCATGGACGATATTTATTGGTTGTGATTGGTGTGAAAATTGATTGATAGCGAATGGTTGATTGGAATTTTTTGTGGTTGATATTGATTGATTGTGGTTGAAAAGTACCCGTTTGTGGTTGAGAAATATTTGGTTGAAACCACATAGGATTAGTTTGTGGAAATGAAATAAATATACATGTCGCCTGCGTGCGAACTAGATGCATGAATCCCCATTGTCAAAAACCGCGAGGTTTTAAGGTAGAGCTAGGAGCCGTACTAGGGACGGTCCCGGTTTTAACTACCCTGCCGTTATGCTGCCGAAATTTTGAATAATATTCATGTGTTTGAATTATTTTTATTTGTTGAAACTGTATTTATTCGTTGAATAGAAGACCTACATGTGTTGAATCGATATTCATTCGTTGAATTGAAATTCATGTGTTGAATGGTGTTCATCTTTTAAATATAAAAATCACATTTTTATCTATATATATAAACTATAGAAAACCTTCATGTGTTGAATCGATATTCATTCGTTGAATTGAAATTCATGTGTTGAATGGTATTCATATTTTGAAATAAATTGTTTTATAATAAAAATCACATTTTTATCATCTATATGAACTATATAAAATAATCTTGTTTTGAAAGAAATTATTTTATAATAAAAATCCTATTTTTATTACCTATATGAACTATATAAAATAATAGTGTTTTGAAATAAATTGTTTTATAATAAAAATCACATTTTTATCATCTATATGAACTATATAAAATAATCTTGTTTTGAAAGAAATTGTTTTATAATAAAAATCCTATTTTTATTACCAATATGAACTATATAAAATAATAGTGTTTTGAAATAAATTGTTTTACAATAAAAATCACATTTTTATTATATACATGAATTGTTAAAAATAGTGAAGTGTTGAAATAGAAGATAGTTAGATAAAAATATCATTTTTATCAAATGTATGAAAATCATATGGTTTTGAAATCGAAGAATCGATATATATATAAATATAATAGAATTGAAATATATCGAATAACGACGCTGCAGTTCATATTTTGAAACCGTGATTTCAAACGATTAGTGCGGGAGATCCGACCATCGGATTTTCCCGAAACCGCAACCGTTGGGTCCGCTTTGGAAATATCTTTCCAACGGCACCAACTTTGTAAAGATCCAACGGTTGGATTGTCTGGAATGTTTAAGTCAAATCTAAAGAAAAACAGCGCCAAAATCGATTATATTAATATATATAAATATAATTATATTTAATCGAATAACGACGCTGCAGTTCGTATTTTGAAATTGAAACTTCAAACGATTATACCGGGAGATCTGACCGTCGGAATTTCCCGAAACTGGAACCTTTGGATTGGTTTTGAAAAGATCTTTCTAATTATGTAAATTTTGTGAAGATCCAACAGTTAGATTTTCAGATATGTGTAAATCAAATCTGAAGAAAAACAGCGCCACGGCCGCGTTATGGCCCGAAGCGTCGTTTTGAATAAAATGGCTGTTTTAAAATAAATAAAAATAGCGATAAATCGTTATAAAATATTATAAACGATATGGATGTGAAATTTAGAAATTGACTGAAGGTTGGCTAAGTCGAATGGTTTCCTGGGTGTTGATCTGATGTTGGTTTCGACCTTCGGGGTTAATATTTGGGAAATCGTTCTCTTACTGATTGACGGTTAGTGACTAATGAATTGAAATGATGCGTGTGTATGTTAGTGTTGCACTTGTTTATTATATACGCGAGTTGCTCAGAAAGACCGGGTTCATCCCATTCTGAATAACAAAATCGACGATAAGAAATCGAAGATGAAGACGATGGTCGAAGACCGGAGATCTTCACCTCGTTTGGATGGTAACCGAGGTCCTGATTGGGAGGCATCCCAAAATATGGATAATGAGTGGTGATCGTCCAGACGTACGTGGTGATCGATGGGTTTGCGAGGTATATTGCGACGACCCCAAACACCGTACAGACGGTGGCAAGGGTAACCCTTGGAATATAACACAGAAACAGATAATAGCAGAACAGAGATAAATAAATACACCAGATAGTGAACAATAGAATATACTGGATAAACGTAATCATCAGAGTTACACAGTATAGAGGATCTTAATTAGTACAAATACAGTTCAACTATACATACATGCTTACAGCGGAAAAAAAACATAATGTACAATAGGAGCTGAACAGCATAAAAAGAGATAAATGATAGAATCCACCTTCAGCTCCAGTTATCCAGAGAAAGTCAGCTAAACCTGAATACAAGGCTGCCCGTGTAGAAAAAGGAGCACCCGAGTTTGAAAGTGAAACAAACTACGAGTCAGTCATGGGACTGGTATGAGAATTCCACTCAACACATTTATAATATGGCTAATCACAGGACCACGCCACTTTCGTGGAATGGGTTTACTCCATCGGATTGCCAGTGCTTTAAAACAAATCATCTTTTAAACATCGCAGTGCTTTTTATCAAAATGAAGCCATTGTAAGACTCAGTTCCCATCACACAATGCAACGCAAACCGGAGGATAGAGTTTTTACCTTATAACGGCCAAAATATGCTTGATATGAATAAAACAAAAGCATTTGATATTATTACTAGGTTTTATATGTTTCAAAAACAATTTCAATCATAACTATCAATCATAGACGGCATGGGTACCATATATCATGTCGCCATATATATATACAATCAAAACCGCACAGTCACATATTTGGAAATTGGAGTTCCGTCATGAACCAAGGCAAAAGATCGTCCTTACCGAATTCGAGATGCTCTAGCCCGCCCCTCAGGATCAGAGCTCGATTGACCCTTGGATCGTCAGGGCCGATCCACCGATGTGGATTAAAATTCCTGAACAATGCGTTTCCCCGCCCTATGGGGTGTAAACGAGCCAACGAATGACTCCATCGGACCCGGATCGTCCGATCTAACCGAGGCGCCTCGCAACAGCAACAACCACATAAGTCAAACTCGTCAGGGCGTGTAAAACCACTGACGCCACTTCTAACTAGAAAGAAACGCATGTCCTCCCTGAGGTCCTTTCTCCCGTTTCTGGTTCATACCGGGTGTGAGGCTCGCGATTTCACGTTATACACAAAGCTACGCCACACAGGCGGTGCTTTGATCATCACCACAAGACTTTGCTTTTCAACAGAAGCCCTGATCATTTGCCACTTAGGCATGCCACATTAAAAATTCATGCCATGCGACTGATGTCCATCGATATACAACCTCTGAGCTCATGCGTTTCAGAGAAGGGCGTTAAGCAAAAGAATAAATTCTCCACCGCCATACAGATGTATATTTAATAGAGATCAATCAACACAGAATAAAATCCAATGTCAGACACACAGTCCATTTACAAGTCCGTTCCGGGTCTGAACGAAACCGGAGGAACTAAATACCTCGCAAACCCATCGATCACCACGTACGTCTGGACGATCACCACTCATTATCCATATTTCGGGATGCCTCCCAATCAGGACCTCGGTTACCATCCAAACGAGGTGAAGATCTCCGGTCTTCGACCATCGTCTTCATCTTCGATTTCTTATCGTCGATTCAGTTATTCAGAATGGGATAAACCCGGTCTTTCTGAGCAACTCGCGTATATAATAAACAAGTGCAACACTAACATACACACGCATCATTTCAATTCATTAGTCACTAACCGTCAATCAGTAAGAGAACGATTTCCCAAATATTAACCCCGAAGGCCGAAACCAACATCAGATCAACACCCAGGAAACCATTCGACTTAGCCACCCTTCAGTTAATTTCTAAATTTCACATACATATCGTTTATAATATTTTATAACGATTTATCGCTATTTTTATTTATTTTAAAATAGCCAATATATTCAAAACGATGCTTCGGGCAATAACGCGACCGTGGCGCTGTTTTTCTTCAGATTTGATTTACACATATCTGAAAATCTAACCGTTGGATCTTCACAAAATTTACATCATTAGAAAGATCTTTTCAAAATGAATCCAACGGTTCCAGTTTCGGGAAATTCCGACGGTCGGATCTCCCGATATAATCGTTTGAAATCACGGTTTCAAAATACGAACTGCAGCGTCGTTATTCGATTAAATATAATTATATTTATATATATATATATATGTAATCGATTCTGGCGCTGTTTTTCTTCAGATTTGAATTAAACATTCCAAACAATCCAACTGTTGGATTTTTACAAAGTTGGTGCCGTTGGAAAGATATTTCCAAGGCGAACCCAACGGTTGCGATTTCAGGAAAATCCGATGGTCGGATCTTCCGGTATAATCGTTTGAAATCACGGTTTCAAAATACGAACTGTAGTGTCGTTATTCGATATATTTTAATTCTATTTATATATATATATATATATATATATATATATATATATATATATATATCGATTCTTCGATTTCAAAGCTATATTCTTTTCATACGTTTGATAAAAATGATATTTTTATCTAACTGTCTTCTATTTCAACACTTCACTATATTTAGCTATTCACGTATATCTTAAAAATGTGATTTTTATTATAAAACAATTCATTTCAAAACACTATTATTTTATATAGTTTATATAGATGATAAAAAGGTGATTTTTTATTATAAAACAATTTATTTTAAAACAAGGTCATTTTACATAGTTCATATAGATGATAAAAAGGTGATTTTTATTATAAAACAATTTATTTCAAAATATGAATACCATTCAACACATGAATTTCTATTCAACGAATGAATATCGATTCAACACATGAAGGTTTTCTATAGTTTATATATATAGATAAAAATGTGATTTATATATTTAAAACACGAACACCATTCAACACATGAATTTCTATTCAACGAATGAATATCGATTCAACACATGAAGGTTTTCTATAGTTTATACATATAGATAAAAATGTGATTTTTATATTTAAAACACGAATACCATTCAACATATGAATTTCTAATCAACGAATGAATTTCAATTCAACACATGAAGGTTTTCTATTCAACGAATAAATATAGTTTCAACAAATGAAAATAATTCAAACACATGAATATTATTCAAAATTTCGGCAGCATAACGGCAGGGTAGTTAAAATCGGGACCGTCCCTAGTACGGCTCCTCGCTCTACCTTAAAACCTCGCGGTTTTTGACAATGGAGATCATGCATCTAGTTCGCACGCAGGCGGCATGTATATATTTATTTCATTTCCATAAACTAATCCTATGTGGTTTCAACCAAATATTTCTCAATCACAAACGGGTATTTTTCAACCACAATCAATCAATATCAACCACAAACAATCCCAATCAACCATTCGCTCTCAATCAATTTTCACACCAATCACAACCAATAAATATCGTCCATGGTTTGTGGACGAGGGGCTTATATATATATATATATATATATATATATATATAGCAATTCACTTCTATTTCAACTCATATATAATTTTTACAACGCATATATAACTTATACATCGAACGTACAACTTATACAATGCTTATACATGAGGTGTACAACGCTTATATAACCCATACATCGACTATATAATTTATACATCGTCGTTTTCCATATCGTTTATAAATTAGAAATCTCACATTGAGTTCCACTCCACCAAAAATAGCAGAAGGCTCAGAAAATTATGCGTCTCTTCTAAAATGTAGAAGATGTCCACATGATCACGATGTTTCATGTTTCATCGAATTTCGTCAATAAACGAAAAAGATATGATTTTTCAAAGGTTTGCAACGGTTTAAAGGTGTTAAAATCATTTCAGAAAATAAAACCCGTACCTTTCAATAAATGTTCAAAACTAGGTTTGCAATCTTCTTTCAATCCGTGCAACTATATGACGATCGGCCTGTGCCACCTCGAAGAGCTAGGAGAGGCGCACCTACCCGTCCAACGGCGGTCAACTCGGTGGTACGACGTGGCGGTGGCGGGGCTTCGAACGGCGAAACTTCCCGAGCCCGATTCTCCCACAATACTCCACGAAAAAATCGAAACCAGTAATGGATTTGAAGCTTGTCTCGAGCTCTTCAAAATCTTCAACTGGAGCTCTTGATATTAGTGAGTGGATTGATCAGAAAATGGACGGGAAGGTTATGAGCGGTTTCCGTCGTTCGTCGGGGAGAGAGAAAAGGAAACTTTCTTTTTTTTATTTAAAAAAAAAAATGATTGGTCGTGGGAGTTTTAAAGGGGTTTTCTGACACGACCACCAATCTAAACCCAACGACTATCGTCCCTAGCGTTTTTCCCCCATTCCGAACACAATGAGATATGTTTCGTAGGCCCATTCGACTGTTTCAGTCAGTTTCCATTCAATTTAAAATATATGACATTCAATATTTGATTTGAACGAACATTTCAATTTGCCAGGGCCACAAACTGATTCGTAAAATTCCAGAAAAATAAATCTGGCTATGTTTTGATGATACAGTCCCAACAAAACTAGTTTCGTCGAATTCTGAGACCGTTTGCAAAAAGGCCCATTTCTGGTCGATCCAATTTAACTGTAATTGACCAAAACACGTTTTCCTTTGCCACGCTCACATACTAGCTTCAAAAATTATGAAATTTGAAACCTAGCAATAACTTCACATCCCGGATCCAACAAAAGTGGTTTCGTCGAATTCCGAGGTCGTATGCAAAATGGCTAATTTCGCAGGCTATATAAATTCCATAGCGACCTTTCTGAAAGTTTATTTGGCCATAACTTTTGCTTTCCGCTATGAAAATTCGATTTTTCAGATTCGTTAGAAAGATATTCACTAACAGATTTAAATATTTTTGGTTTTGCTCAAATCCGTTTTGTTTTGCACCCGGTACAGTCCGACAAAGTTTGAATTCAATTTTTGAAACTGCAGCGCCATTTCAGGCCTTGTTTATAATTATAATTAATTATATTCATTTTCAATTGTCGACTCCAACTCACCTTTCATCGCTATTATTTAAAATATTTAAAATCCATTATTTTAGCCGATTTAAAAATTTTAAATTGGTTCAGATTTTTCGGGTCGTTACAATTTCCCCCACTTAAAACTTTTCGTCCCCGAAAAGTAACTAAGTCGAAAGTGGTTTGATTAGTCAACTCTACGTTCGATCTGGCTTCAATTCTCCAACTTTTCAGTTTCTGAGAATTTTCAAATTCTTCAAAAATTTGGCTAACACCCGGAATTTTCGAAAAATTTCGCCATAACCTCCTTTGTACGGGGAGAGGTTTGGAAATTTATTGGGCCATATTAGGTACCCAATAAATCCTAATAAGCATACACATATTTATAGTGATATATTCTGGTGTTTACAGGGGAGCGTGTATTGATAATAACTCTAGAGAATAAATTCTCGTCACCCTGTCAAAGCCTGAGGAAGTGTGTATTTAAATGCTCCAGAGGATAAATCCTCGTCACCTCGTCCCGTGTAGGAAACAAATAGTCTATGTGCCGTATCTAATAACTAGAGAGACGTGATTATTGTCAACTCCAGACCCGTGTGGTTTTTTTTATTAATCTGGCAATTTAATCGTTACAATTTAAAATAGTCCATATCAGTCATCAGTTCAACCTGTAAAATATAGTCATTGCCATACAAGCCTCTCGCTCGTATGGTAAATCTTCCACCTCGTCACAGAAGCTCCAAATGCTTATGTGGTATATGATGAAGTATGCCTATCTTCAGAAGTATGCCATGCAATGTAATTCAAAATTAATTGTTACTATCCTATGGCGACGTTTATTTTTACACACAGAATAACCAGCACTCCGCATCCAATGGCATTCATAGGAGTTGATATAATAATATTTCGCATCCAACTCATTAAGGTTTACCTATTTGTTGGGCACGCAAATAAAATCTTTACTCAACAGCTAATCCATTTACCTGTTCAAACATATATAATACACGTGTATATATATTTCTATTTATTTTCTAATCAGTTCAATGTGTGATTTAATCGAATAAATTCTACCATTATTCTATTGTTGATTAAATTAACTATCGTTTCAATAATTTAATTAATCAAATGTACAATCACACAAAACAACCAACAATCAAATTGTTTTTAACTTTTCAAAACCATACAAATTAATTCCTATTCTCTTTTAAAATCATTTAGACTATAGAGTTAAAAGTGCACATCCATGGAAAGAAAATAACAGCAGAGTAGAGAATTAAATGCTAATGCAAATTATGGTAAATATACCTTGCACCGGAGTCAATCAGAGATATCCGCTCGGCATCTAGGATAAGCTTTTTGAATGCTCTCCTCAGTTTCCCAAGTACAATCTCGTGGATCTCCACTCCATTGCACTTTGACTAAGTGAACCTTCTTGTTCCTCAGCTCTTTGGTTTCTTTGTCGATGATCTTTAGCGGCTCTCTTCTCACAGCTAATTCTGGAGTAATTTCAATATCCTGCTGAGCTGCTTCTTCCACGATCAAGTCTGGATCATGAACGTGCTTTCGTAGTTGAGATATATGAAATACATCATGAACTCCAGGCAACCAGTCAGGCAATTTGACCCTATAAGCGAGTGTTCCGATCCGTTCCAGAATAGGAAACAGACCAATGAATTTGGGCGCCAATTTCCCTGTTTCACTGAACCGGATTACTCCTCTCATCGGCGACACTTTCAGATATACATAGTTGCCAACAACAAAGGATATATCTCTTCTTCTCCTATCGGCGTAGCTCTTTTGTCGGCTTTGAGCGGCGAGTAATCGCTTCTTAATAAAATCGACTTTGTCGGCAACTTCTCGAATCATATCAGGCCCCAACACAAGTCGATTACCGGGTTCGACCCAACAAGCGGGAGATCGGCACGGTCTACCATACAATGCTTCGAATGGCGACATTGTCAGGCTCGCCTGGTAGCTGTTGTTATATGAGAATTCAGCCAAACGCAGATGGTCTTCCCACGATCCACCAAAATCTAGAACACAAGCCCGCAATAGATCTTCTAAAATACGATTCACCCTCTCAGTCTGACCGTCTGTCTGAGGATGATAAGCGGTGCTCAAGTTCAACTTCGTTCCCAGTTCAACTTGAAATGCCTCCCAAAATTTGCTAGTGAATATTGTGTCTCTATCACTGACTATACTGAGTGGCACTCCATGTAGTCTAACTATTTCCTTGAAGTATATCTGCGCCAGACTCTGAGCTGTTCTGTTTGATCCGACAGGTATGAAATGGGCGGTCTTCGTGAAGCGGTCTACGATCACCCAAATACTGTCATTCCCTTTTCTGGTTCTGGGCAGACCATCAATGAAATCCATAGAAATATGTTCCCACTTCCAACCAGGAATGTCTAGTGGTTGTAACAATCCAGCCAGTTTCGGTTAGTCGCTCTTGACTAGCTGGCAAGTAGGGCATCGGCTAACATATAAAGCAATGTCACTCTTCATCGACCTCCACCAGAAAGTGCGTTTGATGTCATTATACATTTTGCTTACTCCCGGATGGATGCTAAGTTTTGACTTGTGGCATTCATCCAGAACTTCCTTTCAGAGCTCAGCAATGTTAGGAACACATATTTGACCCTTCAGCCTTAGAATCCCCTCATTATCAAACTGAAAACTCGAGGGTTCGCCCTTCTGAATTATCTCTCTGATCTTCTGAATGAAGTGATCATCCTTCTGAAGAGCAGATATTTTATCTATCAGTGAAGTCGTGATAATAAAACTGGCGATTATTTCATTCTTTCGGCTTAATGCATCGGCCACGACATTGGCTTTCCCGGGAGTGTATATAATCTCAAAATCGTATGCTGCAAGGAACTCTAGCCAACGTTGTTGCCTCAGATTCAGATCTTTCTGGGTGAATAGATACCTTAGCGACTGGTGATCTGTAAACAGTTCAAATCTCTCACCCAGAAGATAGTGTCTCCAAATTTTCAAGGCGAATACTATAGCCAATAACTCAAGTTCATGAGTGACGTAGTTTTTCTCATGCGGCTTCAGCTGACGGCTAGCATAAGCAATCACTTGACCCCTTTGCATTAACACTGCGCCAAGGCCTTCTCTAGAAGCATCAGTCCAGACTTTCAAATCCTGATTGCCATCGATGGTGGTTAACACTGGAGCAGTAGTTAATCTTAACTTTAGCTCTTCAAAAGCCTCCTCACTTTCTGGAGTCCATTTGAATTTAGAGTGCTTCTTTGTAAGCTTCGTTAAGTGACCAAATATCTTCGAAAAGTTTTTAACGAACTTCCGGTAATAGCTAGCCAATTCGAGAAAGCTCCGGACTTCCGTAGGAGTACTGGGCTGCTTCCAATCCTGAATAGTTGTGATTTTACTTGGATCCACAGCAATTCCTTCTTTAGATATGACGTGGCCTAGAAATTTCACTTCATCCTGCCAGAATATACATTTGGAAAACTTTGCTTTTAATACATTCCTTCTAAGGATTTCTAACACTTGTTCCAAATGTTTTTCGTGTTCAGCCTTTGATTTAGAGAAGATTAGAATATAGTAAATGAAAACCAGAACAAATTTATTCAAAACTCCTCTGAATACTCTATTCATCAGATCGACGAAATAGGCTGGAGCGTTACATAAGCCGAATGGCATTACTAACCACTCGTAGAATAAGTCGGGACCTCTGAATGCTGTCAAAGGAACACACTCCTCGGCGATACGAAGTTGATGGAAGCCTGTAGCTAGGTCCATTCGTGAAAATACTTGTGCGCCATTTAATCGATCCAACAAATCATCAATCCGCGGCAATGGATATTTATTCTTTATGGTCTGTTAGTTCAGATCACGATAATCCACACATAGACGTAGAGTACTGTCAGATTTTGGGACAAACACCACTGCTGCTCCCCAATCAGAGAAACTAGGCCTGATCAGACCCTTCCATACGAGCTGTCGTGTTTGATTGTCTAATTCCTCCTTCTCTTTCAAGGACATTCTTCTAATAGCATGAACTACCGGCCTTGCATTCGGAATTAAAGCAATTTTGAAATCTATTTCTCTCTGCGGAGGTAAGCGAACAACTTCCTCGAACACATCCGCATAGTTCTTGACGACAGGAATGTCTTTCACTAGGTCGGGAATATTCTCGATGATTTCAGGGATATGTTCTATTTGGGCTAGAAAACATCGAGAGCTGCCCAGAAGTCTTTTCTATTAGCATTCTGACCTTCATAGAGAATGGTTATATAATCACCTGATTTTATCTTCGCCTTTACGACTCTGTCGGCACATTTAACTTCAGCTTCATATTTGGTCAACCAGTCTAACCCCAAGATAAGATCAAACTCTTTAAAATTCATGACGATCGCGATGGTAGGAAACCGAAAATGAGAGAAAGAAACCGACACTCCACAAACCCAACTGAGATCAATGGAACCCCCAACCAGATTCTGGACAGTCATTGGTTCCTTGAGCTTTTTCAAATTCAAATCCAGTTTCTTAGCTGCATCCTTTGCAATGAAGCTTGTGATGCGCCTGTATCAAACAGTACTTTAACAGGAATGTCTTTGACAATAAGCGTGCCTTCTAAAACATCAGCCCTTTCCTGAGCAGACGAAGATGCAGGCACTTCTGCCACTTCATTTACATGTACTGCTTCAGATTTCCGAGATAGCGGGCAGGCCTTGGAAAGATGACCAGCTTGATGGCATTGACTGCACTTTCTATTCTCCTGAAATCCCTTCTTGGGTTTGAACTTATTCTTTCTTTGTTGGTTCCAAGATTTGCAACTTATCGCCAAATGACCTTGTCTATTGCAACTCGAGCACGTGGCGGTCGTTACAGGTTAATTCCCAGGTTCAGCCCTTTTCCTCTTGGCACTGGGCTTCTTACTGACCTCTGACCTTGTACTAACTTCAGGAATATCAGTTTCCTACTCTTCTTTGTTACTAGAACTGACTTCTTTTTCATCGCGTAACATTCCTTTCTTATGGAGATCTTCATACTGATAAGCCATGTATATCATTTCTGAAAAAGGAAGCTTCACATTCCTCATTACACTATTCTAATATCTCCTTTGCAGGCCATAAATAAATCTCAGATTTTTCCTCTTTGGATCTTGAATCAAATGAGAAGCAAAGTGAGCAAGTTCGTTGAATTTCTTATGATATTCTGGGATGGTCATACCACCTTGTATCAGATAAGAAAATTCATCACATAATCATTCCGTCGCTTCAGGAGGAGTAAATCTTTCTAGGAAAATCTCTTTGAATCTGTCCCAGGTGAAATCACCTTCTGGATTATCTTTGATGATTGTTTCCCACCAGATTAAAGCTTCTTCTTTGAGCGCCCAAGAGGCTACTAACCTTCTCTGGTCATCTCTTAGCTGGATACGCTCAAAAATTCTTTCGACATAGCTCACCCAAGCTTGAGTTTGAATTATAGATTCGTTGCCCGAGAACAGTGCTCCGTTCAGATTTCGATATCTCTTTAATAGAGCCTACAGATCGGGTTCTGCATTTCTCCTGTTTCTGACACTCATTTTTCTAGTACTTCTGCAATTAGCAGATCAAGTGTCAGTTCACAGAAAAGAAAATTTAAAATATAGAAACACATACTTCAAATGTAAATGTGTCTATCGAGGTGTAATTTCATTCTGCTTTACTCATACTAGGATATTGCTGATCCTATCTGTATAGAGTTACCCGTCCTAGAACACTACTGGTTCTGTTTTTGACGAGTTCGTTAATATGTTACATTCCAGCACTAAGCTTAACCAAAGCTCTGATACCAAATGAGACGACCCCAAACACCGTACGGACGGTGGCAAGGGTAACCCTTGGAATATAACACAGAAACAGATAATAGCAGAACAGAGATAAATAAATACACCAGATAATGAACAATAAAATATACTGGACAAACGTAATCATCAGAATTACACAGTATAGAGGATCATACTTAGTACAAATACAGTTCACTATACATATGTGTCTACAGCAGAAAAACAAACATAATGTACAATAGGAGCTGAACAGCATAAAAAGAGATAAATGATAGAATCCACCTTCAGCTCCAACTATCCAGAGAAAGTCAGCTAAACCTGAATACAAGGCTGCCCGTGTAGAAAAAGGGGCACCCGAGTTTGAAAGTGAAACAAACTACGAGTCAGTCATGGGACTGGTATGAGAAATCCATTCAACACATTTATAATATGGCTAATCACAGGACCACGCAACTTTCGTGGAACGGGTTTACTTCATCGGATTGCCAGTGCTTAAAAAAGTCATCTTTTAAACATCGCAATGCTTTTTATAAAAATGAAGCCGTTATAAGACTCAGTTCCCATCACACAATGCAACGCAAACCGGAGGACAGATTTTTTACCTTATAACGGCCAAAATATGCTTGATACAAATAAAACAAAAGCATCTGATATTATTACTAGTGTTTTTATGTTTCAAAAACAATTTCAATCATAACTATCAATCATAGACGGCATGGGTACCATATATCATGTCGCCATATATATATATACAATCAAAACCGCACAGTCACGTATTTGGAAATTGGAGTTCCATCATGAACCAAGGCAAAAGATAGTCCTTACCGAATTCGAGACGCTCTAGCCCGCCCCTCAGGATCAGAACTCGAGTGACCTTTGGATTGTCAGCGCCGGTCCACCGATGTGGATTAAAATTCCTGAACAATGCGTTTCCCTGCCTTATGGGGCGTAAACAAGCCAACGAATGACTCCATCGGACCAGGATCGTCCGATCTAACCGAGGCGCCTCGCAACAGCAACAACCACATAAGTCAAACTCGTCAGGGCGTGTAAAACCACTGACGCTACTTCTAACTAGAAAGAAACACATGTCCTCCCTGAGGTCCTTTCTCCCGTTTCTGGTTCATACTGGGTGTGAGGCTCGCGATTTCACGTTATACGCAAAGCTACGCCACACAGGCGGTGCTTTGATCATCACCACAAGACTTCGCTTTTCAACAGAAGCCCTGATCATTTGCCACTTAGGCATGCCACATTAGCAATTCATGCCATGCGACTGATGTCCATCTATATACAACCTCTGAGCTCATGCGTTTCAGAGAAGGGCGTTAAGCAAAAGAATAAATTCTCCACCGCCAAACAGATGTATATTTAACAGAGATCAATCAACACAGAATAAAATCCAATGTCAGACACACAGTCCATTTACAAGTCCGTTCCGGGTCTGAACGAAACCGGAGGCACTAAATACCTCGCAAACCCATCGATCACCACGTACGTCTGGACGATCACCACTCATTATCCATATTTCGGGATGCCTCCCAATCAGGACCTCGGTTACCATCCAAACGAGGTGAAGATCTCATCCATATCGTTTATAATATTTTATAACGATTTATCGCTATTTTTATTTATTTTAAAATAGCCAATATATTCAAAACGACGCTTCGGGCCATAACGCGACCGTGGCGTTGTTTTTCTTCAGAATTGATTTACACATATCTGAAAATCTAACCGTTGGATCTTCACAAAATTTACATCATTAGAAAGATCTTTTCAAAACGAATCCAACGGTTCCAGTTTCGGGAAATTCCGACGGTCGGATCTTCCGGTATAATCATTTGAAATCACGGTTTCAAAATATGAACTGCAGCGTCGTTATTCGATTAAATATAATTATATATATAACCGATTCTGGCATTGTTTTTCTTCAGATTTGAATCAAACATTATAGACAATCCAACCGTTGGATTTTTACAAAGTTGGTGCCGTTGGAAAGATATTTCCAAGGCAAACCCAACGGTTGCAATTTCAGGAAAATCCGATGGTCGGATCTCTCGGTATAACCATTTGAAATCACAGTTTCAAAATACGAACTGCAGCGTCGTTATTCGATATATTTTAATTCTATTTATATATATATATATATCGATTCTTCGATTTCAAAGCTATATTCTTTTCATACATTTGATAAAAATGATATTTTTATCTAACTGTCTTATATTTCAACACTTCACTATATTTAGCAATTCACGTATATAATAAAAATGTGATTTTTATTATAAAACAATTCATTTCAAAACACTATTATTTTATATAGTTTATATATATGATAAAAAGGTGATTTTTTATTATAAAACAATTTATTTTAAAACAAGGTCATTTTACATAGTTCATATAGATGATAAAAAGGTGATTTTTATTATAAAACAATTTATTTCAAAATATGAATACCATTCAACACGTGAATTTCTATTCAATGAATGAATATCGATTCAACACATGAAGGTTTTCTATAGTTTATATATATAGATAAAAATGTGATTTTTATATTTAAAACACGAACACCATTCAACACATGAATTTCTATTCAACGAATGAATATCGATTCAACACATGAAGGTTTTCTATTGTTTATATATATAGATAAAAATGTGATTTTTATATTTAAAACACGAATACCATTCAACATGAATTTCTAATCAACGAATGAATTTCAATTCAACACATGAAGGTTTTCTATTCAACGAATAAATATAGTTTCGACAAATGAAATTAATTCAAACACATGAATATTATTCAAAATTTCGGCAGCATAACGGCAGGGTAGTTAAAACCGGGACCGTCCCTAGTACGGCTCCTCGCTCTACCTTAAAACCTCGCGGTTTTTGACAATGGAGATCATGCATCTAGTTCGCACGCAGGCGGCATGTATATATTTATTTCATTTCCACAAACTAATCCTATGTGGTTTCAACCAAATATTTCTCAACCACAAACGGGTATTTTTCAACCATAATCAATCAATATCAACCACAAACAATCCCAATCAACCATTCGCTATCAATCAATTTTCACACCAATCACAACCAATAAATATCGTCCATGGTTTGTGGACAAGGGGCGTGTGTATATATATATATATATATAGCAATTCACTTCTATTTCAACACATGTATAATTTTTACAACGCATATATAACTTATACATCGAACGTACAACTTATACAACACTTATACATGAGATATACAACGCTTATATAACCCATACATCGACTATATAATTTATACATCGTCATTTTCCATATCGTTTATAAATTAGAAATCTCACATTGGGTTCCACTCCACCAAAAATAGCAGAAGGCTCAGAAAAATATGCGGTCTCTTCTAAAATGTAGAAGACGTCCACACACGATGTTTCCTGTTTCATCGAATTTCGTCAAGAAACGAAAAAGATATGATTTTTCAAAGGTTTGAAATGGTTTAAAGGTGTTAAAATCATTTCAGAAAATAAAACCCGTACCTTTCAATAAATGTTCAAAACTAGGTTTGCAATTTTCTTTCAATCCGTGCAGACGATCGGCATGTGCCACCTCGAAGAGCTAGGAGAGGCGCGCCTATCCCTCCAACGGCGGTCAACTCGGTGGTACGACGTGGCGGCGGCGGGGCTTCGAACGGCGAAACTTCCCGAGCCCGATTCTCCTACAATACTCCACGAAAAAACCGAAACCAGTAATGGATTTGAAGCTTGTCTCGAGCTCTTCAAAATCTTCAACTGGAGCTCTTGATATTAGTGAGTGGATTGATCAGAAAATGGACAGAAAGGTTATGAGCGGTTTCCGTCGTTCGTCGGGGAGAGAGAAAAGGATATTTTCTTTTTTTTATTTTAAAAAAAAATATGATTGGCCGGGGGAGTTTTAAAGGGGTTTTCTGACACGACCACCAATCTAAACCCAACGACTGTCATCCCTAGCGTTTTGCCCCCATTCCGAACACAATGAGATATGTTTCGTAGGCCCATTCGACTGTTTCAGTCAGTTTCCATTCAATTTAAAATATATGACATTCAATATTTGATTTGAACGTACATTTCAATTTGCCAGGGCCACAAACTGATTCGAAAAATTCCAGAAAAATAAATCTGGCGGTGTTTTGACGATATGGTCCCAACAAAACTAGTTTCGTCGAATTCTGAGACCGTTTGCAAAAAGGCCCATTTCTGGTCGATCCAATTTAACTGTAATTGACCAAAACACGTTTTCCTTTGCCACACTCACATACTAGCTTCAAATATTATGAAATTTGAAACCTAGCAATAACTTCACATCCCGGATCCAATAAAAGTGGTTTCGTCGAATTCCGAGGTCGTATGCAAAATGGCCAATTTCGCGGGTTATATAAATTCCATAGCGACCTTTCTGAAAATTTATTTGGCCATAACTTTTGCTTTCCGCTATGAAAATTCGATTTTTCAGATTCCTTAGATAGGTATTCACTAACAGATTTAAATATTTTTGGTTTTGCTCAAATCTGTTTTGTTTTGCACCCGGTACAGTCCGACAAAGTTTGAATTCAATTTTTGAAACTGCAGCGCCATTTCAGGCCTTGTTTATAATTATAATTAATTATATTCGTTTTCAATTGTCGATTCCAACTCACTTTTCATCGCTATTATTTAAAATATTTATTTTAAATATTTAAAATCCATTATTTTAGCCAATTTAAAATTTTTAAATTGGTTCAGATTTTCCGGGTCGTCACATATATAGAGCCTCCGGTATCGTTCAGACCCAGAACGGACTTGCAAATGGACAGTGTGTCTGACATTGGAATTTATTCTGTGTGATTGATAGCCATCAGTTGCACGGTGTGAATTGTCTGTGTGGCATGCTAAGATGCAGTGATCAGGGATTCTGTTGAAAAGCAAAATCTTGTGGAGATGATCAAAGCACCGCCTGTGTGGCGTAGCTTTATGTGTAACGTGAAATCGCGAGCCTCACACCCGGTATGAACCAGAAATGGGAGGAAGGACCTCGGGGAGGACATGTGTTTCTTTCTAGCTAGAAGTGGCGTCAGTGGTTTTACACGCCCTGACGAGTTTGACTTATGTGGTTGTTATTGTTGCGAGGCGCCTCGGTTTGATCGGACGATCCGGGTCCGATGGAGTCATTCGTTGGCTCACTTACGCCCCATAGGGCGGGGAAACGCATTGTTCAGGCATTTTAATCCATATCGGTGGACCGGCCCTGACGATCCAAAGGCTTGACTGAGTACTTGCCTGAGGCTCGGGCTAGAGAGTCTCGAAGTCGGTAAGGACTATCTTTTGCCTTGGTTCATGACGGAAATCCAATTTCCGAATACGACATCGTGCGGTTTTGATTGTATACCTATATATGGCGACATAGTGGTATGGGGCATTAATGCCGTCTATGATTGATAGTTATGATTTGAAATTGTTTACAAAACATATAAACACTAGTAATAATATCAAATGCCTTTGTTTTATTCGTATCAAGCATATTTTGGCTGTTATAAGGTAAAAACTCTATCCTCCGGTTTGCGTTGCATTATGTGATGGGAACTGAGTCTTATAATGGCTTCATTTTTATAAAAAAGCATTGCAATGTTTAAAAGAATGATTTGTTTTAAAGCACTGGAAATCCAATGGAGTAAACTCGTTCCACGAATGTGGCGTGGTCCTGTGATTAGCTATATTATTAATGTGTTGAGTAGATTTCTCATACCAGTCCGATGACTGACTCGTAGTTTGTTTCACTTTCAAACTCGGGTGCCCCTTTTTCTACACGAGCAGCCTTGTGTTCAGGTTTAGCAGGCTTTATCCGGATAGCTGGAGCTGAAGATGGATTCTATCATTTATCACTTTTTATGCTGTTCAGCTCCTATTGTACATTATGTTTGTTTTTCCGCTGTAGACATATGTATAGTTGAACTGTATTTGTACTAAGTAAGATCCTGTATACTGTGTAACTCTGATGATTACGTTTATCCAGTGTATTCTATTGTACATTATCTGGTGTATTTATTTAATTCTGTTCTACTATTATCTGTTTCTGTGTTATATTCCAAAGATTACCCTTGTCTCCGTCTGTACGGGAAATGGGGTCGTCACACGATAGTACATTCGACACTCCCATATCTTGTGAGACTTTCCTATTTTCAGTATATATATCTATCATGCCCTTTTCTTATTCACATACCGAAGAGTTACTAGATTTATTCAAGCTTTATGTCTGACCTTATTTCCTTTTCGTCTTCTTTTCTTTCGTCCCCCCCTCCCTCCCCAGGTCCATAGGGAGGAAACGGCTCAACTCAGTCAGGCTCTTTACAAGCTCCAAGAACGTAGATGTATGATTTGGATCTCTTTTGCTCGGATTATGGCTTCGGATATCACTTTGGGGATTTTTGTCACTTTATTTATGTTTTATGCTTCTTTAATAATCAAGACAGTTATGAGGTTGTAATGATGGAAGTATTTTGAGACAATTATTAAATGTTATGTTTTGAACAAGTATTGATGAAATAAAAAGTCTGTTTGGTTTCCGCTGTTTAAAATATGTGTATTTATATCTGTCTTGAGTTTATCTGTGGCTTTTACTTATAAACCTCCACCAAAATTATGGCATTCCCTTTGTGAGTGACCTTAACGTAGGTGGGGTGTTTCATGGTTCGTCTTCCCTAATAGCATAATCAACATTCATCCATCCTAACTGCAGCAGCACTCTTTCCTTACACAACATATAATTATCGCCTTTTAATTCAGGAATGTCACATTTGACACCAGAAGAAGTTCTAGGTAATACTATTGTAAACGAAGTAAAGTACATGCTTAGGAACAAGAATTTTGAGACATAAAATTTATCATGGTTTACCAATGTAAATCATGCTGAAATATTTATGAATCCAGTGATATAAAACTTGCCTTTGAGCTAAAGTTATACTCTAATAGACTCATAATAAGTAAATGAAAAAAATTGTAAATTCAGCTCCTTAATTCCTGTGGGTAGATTAAGAAATGAACATGTCATGGCAGGCAGTAAATTGATACATTGAAATTCCTGTGGGTAAGTTTCATAGTATCACATACATGACATGCACAACATAGGCTGCAATAAATAGAGATGGTGTGGGTATTCTCTAAAAGGGTGGAAGCAACCATTTTCGTAAGCAACAAGCAGGTAAAGAGAGTGCAACATAGATATATACATGTCGAACACATACTTGCAAAGTGCTAAGTGCTTTCCACGTGTATGATATTGTGATGCCATTTTCTTCTTCACTCTTTGCTTTTTCCATTTAATAAAGCAAGTGTAACTCTATATTGTATACGATTAACTTTAGTTTTTTCTATGATGTGGGACTAAAAATTAATAGATTTGTGAATCTTCCTATTCACCATAGACATAAATCATGATAGATTATTTATTTCTCAAACTTTCACATGAAATTAAACATGAAACTCATGCAAATGTATAAACATAATTATGACAATTCACATAATTCACATGAAAAATTCTACAATTTTATTTCTAGTTCATTTATTTTATCCAGCTTGAAAATCAGAAACTTTCACCTGAAAAAAGAATTCAAAGAATTAACCTGTATTGGTAGAGTGGACGAAACACTATAAACTTTATAGGTGGTGGACGGTCCACCTTAGAAACCGAATTTAGCTGGCTGCTAACTACAATCAACTATATTGTAATTTTATTATTAGTCATAATAAAAGAGTGTTATAAAACACTATAAAAATCGGTCGGCTTTGCCCAAAAAAAAAAAAAGAATTAAGGCAGCATGATTTTCATATCAAGCAAGACAGAAGTAGTTTATGGCTTTCATACAAATGTAAATCAATTTTACAGAAGTAATCATGTCATGTATACAATTTGAAAACATGAAAACTATAGATCAAAGAGGAAGCTATAATTATAATCTATATATTTACCTCCATCCATTGCAATTGAATTTCTAAAGTTAATGAAGGATAGGTCTGAAATTAGAGAAAATGGATCTATAACTGTCCATTATGTTGTATTTTCCGATGTACTGTCAAACATTCCCACTCTTCACTTAGAAGTTGCTTTTTTGCCTTTTAGAGAGTAGGTTCAGTGGCCGTTATTAGAAGTTAGACAATTGTCCTTCATATATACTGCTCTTGTCATCAAAGAGACGTTGAGAATGGGAAGTTATCTGAAAGTAGGGAGATTAACTAGTCTATCTTCCCTTAATAAATGGACCACTAATTTTTCTTAAATTTGATTGAGTTAATTTTTTGAAAATGACTTACAGTCTGAGTTTTGTTAGCAAATGATGCTAATAGATTTTCAGGTATCCCCTGCTATTAGTGATGTCTCAGTTTATAAAGAAGGTGCAATATAGTGTGTCTCGGTAATGCAAACAGTACTATTAATGATGTTTTAGCTTTTAGGTATCCTTTGCTGAAAAATATATTGTCTTTTATTTATGTGTAAAACTTTGAATATATAAAACGATCTCTAAGGAGAAAAATAGAATGTGATGCTATCTCAGTTTACAAACCTTGGACGATTTTAAGCAGTTTTAGTTGTATAAGAGTTTATACCAGGTAGAAGGGTGAAACGTGGTTTCCTTAGCAAAATGATGAAAATAGGCTAATTGATTATGGCAACAGGTCTATCAAAGGTTAATGTGAATGATTTCAAATTAACTTGATAAAACGGGCTAAAAAGAACATCTGATAATGATATGCCATATTTTGTAAACTTGGCTTGGTTAGATAAAACTTAGTCTCTTTTGTACAAGTTAATAAATTTTAATAAAGATAATATTTTATTCAAATATTTACTTTAAGAAAGACATTGTTCTGCTTGCTCATTTTGGCTTACTTATTTTGGCAGCGGAGGATTCATGATAGAAGATTACATGCACAACGGCATGAAAAATGATTCCATGTGCTATTGAGAAATTTGTAAGTACTTTTGTATAATATTTTGATTACAAAGTTTATATTTGGAAATTTATTTAAGAAGTTAATTTGATTTTGTTTTTCTATAAATGCAGCAATAATGATTGCACTGAAACATTAGATTTATGCAGCACTTCATATTATTCTACTTTTCGCTATCGATTTGTTATAAAGTTTAAGAATATGTTAGAAAGCAGGTATAAAAGAAAATCCTATTAAACCAAAAGCCGAATATTTCATATGTAAATAGGTTCTTATGGAATGTAAACTAAAAAATTTCAGTCATGTTTTATCAATGAAAAAAAAGCATTGAACAGCTTAGCAAAGCAGCAAAGCTGGGGAAATTGAATTGGTAAATAACTTGGGCTTGGTTAGAACATGATAATCATAACTTTTGAAATTTGAAAGTAATGTAGTTCCTTCCTTTTTAATTAAACCAAGCATAAACTGAACCTTAGTTGAAAGCAAATCTATTCATTTGCTTATTGATCCAAGTATCTTGATATATCTTATTTAAGCACAAACTGAACTAGCGTTGACCAGAACATTCTTTACTTTTTCTTTAATGCTGTAAAACTCGACGCCTGCGGATTTCAGGGTTTGGAGGCGGTGCATGTCGCCATCGGTAGTCCCGCTGCCTACACCGCTATTACTTGAGCAGGCCTTTGGGCCGTGTTTCCCTGATTTGCTGCTACATACTCTGCTATTCCCCCCTGCATTCTGTTTTTTTCATACTTGTTTAAGTATTTTCACCCAAAACTCATGATGGAAGTACAACCTGTTGGAATTTCTATATACCTAATGATTGAGAAATCATGAAATTCCGTATTTGAATAGATGACCCCATACTGGTTTAATTGAGAATAAATCAAGGAGAAAGTGAAATGAATTAGCGGAAGCCATACTTGAATCCAAACGTTTGCAGCGAGAAGATTAACCAAATTAAGTCAGGATTTGAAAATCTGACACAAGCTTTAGATCTGAATCGATAGTTGTTGCTTTCATCAACTAAATCCATGAGTGTTTATTAAAGAGGATCGACTTTGTTTCAGATCTTCCAAATTGACACAAGTTCAGATGTAAATGTATTTCTTCTGAGGGGATAAAAAGAATACACTGAAAACTTGTGTAATTTGGGATCATAACCCCAAATTTATAATAGTGTAATATTTTCAGTTCGGCCCTTCATCAAACCAAAAATTCTTCCGATCTCTATGCATTCCTTCCATAACAGCTGAATATATTTATGCCAATAAATTTGTTACCCTATTAGACCACTTTAATTGGCATTCACACCAAAAATAGTGTTACACATTGAACTTAAATGTGTGGCCCACATAATTGAAATATTCTAACAATCTCCCCCTGGGTCACATATTTAATAATCTTAAATGTGTTTAACTTTATGAGCTCCAAATTCTACTATTTTTGCCATAAGGTGTTTTCTTAAACAATCTTGCCCATTAACTATGCTGACAAAGGATCAAAGCGGCTTTCGTTATCTTTAATGTAACTAAACCCGTTAATGGTCACATATATCAACACAATCAAACGACATAGATCAATCATGGATGTGTAGCATGGAAATTACAAAAGATGTGATCATTACATGTCTATTCCCAACTGGTCCAACTTTAGTGAGATCAAAATATTCAATATTTGAACAACTTAGAATGCAAACAACACTTTATTACTTTATTTTTTGATCAGAGAAAAGAACTTGATATATATATATATATATATATATATATACATCTATAACCGAAGCATAGAGCAATGAGTCATACGACAATACCAAATACAAACTCCCCCTGAACCAAAATATCGTGACATAAAACTTACACTGATTAAGCTACATGCTCATGAAAGACCATAAGTGATAATCTTTTGGTAAGCGGATCCGCCATCATGGAGTTTGTCAAAGTATGCACTATGAATTATAATATATTTTGCACTCTTCCCTTATTGGATAATAATATATTCTTTACTGCCACAATGTACTTTAATGATCTTTCAATTCTTTATTAATAACCCACAGTCTTGTGACATAACTTTACAATTATTTTCCATAGTTGGATGTCTTGTATTTAAACATGAACAATATTTTCATAGTAGTGGAAGCTATAAGTGTTTACATGACACTTTCCTTATATAGTTCCACTCTATGTTATCGTTGCCTTAAGTGATCATTTGCAGGACATCCAAAAAATTATTCAAATCGTAATTTGTTATGATCTCCAACGGATTCGATCTTTTATCTATGAGCACATAACCTTTTATTATTATTTAAAGATACTTCATAACCATTTTGGTTACTAATAGGTGATCCACTTTCAATATCAGTAAGATATCTACCACGTAATATACACGACACCCATATGTGTATATACTTTAGTATACATTAAAATCAAACTGCAAATGCATGAGGTATCACATGCATTTCTTTAGTTTCAAGAATGGTAGCACTTCTCTATTTTGATAGAAAACAAAGAATAAACTGAATCGCATTTTACATACCAAACCTTTTTAAGCACTTATCTTCCAAATTCTTTTGTAATAATCCAAATATCACCCCATGAGCAATAATGATACATTTGAATTCCAAATACAAAAGTCTAATCCATAAGTTGGTTTTTTAAGTAGTTTCATCAATGTCTCCATTGAGAAACATGACATCAATTTCCATCAGAAAATGCTCAAAAAAATATGTGATACAATAAGCTCCAAAGTGATTCTAAAGAATCATCTACTAAGTTCAAAAGAAACATTATTTAAATAAAACAAAAATTCCTTTTAAGAATAGTGTTTTCATAAAAGTCCCTTATAGGATTCCATATTACCCACTTGATCCCTTTTGGCTTTAAGTAGTTATTCAAAACCAATGATCTTGTTACTTAAGTTAGAGGGAAATTTCAAACTTTATTATCCATATAGATTTATACTATATGTAATTTTCTTAAATCCACAATTTTAAATTGGTACCTTACATGGATTGATGTATGTCCATAGAATTATCTTTACCAATCCATTATTTATCTTTATGGAGTAATACTACATGGTCATATGAAATAGCATTTCTTCCCTTTCAAGTCTATTTCCTTAGTAAGCTTGCATTTTGAGGTTGTTGAGTCTGTTTTCTTGAAACAGTAAACCTTAACTTGGAGAACAATTTCTTTACCATTGTCTCATTATGCTTCCTAATTTACTTTTTGTTAATGAAAGATACAAACACTATACATTATTGGAAGATGAAACCATAATAGAATAAAAAAACAACGATTCTCTAAAAAAACAATGTTTTATACTTAATTGAAAATCTGTTTAACATTGTTTGATTTTAGTTCATGATTCATTTCTTGTTAGTGAAATGAAAATAAATCATACAAATTATCCAAAGAAGTAACTGTAGGTGAATCAGAGATGATTCTCTTTAAAGACAATGATTATACTTTATTCCTCCCCCAAATTCAACATCCTCAAGATATTATTGCATTTCCCATCGTTGAACTTTTCTTTAGTGTGGGTTATAAAAATATACCTTTAAAGTCGCTTAGAATATCAACAAATTATTTTCCACCTTTTCGATATCCCAATCTAGAATTCTTTAATTTGCTGAAATATATAATTGTATCAGTCATCAAAACAAAATTTGAGATATCATTACAGAAGCTAGCAGACATAACTTATATATTAGACACCAGGAGCTTTAATTACATAAATGTTTGAATTTATCCATAAATCAACATTATTATTTCTTAATGAACAATAATAACCTATTTTGTCCATATTAGAAATATAAAACTAAAATTTGTCTAAGTAAACATAAAATAAATTCAAACAATTCAACTAAAATCTCAATAATTACTTAAAGAAATATCTAATATACTTTACCTTATATGTCTGCATATTTTATTAAAGAAATAGCTATAAATGCATTTGTATGTTATTTCTTTTCTTCTAGATTCTTAGCGACTTCATTATCTTCATTTATACATTTGTTTACAATGTATGTCAAATGAGTACTTCAAACACTATTATGCTTCATATTTCTTATTTTTACCATAAACCGAATAAACCAAATAATATAACACTTTTTTCTCAAATTATTATTTTATAATAATAATATTCTTAAAATAACCGTTGTACCAAAAATTAATAATAACTTGAGTGCTATTAACTGTTGAAGCAAGATTTTTCTATATAGTACTCATTTATGTTTCTTTTTACTTTGACTTTATGGAATCAAGCACCACAAATTATGCTTGTTTCCCCTTATTGTTTACATAAAATTCTTTCCATTCTCAGTAGATAACTTATCAAAATTAGTTATCCTTATGTAGCACATCATTGAAAAACTTATAAAATACTTCACCATATAATCCTTTTACTCTTGCTGTTTGAGTTATACCACCTTTCAATATTCTTTTTAATATAAAAGAACATTTAACTGTAATAGTGTTAAATAAGACCCTCTTAATTACAAGAGCTAAATCTATGAATTCAATAGAAGACAACATATCATCTTACTATTCCTTATAGATAGTCTCATACAAGATGAGAATTCTTTTTAAATTGGCAGATACTTTAGCCAAATTAGTTGAAAATTGAACAAAAACAAAGCTTGACCTTATATGCTTATAGTCAAATTTCAGCTACATTAAATTCAGATAATTGGTTAGTCTCTTATCAAGATACCTAGTACGCATTGATATCAAGTCTTTGGACAGTAATGTCAACTGTAAGTGGTAATCTTGTTGTAACAATCAAACACTGAAAATAAATTCAAGTCAAATAACAACCTTCCTTTGGGCCGATTAATTATTCACTCGAAAAAAGAACTTTATAATTGCCATGTATTTATCATCACACATGTGTTATTGATTCAGCCAAACATTAGCCTTCCTTTGGGCCGACTAATATTCGCGTGAATAACTACACACAAATATAAAATATTTTTCATGTACAACCAAAATAAGAGAGGTCACTTTGGTGACATGTTATTCCAATCAGATCACCATGAGTGTAAGATATTTGCAGTTATAAAGAGACACCAAAATTATATTTGAATTTATTTCTTACTGTTTGTACAGTGCACCTTAAGTGTCATAAAACACTCAAAAAATGTTTTACTTCCATGTAAGAGTTAAAAATTTCAGAGCAAAGCTCTTACTGAAGCATAAAAATGCTTTAGTCATAGCTATTTTAATCTTTTTCTTTAGGCATGTGGCTATATTCATGACATTCCCTTAATAAATATGATAAAATTTATCATAAATAAATTACATAATAAATATGATAAATTAATGCTAGAATTAATGCCATATAAAAAAACTAAATATAAATGACATAGTAAATGTCGTGCTAAATAACATCCATGAACATAATAGCTATGATGTATATCTAACGATAGTATAGCTACATAAAATGCTACTATGTCATTTTAATTTCTTTTGCTTTATTATTTGAATACTTAGCTAAGCCATAAATGATGCAGTTTAGATAAGCATGCAAACTATTGCCCTTTTTATTTTATGTTGACGAAACATGAAAGTGCAACATATCTTCCACATGCGCCATACATATAAAATATATGTATTTAATAAACATAAATGCATAAAAATTTCATTTCTTATTCCTAGTAGAAACAAGCTATATTACTTAATTTCCATAACTGAAGCATTTAATGCATTTACGGTATTACCATAACAAACCCAATGAATGCACTTATAACAAAAAAAAAGATATGTAATGGACCGTTATGTGACCAAAAACGTAAACCAATATTGAGTAGATTGGTTTAATTGCAAATATATATAAACCAATGAAACAAAATCATTTCATCTCAAATCTAGGCATGCATAAATATCTCAAAAAAGGAGCATACTTGACTCAAAATTTCTGAAGTATCCCAAATAGCATATATATAACTGTATGTCCAAATTAATTAAATCAAGGAGTAAGATTCATATTTCCTTGCATAAATGGTTCTAGATTGTTCAAACCATTATATACCACAGAGGAAAACAATTGTTTATAACATATTCAAAATGTTATTTCATATTGAGATTCATAAGTAATTCAAAATAATATGCAATAACTTGTCATGTTATGACTAACAAAAGTTGTCTTCCAAATTTAGAGCGATTCAGATTATTTTCCAAAAAAAATGACTTAAATTTTTTAATCATCCAGATCTATCTTTTGAAACCAGAAAAGTTTCATAAGTCAAACTTTAATTTTCAACGCAAAAAACAAACCAAAGATTACAAGTGGAAACAGAAGTTATATGTTCAGATCTGAATCCGAAATAGTATCGGGTGAAACCACAAATTGTAAACATCAAAACCTTAATTTCATAAATTCTTCAAAACAGACAATTTCTCAATAAAATCAACTATGGGCTGCTCCGATACCACTTGTTGGAATTTTTATATACTTAATGATTGACAATTCATGAAATTCCATATTTGAATAGATTACCCCATATTGATTTATTTGGGAATAAATCAGAGAGAAAATAAAATGAATTAGCGAAAGCCATACCTGAATCCATATGTTTACAAAGAGAAGATTAACCAAATTAAGTCATGGATTTGAAAACCCGACACAAGCTTTAGAGCTGAATTGATGGTTGTTGCTTTCATCAACTGAACCCATAAGTGTTTGTTAAAGAGGATCGACTTAGTTTTGGATCTT
Organism: Allium sativum; assembly: GCA_030737875.1. NCBI lineage: Eukaryota > Viridiplantae > Streptophyta > Magnoliopsida > Asparagales > Amaryllidaceae > Allium > Allium sativum. Next base: position 295,326,127 of record CM060919.1, read on the forward strand.
CCAAATTGACACAACTTCAGATGTAAATGTATTTCCTTTGAGGGGATAAAGAGAATACACTGAAAACTTGTGCAATTTGGGGACCATAACCCCTATTTTATAATAGTGTAATATTTTCAGTTCGGCCCTTCATCAAATTAAAAATTATTCTGGTCTCTACGTATTCCTTTCATAACAGCTGAATATATTTAGGTCAATAAATTTATTACCCTATTAGACCACTTTAATCAGCATTCAGATAAAAATAGCATTAGACATTGAATTTAAATGTGTGGCCCACATAATTGAAATATTCTAACACAACCAACCTTGTATTGAGTTAAGTTAGTGATTAACAGGTCTATATTGGCCATGCTCTAACGATGATTTATAGATAACCTGAAAGGTCCATTGGGTAACTACTTAATTTAATTTTTGTTAAAAGACGCTTTGAATAACTATAAATAATTAGATATGGCCAGTAGTTAGTGTAAAAGCATCAGCATACAGTTTGATTTTTAAGTTTAGTTACTTTTAACTTTGGTTTTTGACTGCATGACTTATGAGCGGTGAGGTATGACAAATCAAATAATTTGACATATACAAGTATGGTGAATACGAATTTGAAACGAAAATTTCAAATTACTTATGCTACCCATTTGTAAAAAGCTACTAATAATCAGTTCTAGTTAAGTGTTGTCAACCATGCTTGAAAGCATAAATAGCCACTGATATACTGCAATAACTAAAATAAAGTAGGTATTTCTTCAACTAGTTAATTTTTATCTAGCCTTTTACTGTATAACTAAAAGGAATAACAATTAGCTCGGACCACATTATATGATTTGGTTTTGGTTACATATGGTAGGAAATTATACATAGAACATTAAAGTCATTTGTCTGACCGAGTCCAATGTTTTTGGAACCAAATACTGTCAACAACAGTTGTAGTCTTATTAACGATGATAAAAATGGAGCATTAATACTTATGATTAACTTGTGTATCAGGTAATGGAGATACATTAATGCTAATCACACTCTCCTTTAGAGAGAGTGAGCTTATACTTGCCACCTGAATGATGGAAATGAGTTGGCACCAACCATTAACTATGTATGACGTAATAATGTCAACCCATTTCCACCAATCAGGTGGCAAGTATAAGCTCACTCTCCCTTAGGGAGAGTGTGGTTAGCATTTCTATCAGATTAAGTAAAGCCAAAAAATATTGAAACAACCTTAAATAGATGTAGTGGGACTGCTAATTTTGTTTGAATCATCTTCAACATAATGATCGGCCATTTTGCAAAATATATGACGTTTTGAAACAAAACAACATAATAAGTTACAAGATGATCCTATTAACAACGAAAGGTTTCATTAAAAAATATCAGATTTCTAATCACATAATTCGTTGGTAAGTGATAAAGTTAATAATGGGTTTAGACCGTTACGAATGTTTATAACGACATGCCCATACATGTACTGCTCACGACAATATTTGTTATAAATTTATTTTGTAATGACTATTTGTTACAAGTACACCTTTTGGGTACAAGGCATAAAGGTGCGGTGATGAAAATGATATTACTGTTAATTGGTTAGGTTTACTATTATTAATAAACCGAAATTATCCATTATGATAAATTAGCAAATTAACCTTGCTTATGTGTATAATACCCTTTTCCATTAGCATTTCAAGATACTGAACTCTACTGTTTGTCCTTTTATTTTCTAATGATCAAAATTGCCCAGTCATTATTTATTTTCATGGCATTTCTATAATGACTAATTATGGTCATTTTTATTTAGAATATGAGTTAGAGATTTCAGTTAAAATTGATTATGATTTGACATTAAACACTAATTAATTTGACTTCAATGTTTGATCTCTAACTCTTGTATTTTAATCGATTATGATTCGAACCCTCAACCTCTCAGAAAGTAACACCATGCACTAACGACTATGCTAAAGGATTTTTGTGTCAACTTTTCGAGAGGGGTGTTACAATTATGATCGACCATTTCAAATGGAATTGACAAACCAATTATTCGAACCCTCAACCTCTCAGAAAGTAACACCATGCACTAACGACTATGCATATTTATTTGTGTATTTATTAATAAAAGTACCAGAATTAGCAAATTGTAATTAAACTGGAATTTCAGGAACGGTATCGAATTTTTATTTTTCTACATGGTTGGAATGAAAATGGAAATCAGGATTTCGAACCTTGAAAATGAAAGGAGCTGTAGAAATCAAAGGAGAAAAAGTTCTATCACCGTAGATTTCATTTAACAACTACACTTAAGTTGTATACCAAAAGATTTCTCCAAATACTAATTCATACTTGCATAAGAAAAGGAAAACACATTTTGAAGATAGTCTTTCAAATATTGATAGTTTGACTAGCATATATGTAACAACCCGTAAAATCTGAACCAGTTTAAAAATTTTAACTTGGCTATTCTAGTGAATTTTGAGCATTTAAAATAAATATTTTAAATAATAATGACGAAATGTATGGTTGAATTGATGTTGAAAATGAATAGAATTAATTTGAATTATAAACAAGGCCTGAAATGGCGCAGTAGTTTCAAAATTTGGATTCAGACTTTGTCTGACTGTACCGGGTGCAAAATAAAACGGATTTTAGTGAAACCAAAAATATTTAAATCTGTTAGTGAATATCTTTCAAACGAATATAAAAAATTTAAGTTTCATAGCGGAAGTCAAAAGTTATGGACAAATGAATTTTCAGAAAGGTCGTTATAGAATTTATATGGCCCGTGAAAATAGATATTTTGCAAACAACCTCGGAATTCGACGAAACCACTTTTGTTGGATCCGGGATGTCAAGGTATTGCTAGGTTTCAAATTTCATAATTTTTGAAGTTAATATGTGAGCGTGGAAAAGAAAAATGTGTTCTGGTCAATTACAGTTAAATTGGATCGACCAGAAAATGGCCATTTTTCAAACGGTCTCAGAATTCGACGAAACTAGTTTTGTTGGGACCGTATCGTCAAAACATAGCTAGATTTATTTTTCTAGAATTTTTCGAATCAGTGTGTGGCCCCGGCAAATTGAAATGTACGTTCAAATTAAATATTGAATGCTTTCTATTTTAATTTGAAGAAAAACTGATTGAAACAATCGAATGGGCCATCGAAACATATCCCGTTGTGTTCGGAATGGGGGTATTTAGCTAGGGACAATAGTCATTGGGTTTGAATTGAAGTTCGCTTGTAAAAACCCTAATTTTTGAAATTATAAAACCGTCGGCCAATGAAATAATTTTTTTTATTATTTAATTTTTCCAAAAAGGTTAGAAAACCCGACACCTTAAGGAATGAACGACGGCTGATCTTCCAATCTCCCCCCTTGATTTCTCCTCCGTTTCTCAGTGAAATCGAGCGCTCTTGGATCCATTTTGAAGCTTATCCCCTCCTCTTCAAATCCATTTGAAGAGCACCATTTATTGTTGAGCGTGGTGAGAGAATCGTGGGTCCAAAGGGCCGCCGCTCATCATTGTTTTCCGCGCCAGAAGGACCTCCGAGTTCGCCGTCGTTGAGGCCAGTGGTAGCTGTCGCGGTGGAGCACGCCATGGAAGCCTCCGATCATCAGCAGGCGTCGTGTTTTACTCGCAAAATCAAGCCCTAGTTTTGAAGGGGGTAGTCGACATCGGCTGGTGATTTTTAACATGGAAAAGGTAGTGTTTTTTTAGCGCTATAAATTTAATTAATCGCGTTTTTTAATTGTTCGATATTCAAAATTACATATCTTTTTGCTATGTTGACGAAATCCAGTGAAACAAGAGACAATGGACTCGTGTGGACGCCTTCTACATTCTAGAAGAGACCGCATATTTTTCTGAGCCTTCTGCTATTTTTGGTGGAGTGGAACCCAATGTGAGATTTCTAATTTATAAACGATATGGAAAACAACGATGCATAAATTATATAATCGATGTATGAATTATATCTGCTTTGTACACCTCATGTATAAGCATTGTATAAGTTGTATGTTCGATGTATAAGTTATATATGCATTGTAAAAATTGTATGTGCATTGAAATGAATTGAAGTGAATCGAAATATATTTATATACGAATATATATATATATACTCCCCTCGTCCACAGACCATGGACGATATTTATTGTTTGTGATTGGTGTGAAAATTGGTTGATAGCGAATAGTTGATTAGAATTGTTTGTGGTTGAAATTGATTGGTTGTGGTTGAAAAATACACATTGGTGATTGAAACAAAATTAGAATAGATTGTGGAAATGAAAATAAAACATGCCGCCTGCATGCGAACTAGATGCATGAATCCCCGTTGTCAAAAACCGCGAGGTTTTAAGTTAGAGCGAGGAGCCGTACTAGGGACGGTCCAGGTTTTAACTACCCTGCCGTTATGATGCCGAAATTTTCAATAATATTCATGTGTTAAAATTATTTTCATGTGTTGAAACTATATTCTAGTGTTGAATAGAAATTCATATGTTGAACGATATTCGTGTTTTGAAATAAATAGTTTTATAATAAAAATCATATTTTTATCATCTATATGAACAACATAAAATAGTCGTGTTTTGAAATAAATAGTTTTATAATAAAAATCATATTTTTATCATCTATATGAACTATATAAAATAGTCGTGTTTTGAAATAAATAGTTTTATGATAAAAATCATATTTTTATTATCTATATGAACTACATAAAATAGTCGTGTTTTGAAATAAATTGTTTTACAATAAAAATCACATTTTTATTATATACATGAATTGTTGAAAATAGTGAAGTGTTGAAATAAAGGACTGTTAGATAAAAATATCATTTTTATCAAATCTATAAAAGGGGATATGGTTTTGAAAACGATGAAAGAATTATATTTATATATATTATATAAATATAATCAAAATGAAGTGAATAATGAGGCTGCAGTTCTTGTTTTGAAACCGTGATTTCAAATGATTACTGCGGGGGATCCGACCATCTGATTTTCCCGAAACCACAACCGTCGGGTTCGCCTTGGAAATACCTTTCCAACGGCACCAACTTTGTAAAGACCCAACGGTTGGATTGTCTGGAATGTTTAATTCAAATCTGAAGAAAAACAGCGCCAGAATCGATTATATATATATATATAATTAAATTAAATCGAATAACGACGCTGCAGTTCGTATTTTGTAATCGTAACTTCAAACGATTAATGCGGGAGATCCAACCGTCGGATTTCCCCAAAACTGAAACCGTTGGATTCGTTTTGAAATGATCTTTCTAATGATATAAATTTTGTGAAGATCCAACGGTTAGATTTTCAGGCCTGAAGCGTTGTTTGAAAGAGTTGGTTATTTTTAAATAAATAAAAATAGCGATAAATCGTGATTAAATATTATAAACGATATGGAATGGAAATAAACTGAATTTGCTTGATTTATGTGATATTTGATGGTTGAATAAGTGTAGTGTGAATATTACATTAAAGAAAAAAATTGGTGGTGTCGAATAATTTAACCATTGAAATAAATTGATTTGAAATTGTAAATATACGTGAATTATTTGAAAAGGCCGAGTTAGTTCTCATTTCAAATAATTGATCGACGATCGAAAGTCGAAGATATGAAGACGGTGCAAGACCGATGATCTTCACGTCGAAAGGAGGGGTGCTACTGATGCTCATAATGGGAGTAGCTACCTTAAAGGGGCTGAAGTAGTAGCCGTCCGGACGTACTTGTTGATTGTACGGATATGCGAGGTATTGAGTGCCTCTGGTTTCGTTCAGACCCATAACGAACACGTAAATGGACTGTGTGTCTGACATTGGATTTTGTTTTATGCTTATTGATCTCTATTAATATACAATTGTTTGGCGGCGGAGAATTTATTCTCTTGCTTAACGCCCTTCTCTGAGACGTACGAGCCCAGAGGTTATATATCGATAGAAATCAGTCGCACAGAGTGAATTGCTTGTGTGGCACGCCTAAGTGATAGATGATCAAGGCTTCTGTTGGAAAGCAAAGTCTTGTGGTTGATGATCAAAGCATGGCCTGTGTGGCATAGCTTTGTGTATAGCGTTGTTTCGCGAGCCTCACACCCCGGTATGAGCCAGAAACGGGAGACGGACATCAGGGAGAACATGCATTTTCTTCTAGCTAGGAGTGGTGCTTTGGGTTTTACACGCCCGGGTATTTTACTTATGTGGATGATGGAAAGCGAGGCCTTGGTTTGCTTCGGTCTCTTTGGAGCCGATGGTGTGGTCAGATATGACCAGTTTACACCCCATAGGGTGGGGAAACGCAGTGTTCAGGAATTTTAATCCACATCGGTGGACCGGCCCTGACGATCCAAGGGCCCACCTGTGTCTGGGTCATGAGACATGGGCTAGATAGTCTCGAATTCGGTGAGGACTATCTTTTGCCTCGGTTCATGACGGAAATCCAATTTCCAAATACGACACCGTGCGGTTTTGATTGTATATAAATATATGGCAACATGATATATGGTACCCATGCCGTCTATGATTGATAGTTATGATTGAAATTGTTTTTGAAACATATATACACTAGCAATAATATCAAATGATTTGTTTTGCTCGTATCAAGCATATTTTGGCCATTATAAGGTAAAACTCTATCCTCTGGTTTGTGTTGCATTGTGTGATGGGAAATGAGTCTTATAATGGCTTCATTTTTATAAAAAGCATTGCGATGTTTAAAGGATTTATTTGTGTTAAAGCACTGGCAATCCAATGGAGTAAACCCGTTCCATGAAAGTGGCATGCTCCTGTGATTAGCCCTATTTGTAAATGTGTTAAGTAGATTTCTCATACCAGTCCCATGACTGACTCGTAGTTTGTTTCACTTGCAAACTCGGGTGCCCCTTTTCCTACACGGGAAGCCTTGTATTCAGGTTTTTGCAGGCTCTTTCTGGATAGCTGGAGCTGAAGAGGGATTCTATCATTTATCTCTTTTTATGTTGTTTAGCTCCTGTTGTACATATTATGTTTTCTTTTCCACAGTAGACATTTATGTATAGCTGAACTGTATTTTGTAATAAGTATGATCCTATATACTGTGTAACTCTGATGATTATATTTATCCAGTGTATTCTATTGTACATTATCTGGTGTATTTATTTATTTTTGTTCTGTTATTATCTGTTTATGTGTTATATTCCAAAGATTACCCTTGCCACCGTCTCATCGGGAATGGGGTTGTCACAAAGGCGGTATCAGAGCTTTGGTTAAGCCTAGAATATAACATATAACGAGCTCGTCAGAAATAGAACCACTAGTGTTCTAGGACGAGTAACTCACTACAGATAGGATCAGTATTATCCTAGTATGAGTATAGCAGAATGAAATGCACCTCGATAGACACATTTACATTCAAGTATATGTTTCTATGTTTTAAAATATCTTTTCTGTTGACCTGACACTTGATCTGCTATTTGCAGAAGTACTAGAAAATGAGTGTCAGAAACAGGAGAAATGCAGAACCAGATCTAGAAGCTTTATTAAAGAAGTATCGAAATCTGGGTGGAGTACCATACTCGGGAAATGAATCCATTAGTCAAACCCAAGATTGGATGCGTTCTGCTGAAAGAATTCTTGAGCGTCTCCAGCTAAGAGATGACCAGAAAAGATTTGTGGCATCTTGGGCACTCAAAGACGAAGCTTTGTTCTGGTGGGAGTCAATCATTAGAGATAATCCACAAGGTAATATCACCTGGGATAGGTTCAAAGAAATGTTCAACCAAAGGTTTATTCCTCCAGAAGCAACTGAGCGGTTATACGATGAGTTCTACTATCTAATACAAGGTGATATGAATATTCCCGAATATCATAAGAGATTCAGTGAACTTTCTCGTTTTGCCTCGCATCTAATTGAAAAGCCAAAGATGAAGAATATGAGGTTCATTAATGGTCTTCAAAGAAAATACCAGAATAAAGTAATGGGGCATGTGAAGCTTTCCTTTTCTGAAATGATATACATGGCTTACCAGTATGAAGGTCTCGATAGGAAAGGTATGTTGTGAGACGAAGAGGAAGTCAGTTCTAGCAGCAAAAGGAGAACTGAAACTGATATCCCAGAGACGAGTACACAGCCGGAAGCCTGTACGACGTCTAGGGTCAGAAAGAAGCCTAGATTCAATGGGGAAAGGGTTATATCTGAGAAAAGACCAGCGACGACTGCAATATGCAATAATTGCAAAATGCCAGGGCATTTTCAAGGGAATTGCAAATCCTCGAGGAAGGAGAGAAATGTGGGATCAAAATCCACTAAGAAGGGTCGAGAGAATAGGAAATGTAATCTTTGCCATCAGGCTGGGCATATTGCGAAGAATTGCCAACTGTCACCGAAATCTGAAGTGGTTCAAATAAATGAAGTGGCAGAAGTTCCTGCATCCTCAGTTAGTTAGGAAAGGCCAGATGTTTTAGAAGGCACACTTACTGTCAAAAACATTCCAGTTAAAGTACTGTTTAATACAGGCGCGTCGCGAAGTTTTGTTGCAAAGAATGCGGTGAAGAAACTAGACTTGAATTTGAAAAAGCTCAGAGAACCCATGACTGTACATAATCCGGTTGGGGGTTCCGTCGATCTTAGTTGGGTTTGTAGGGTTCCAGATTCTTTTTCCTGCTACCGATTCCCTACTATTGCGATTGTCATGAATTTTACAGATTTTGATCTGATTCTGGGGATGGATTGGTTAACCAAGTATGAAGCTGAGGTTAAATGCGCCGATAGAGTCGTAAGGGCGAAAATTAATTTGGGAAATTATATAACCATTCCATGTGAAGGTTCGAATTCTGACAGAAAAGACTTCTGGGCAGCATTGGATGTTTCTCCTGCTCAAACAGAACCTGTTCCTGTCGTTACAGAGAATATATAGGTCGACATTACAAATATTCCAGTTGTCAATAACTATGCGGATGTGTTCGAAGAAGTTGTTAGCTTACCTCCGCAGAGAGAAATTGATTTCAAAATCTCTTTAGTTCCGAATGTAAGGCCAGTAGTTCACGCTATTCGAAGAATGACCTTGAAAGAGAAAGAAGAGTTAGATAACCAAACTAGACACCTTGTATGGAAAGGTCTGATCAGGCCTAGTTTTTCTGATTGGGGAGCAGCAGTGGTATTTGTTCCGAAGTCCGACGGTACTCTCAGACTGTGTGTGGATTATCGCGACTTGAATAAGCAGACATTGAAAAACAAATATCCATTGCCGCGGATTGATGATTTATTGGACCGATTGAATGGAGCACAAGTGTTTTCACGAATGGACCTAGCTACAGGTTTCCATCAGCTTCGTATTGCCGAAGAGTGTGTTCCTTTGACAGCATTCAGAGGTCCGGACTTATTCTACGAGAGATTAGTAATGCCGTTCGGCTTATGTAACGCTCCAGCTTATTTCGTCGATCTTATGAACAAAGTATTCAGAGGAGTTTTGAATAAATTTGTTCTGGTTTTCATTGATGATATCCTTATCTTCTCTAAGTCAGAAAGCGAGCACGAAAAACATTTGGAACAAGTGTTAGAAATTATTAGAAAGATTGTTTTAAAAGCAAAATTTTCCAAATGTATATTCTGGCAAGAAGAGGTCAAATTTCTTGGCCACGTCGTGTCAAAGCAAGGAATTTTAGTGGATCCCAGTAAAATCACTGCTATTCAGAATTGGAAACAGCCTCGTACACCCATAGAAGTCAGAAGTTTTCTCAGGTTGGCCAGTTATTATTGGAAATTCATTAAGGATTTTGCGAAGACATTCAGTTCCTTAACGAAATTGACTAAGAAACATTCGAGATTCAATTGGACTCCGGTATGTGAGGAAGATTTCCAGGAACTGAAATTAAAACTGACGACCGTTCCAGTGTTAACAATAATAGATGGCAATGGGGACTTGAAAGTCTGGACTGACGCTTCTAGAGAGGGCCTTGGCGCAGTGTTAATGCAAAGAGGTCAAGTGATTGCTTATGCTAGCCGTCAGCTGAAACCGCATGAGAAGAATTACGTTACTCATGATCTTGAGTTGTTAGCCATCGTATTTGCTTTGAAAATCTGGAGGCACTATCTTTTGGGTGAGAAATTCGAACTGTATACAGACCATCAGTCATTGAAGTATCTGTTCACCCAGAAGGATTTGAATCTGAGACAACAGCGTTGGCTAGAATTTCTTGCGGCGTACGATTTTGAGATATTGTACACTCCAGGGAAATCCAATGTTGTGGCAGATGCGCTGAGTAGAAAGAATGTAATAATCGCCAGTTTTATCATTACGACGTCATTGATTGATAAAATATCTGCTCTTCAGAAGGATGATCACTTCATTCAAAGAATCAAAGAAAGAATACAGAAAGGCGAGACCTTGAGTTTTCAGATAGATGACGAGGGAATCCTAAGGTTGAAAGGTCGAATCTATGTGCCAAACATTGCAGAACTCCGGAGAGAAGTATTGGATGAATGTCATAAAGCCAAGCTTAGTATCCATCAAGGGGTGAGCAAGATGTATAATGATATCAAACGCACTTTCTGGTGGAGATCTATGAAACGAGACATCTCCTTATGTGTTAGCCGGTGTACTACTTGTCAGCAAATCAAAAGCGATCAGCAAAAGCTCGCTGGATTGTTGCAACCTTTGGAAATTCCCGATAGGAATTGGTAACAGATTTCTATGGATTTCATAGATGGTTTGCCCAGGACCAGAAAAGGAAACGACGGTATTTGGGTGATCATGGATCGATTTACGAAGACCGCTCATTTCATACCTGTCAAATCGAATAGAACTGCTCAAAGTCTGGCGCAGATTTATTTCAAAGAAATTGTTAGACTGCACGGAGTTCCCATGAGCATCTTTAGCGATCGTGACCCAATTTTTGCCAGTAAATTCTGGGAAGCATTCCAAGCAGAATTGGGAATGAAACTGAACTTGAGCACCGCATATCATCCTCAAACAGATGGCCAAACTAAGAGGGTGAATCGTATTCTGGAAGATCTATTGCGGGCTTGTATTCTTGATTTTGGCGGATCGTGGAAGACCACTTAAATTTGGCCAAATTCTCATATAACAACAGTTACCAAGCGAGCCTGACAATGTCACCATTCGAAGCATTGTATGGTAGACTGTGTCGATCCCCTACTTGTTGGGTCGAACCTGGTAATAGACTTGTATTAGGGCCAGATATGATTCGCGATGTTGCGGACAAAGTCAATTTCGTTAAGAAACGATTACTAGTCGCCCAAAGCCGACAGAAAAGCTATGCAGATAAGAGATATATCATTTGCTATTGGCGACTATGTTTATTTGAAGGTATCTCCGATGAGAGGAGTTATCCGGTTCGGTAAAACAGGGAAATTGGCACCCAAATTTATTGGTCTGTTTCCTATTCTTGAACGGATTGGAACTCTCGCATACAGGGTTAAATTGCCTGATTGGTTGCCTGGAGTGCATGAGGCATTTCGTGTATCTCAACTTTGAAAGCACGTTCATGATCTAGACTTGATCGTGGAAGAAGCAGCGCAACAGGATATAGAAATCACTCCAAAATTGGCAGCTAGAAGAGAGCCGCTAAAGATAATTGGCAAAGAAACCAAAGATTTGAGGAACAAAAAGGTTCACTTAGTCAAAGTGCAATGGAGTGGAGATCCACGAGATTGTACTTAGGAAGCAGAGGAGAGCATTCAGAAAGCCTATCCTAAGTGTCGAGTGGATATCTCTGATTGACTCCGGTGCAAGGTACATTTACTATACTTTGCATTACCATTTAATTCTCTACTCTGTTGTTATTTCTTTCCATGGATGTACACCTTTAATTCTTTAGTCTGAATGATTTTAAAAGGGTATATGAATTGATTAGTACATTTTTAAAAAAAGTTAAAAATAAATTTTATTGTTGTTTGTGTTGTGTGATAGTGGCTTTGATTAATTAATTAAAAAGTTAGTTAATTTAATTAATAAGAGGATGAATGGTAGAATTTATTCGAGTAAATCACACATTGAACTGATTTAAAAATAGATAGATATATATATATACATGTGCATTATATATGTTTGAACAGGTAATTGGATTGGATGTTGAGTAAAGAAATTATTTGTGTGCCCGACAAATAGGTAAACCTTAATGAGTTGGATGCGAAATATTATTATATCAACTCCTGTGAATGCCATTGGATGCGGAGTGCTGGTTATTCTGTGTGTAATTAATAAATGTCGCCATAGGATAGTAATAATTAATTTTGAACTACACTACATGGCATACTCCTTGAAAATAGGCATACTTCATCATATACCACATAAGCATTTGGAGCTTGTGTGACGAGGTTGAAGATTTACCGTACGAGCGAGAGGCTCATATGGCGATGACTATATTTTACAAGTTGAACTGATGACTGATATGGGCCATATAAAATATAACGGTAAATTTCCAGATTAATAAAAACCCCACACGGGTCTGGAGTTGACAATAATCACGTCTCTCTAGTCATTAGATATGGCACATGGATCATTTATTTCCCACATGGGACGAGCTGACGAGGATTTATCCTCTGGAGTAATTAAAAATACACACTCCCTCAGGCTTTGACAGGGTGACGAGAATTTATTCTCTGGAGTTATTATTTATACACGCTCCCTGTAAATACCAAAATATATCACTATAAATATGTGTATGCTTTATAGGATTTATTGGGTACCTAATACGGCCCAATAAATTTCCAAACCCCTCCCCGTACAAAGGAGGGTATGGCGAAATTTTTCGAAAATTCCGGGTGTTAGCCAAATTTTTGAAGAATTTGAAAATTCTCAGAAATTGAAAAGTTGGAGAATGGAAGCCAGAATGAAAGTAGGGTTGATTAATCAAACCACTTTTGACTTTGTTCCTTTTCGGGGACGAAAAGTTTTAAGTGGGGGAATTGTAACAACCTATAAAATCTGAACCAGTTTAAAATTTTTAAATTGGCTATTCTAGTGAATTTTGAGCATTTAAAATAAATATTTTAAATAATAACGACGAAATGTATGGTTGAATCGATGTTGAAAATGAATAGAATTAATTTGAATTATAAACAAGGCCTGAAATGGCGCGGTAGTTTCCAAATTTGGATTCAAACTTTGACTGACTGTACCGGGTGAAAATAAAACGGATTTTAGTGAAACCAAAAATATTTAAATCTTTTAGTGAATATCTTTCAAACGAATATGAAAAATCTAAGTTTCGCAGCGGGAGTCAAAAGTTATGGACAAATGAATTTTCAGAAAGGTCGCTATAGAATTTATATAGCCCGTGAAAATAGATATTTTGCAAACAACCTCGGAATTCGACGAAACCACTTTTGTTGGATCCGGGATGTCAAGCTATTGCTAGGTTTCAAATTTCATAATTTTTGAATTTAATATGTGAGCGTGGCAAAGAAAAATGTGTTCTGGTCAATTACAGTTAAATTGGATCGACCAGAAAATGGCCATTTTTCAAACGGTCTCAGAATTCGACGAAACTAGTTTTGTTGGGACTGTATCATCAAAACATAGCTAGATTTATTTTTCTGGAATTTTTCGAATCAGTGTGTGGCCCCGGCAAATTGAAATGTACTTTCAAATTAAATATTGAATGTTTTCTATTTAAATTTGAAGAAAAACTGACTGAAACAATCGAATGGGCCTTCGAAACATATCCCATTGTGTTCGGAATGGGGGTATTTAGCTAGGGACAACAGTCGTTGGGTTTGAATTGAAGTTCGCTTGTAAAAACCCTAATTTTTGAAATTATAAAACCATCGTCCAATGAAATAATTTCTTTTATTATTTAATTTTTTCCAAAAAGGTTAGAAAACCCGACACCTTCAGGAACGAACGACGGCTGATCTTCCAATCTTCCCCCTTGATTCTCCTCCGTTTCTCAGTGAAATCGAGCGCTCTTAGATCCATTTTGAAGCTTATCCCCTCCTCTTCAAATCCATGTGAAGAGCACCATTTATTGTTGAGCGTGGTGAGAGAATCGTAGGTTCAAAGGGCCGCCGGTCATCATCGTTTTCCGTGCCAGAAGGACCTCTGAGTTCGCCGTCATTGAGGCCAGTGGTAGCTGTCGTGGTGGAGCACGCCGTGGAAGCCTCCGATCATCAGCAGGCGTCGTGTTTTACTCGCAAAATCAAGCCCTAGTTTTGAAGGGGGTAGTCGACATCGGCTGGTGATTTTTAACAGGGAAAAGGTAGCTTTTTTTTAGCGCTATAAATTTAATTAATTACGTTTTTAAATTGTTCGATATTTAAAATTACATAACTTTTTGCTATGTTGACGAAATCCAGTGAAACAAGAGACAGTGGACTCGTGTGGGCGTCTTCTACATTCTAGAAGAGACCACGTATTTTTCTGAGCCTTCTGCTATTTTTGGTGGAGTGGAACCCAATGTGAGATTTCTAATTTATAAACGATATGGAAAACAACTATGTATAAATTATATAGTCGATGTATGAATTATATCAGCGTTGTATACCTCGTGTATAAGCGTTGTATAAGTTGTATGTTCGATGTATAAGTTATATATGCGTTGTAAGAATTGTATGTGCATTGAAATGAATTGAAGTGAATCGAAATATATTTATATACGAATATATATATATACTCCCCTCGTCCACAGACCATGGACGATATTTATTGTTTGTGATTGATGTGAAAATTGGTTGATAGCGAATGGTAGATTAGAATTGTTTGTGGTTGAAATTGATTGGTTGTGGTTGAAAAATACCCATTGGTGATTGAAACAAAATTAGAATAGATTGTGGAAATAAAAATAAAACATGCCGCCTGCATGCGAACTAGATGCATGAATCCCCATTGTCAAAAACCGCGAGATTTTAAGGTAGAGCGAGGAGCCGTACTAGGGACGCTCCCGGTTTTAACTACCCTGCCGTTATGATGCCGAAATTTTCAATAATATTCATGTGTTAGAATTATTTTCATGTGTTGAAACTATATTCACGTGTTGAATAGAAATTCATGTGTTGAACGATATTCGTGTTTTGAAATAAATAGTTTTATAATAAAAATCATATTTTTATCATCTATATGAACTATATAAAATAGTCGTGTTTTGAAATAAATAGTTTTATAATTAAAATCATATTTTTATCATCTATATGAACTATATAAAATAGTCGTGTTTTGAAATAAATAGTTTTATGATAAAAATCATATTTTTATCATCTATATGAACTATATAAAATAGTCGTGTTTTGAAATAAATTGTTTTACAATAAAAAATCACATTTTTATTAAATACATGAATTGTTGAAAATAGTGAAGTGTTGAAATAAAGGACTGCTAGATAAAAATATCATTTTTATCAAATCTATAAAAGGGGATATGGTTTTGAAAACGATGAAAGAATTATTTTTATATATATTATATAAATACAATCAAAATGAAGTGAATAACGAGGCTGCAGTTCGTGTTTTGAAACCTTGATTTCAAATGATTAGTGCGGGGGATCCGACATCGGATTTTCTCGAAACCACAACCGTTGGGTTCTCCTTGGAAATACCTTTCCAACGGCGCCAACTTTGTAAAGATCCAACGGTTGGATTGTCTGGAATGTTTAATTCAAATCTGAAGAAAAACAGCGCCATATTGTAAGATGTGTTAAGTAGATTTCTCATACCAGTCCCATGAATGACTCGTAGTTTGTTTCACTTGCAAACTTGGGTGCCCCTATTTCTACACGGACAGCCTTGTATTATGATTTTAGCAGGCTCTTTTTGGATAACTGGAGCTGAAGATGGATTCTATCATTTATCTCTTTTTATGTTGTTCAGCTCCTGTTGTACATATTATGTTTTCTTTTCCGCAGTAGATATTTATGTATAGCTGAACTGTATTTTGTACTAAGTATGATCCTATATACTGTGTAACTCTGATGATTATATTTATCCAATGTATTCTATTGTACATTATCTGGTGTATTTATTTATTTCTATTCTGTTATTATCTGTTTATATGTTATATTCCAAAGATTACCCTTGCCACCGTCTCATCGGGAATGGGGTTGTCACAATATAATGCAAGATCATATTCCGTCCCCTCAAAGTCCAATCTCAAACGATGACTTACAAACTCCTTAGAATAAGTACCATTTTGACCATACAGACCCACATTAGATTTTTTGCACCATAGTAGTTTTTCTTGTCACTTAGTCTAAATGGCTTCAAGTATCAATCATGATTTTCAAAAGTTTCTACCTTTCGCCTTGAATTATATTTTGTCTTTTGGCACCAAAACAATTCTGCTTGCCACTTAGCACAGAAGGCTTCAAGTGACAAGCATAATTTCAAAAGTTTTGACCTTGGGTCTCAGATTATATTTTGTCTTTCGGTACCGTAATAATTTCACTTGTTATATAGCCTAAATAGTTTCAAGTGTCAAATATGATTTTCAAAAGTTTTGACCTTACTTGTGATGACCCCAAACCCCGATGAGACGGCGCAAGGGTAATCTTTGGAATATAACACATAAACAGATAACAGCAGAACAGAAATAAATAAATACACCAGATAATGTACAATAGAATACACTGGATAAATAAAATCATCAGAGTTACACAGTATATAAGATCATACTTAGTACAAAATACAGTTCAGCTATACATAAAATGTCTACAGCGGAAAAGAAAACATAATATGTACAACAGGAGCTAAACAACATAAAAAGAGATAAATGATAGAATCCATCTTCAGCTCCAGTTATCCAAAAAGAGCCTGCTAAAATCAGAATACAAGGCTGTCCGTGTA
Source organism: Allium sativum (assembly GCA_030737875.1). Classification (NCBI taxonomy): domain Eukaryota; kingdom Viridiplantae; phylum Streptophyta; class Magnoliopsida; order Asparagales; family Amaryllidaceae; genus Allium; species Allium sativum. Next base: position 295,342,883 of record CM060919.1, read on the forward strand.
GAAGTAGGGGCACCCAAGTTTGCAAGTGAAACAAACTACGAGTCATTCATGGGACTGGTATGAGAAATCTACTTAACACATCTTACAATATGGCTAATCACAGGACCACGCCACTTTCGCGGAACGGGTTTACTCCATTGGATTGTCAGTGCTTTAAAACAAATAAATCTTTTAAACATCGCAATGCTTTTTATAAAAATGAAGCCATTATAAGACTCAGTTCCCATCACACAATGCAACACAAACCAGAGGATAGAGTTTTACCTTATAATGGCCAAAATATGCTTGATACGAGCAAATAAATCATTAAAAATGTAAATTTTATCGTTTAATTCTTAATCAGACTCCAACTGTAAACTAGTAAGAGAACGATTCCCTAAGTATTAACCCCGAAGGCCAAAACCAACATCAGACCAACACTCAGGAAACCATCCGTCATAGCTCGTTTCCAGTTAGTTTCTAATTTTAGATACAATCATAAATATCAATCATAGACGGCATATGTGCCCCATACCACTATGTCGCCATATATAGGTATACAATCAAAACCGCACGATGTCGTGGATTTCCGTCATGAACCAAGGCAAAAGATAGTCCTTACAGAATTCGAGATACTCTAGCCTGCCCCTAAGGATCAGAATGCATCGACCCTTGGATCGTCAGGGCTGGTTCACCGATGTGGATTAAAATGCCTGAACACTGCGTTTCCCCGCCCTATGGGGCGTCACTGGTCATATCCGACCAAATCATCGGCTCCAAAGAGGCCGAACTAACCGAGGGGTTGGTTCACCGATGTGGATTAAAATGTTAGACACACAGTCCATTTACAAGTCCGTCCTGGGTCTGAACGGAACCGGAGGATCTTTATTCCTCGCACATCCGTACAATCAACATGTACGTCCGGACGGCTACTACTTCAGCCCCGTCAAGGTAGCTACTCCCATCATGAGCATCAGTAGCACCCCTCCATTCGACGTGAAGGTCATCGGTCTTGCACCATCTTCATATCTTCGTTTTTCACTCGTTGAACAATTATTTGAAATGAGAATCAACTCGGCCTTTTCAAATAATTCACGTATATTTAGAATTTCAAATTAATTCATTTCAATGGTTAAATTATTCGTTATCACTAATTCTGTACTTTAATGTAACTTTCACGCCAAACACATTCAACCATCAAATATCACATAAACCAAGCAAATTCGGTTTATTTCCATTGCATATCGTTTATAATATTTTATCACTATTTATCGCTATTTTTATTTATTTAAAAATAGCCAATTCATTCAAAACAATGCTTCAGGCCATAACGCGGTCGTGGCGCTATTTTTCTTCTGATTTGGTTTACACATATTTTATAATCTAACCATTGGATCTTCACAAACTTTATATCATTAGAAAGATCTTTTCAAAACGAATCCAACGGTTTCAGTTTTGGGAAAATCCGACGGTCGGATCTCCCGCACTAATCGTTTGAAGTTACAATTTCAAAATACGAACTACAACGTCGTTATTCGATTTAATTTAATTATATTTATATATATATATATATATAATCGATTCTGGCACTATTTTTCTTTAGATTTGTATTAAACATTCCAGACAATCCAACCGTTGGATCTTTACAAAGTTGGTGTCGTTGGAAAGATATTTCCAAAGCGAACCCAACTGTTGTGGTTTCGGGAAAATCCGATGGTCGGATCTCCCGCACTAATCGTTTGAAATCACGGTTTCAAAGCATGAACTGTAGCTTCGTTATTCGATTTATTTTAATTATATTTATATATATATAAATATAATTCTCTTCGATTTCGAAACCATATCCATTTCATACGTTTGATAAAAATGATATTTTTATCCAACAAACATTTATTTCAACACTTCACTATTTTTAACAATTCATGTATATAATAAAAATGGGATTTTATTGTAAAATGATTTATTTCAAAACACGATTATTTTATATAGTTCATATAGATGACAAAAATATGATTTTTATTATAAAACAATTTATTTCAAAACATGACTATTTTATATAGTTCATATAGATGATAAAAATATGATTTTTATTATAAAACAATTTATTTCAAAACATGAATGTCGTTCAACACATGAATTTCTATTCAACACATGAATGTCGTTCAACACATGATTTCTATTCAACACATGAATTTCTATTCAACACATGAATTTCTATTCAACACACGAATATAGTTTCAACACATGAAAATAATTCTAACACATGAATATTATTGAAAATTTCGGCAGTATAACGGCAGGGTAGTTTAAACCGGGACCGTATCGATGTACGGCTCCTCGCTCTACCTTAAAACCTTGCGGTTTTTGACAATGGGGATTTCATGCATCTAATTCGCACGCAGGCGAGCATGTTTTCTTTCATTTCCACAACCTATTCTAATTTTGTTTTCAACCACAAATTGGTATTTTTCAACCATAGTCAATCATTCTCAACCACAAACAATTCTATAAACCATTCGTATTATTCACCAAATTTCACATCAACCAAATAATCCAGACAATATCACAACCAGTAATTATCATCCATGGTATGTGGACGAGGGGAGTATATATATATATATATATATATATATATATATTCGTATATAAATATATTTCAATTCACTTCAATTCATTTTAATGTCATTTCATCGCATATATAATTTTTACAACGCATATATAACTTATACATCGAACATACAACTTATACAACGCTTATACATGAGGTGTACAACGCTTATATAACTCATACATCGACTATATAATTTATACATCATTGTTTTCCATATCGTTTATAATTTGGAAATCTCACATTGGGTTCCACTCCACCAAAAATTGCAGAAGGCTCAGAAAAATACGCGGTCTCTTCTGAAATGTAGAAGACATCCACACGAGCCCATTGTCTCTTGTTTCACTGAATTTCATCAAGAAACAAAAAAGATATGATTTTTACAGTGAAATCAAAAACCGTAGCGCTTTAAAGTGCTATAGAATAGTTTAAATAATATACACAGTTACCTCCACTGTTTTGTTTGAAACTAGGTCACGCGATTTCGTGAAATCCGTGAAGCGAGATGAAGATCAAAGTGCACCACGATGTCGGGCTTCGAAAACCGCACCTAGGGGTCCCCGCGTCGTTGAACTCGAACTGGTAGTTGGAGAGCCACGGCGGTTCGAACGAGACAACTTTGTGGGACTGTATCTTCACCAATAACGAACGGTTGAGGGTGTGGTTGGTACTGATTTGAAGAGGAAGGGATGCTCTACAAAATTTTCAAATGGAGCTCGCGATTTCGTCGTGTGGATGAGGAGATAGGGAGGAGAGAAGGAAGAAGCGGCGGCCGTCGTTTATTGTGGGGGGGGAGAGGAATTACGGGGAGAGAGAAATTTATGAGGCCCAATCATATTTTTTTCTTTTATTTATATATTTTTAAATTTCTAAAATGCTCTCTTTCAAACACGAACCCAAATCCAGACCCAACGACTGTCGTCCCTAGCTAAATACCCCCATTCCGAACACAACGGGATATGTTTCGTAGGCCCATTCAACTGTTTCAGTCAGTTTTTCTTCAAATTAAAATATAAAACATTCAATATTTGATTTGAACGTACATTTCAATTTGCCGGGGCCACATACTGATTCTAAAAATTCCAAAAAAATAAATCTAGCTATGTCCTGGCGATACGGTCCCAACAAAACTAGTTTCGTCGAATTCTGAGACCGTTTGAAAAATGGCCATTTTCGGGTCGATCCAATTTAACAGAAATTCACCAAACACATTTCCCTTCGCCACACTCACATATTAGCTTCAAAAATTTTGTAATTTGAAACCTAGCAATAGTTTGACATCCCGGATCCAACAAAAGTGGTTTCGTCGAATTCCGAGGTAGTTTGCAAAATGCCTATTTTCACGGGCTATATAAATTTTATAGCGACCTTTCTGAAAATTCATTTGGCCATAACTTTTGACTCCTGCTTTGAAACTTTGATTTTTCAGATTCATATTCACTAACAGATTTAAATATTTTTGGTTTCACTAAAATCCGTTTTATTTTACACCCGGTATAGTCAGTCAAAGTTTGAATTGAAATTTTGAAACTGCCGCGCCATTTCAAGCCTTGTTTATAATTTGAAATAATTATATTTATTTTCAAAATTCGATTCAAACATACTTTTTGTCATTACTATTTAAAATATTTATTTTAAATACTTAAAATTCACTATTTTAGCCAATTTAAATTTTTTAAACTAGTTCAGGTTTTCTGGGTTGTTACATTACTATCCTAAATTAGATTGCGCTTTTCGATGCCAAAACAGTTTCGCTTATCGCTTAGTCTGTATGGCTTAAAGTGGAGCAATTTTTTTGAAAGTTTTGACCTTATAGTCTTAAATTAGATCTTTACTTTCGACACCTAATTTCGCTTTCCACTTAGCCTAGATGGCTTTAAGTAACAAACACACTTTTCAAAGTTTTAACCTCATAGCCTCAAATTAGATTTTGCATTTGGACAATCAAATTGTTCCATTTAACTCCTCTCCTAAATGGCACTCAAAAGTCTTATTTTTCAAAACCAGGTTAAAATTGGTCTTCTCAGTGCCCTAACAATTCTATTTAGAACTAAGTGTCATGATTAATCCCATACATATCGTGCAAGCTAAACTCACAAAAATATTAGAGAAAATTAAACTATAAACCACTTGTATCAAAGTTCACTTCATATTATGAAGTAAACTTTGAAGGGCATGTGTTGCACCAAAATCTCGACGATACCTACATCGATATCTTCTTATAGAAAAGTCCTACCCCCATTAGTTATATGTGGTAAGGGAATTATATTGCTTAAATAAATAAATGACAATCAAAATAAGCTCGAGCCCAAAAGAAATAACATTATAAGCGAGAGTAACAGATCAATAAACGCCTTTAAAATAACAACTCATAATAACTTTAAATCAAAGTCACCCAATAAATCACACTAACAATCCAAGAAAAAAAAATACTCCACCAAGTGTGTCATGGTATACTAGTTATAAATATGCTGTTATCTTAAAGCAGAAAGATTTTCAAACTAATCTAAGAACCAAAAAACTAAATTGTTCTTTCTTATATTGGAATCCTCTTTAAAAAATATTAATGGAGCAGATGTATGAATCAAATGTAATAAGCCTCTCGGTTACACAAAGTTGACTTAATAAGAAAATGACAATGAATGTAGAGAAATTCAATTTGAACCACTATAAACATCTTATTCTATCATAGCTTCTTCAACTTAACCACCCCCATGTGCATATAGGAATAGATCTATTAGGCCTTAAATTAGATTTGAGAGCTCCTCTCCCCCCTCACTACTTTCTATGGTTCTACCTTTAAGAGGTCTCTATAAGGATCATTTTCACCAAAAAAAACTCTTATCTTGGTCTTCCTATTAATCTATTGCTTAACTTAAACAAGTGACCTCTTTTCTTTCATCTATGAGAGAATGTCTCCAATTCATTGTCGGATCTAATTCTCCTTCCATTTCTTTCGGTCTTATCCTATCCTCATGAGAAGAGTTAGTAATTGATGTCTATATTCAAAGCCAGGTGTTCCCACAAAACAAAAACGTTGGACTACTTGTCCTTTACTTAATAAACAAGGTTACTTTCCTTGCTAACCCTTCTCGCCAAGAAAAGAAGTGCAATAGTAGTTGAACTAAAGTTATATAATAAGAAAAAGGTTCAAGAGACTATCTCATTTTTTCCATCTGCAGCCATACTTTTTCAATTCGACTACGGGAACAACTTATTTCGATACCATCAATGACTTACTAGAAGCCTTTGCCAAATGCACCCCTAGAAATTGTGAATGATAAGAAGATTAAACTTAAGATAAAGGGGAGAACATTCTCTACCTGGTAAAGTTGGAATCACTTAGATCTGATACCATAGCACTGGGACAGTACCGTAAGCATCTTGTGGTAGCCAATATGCCTCCTGCTTGCCTTGAAAGTGGCTTAATACCTTTATAGTAAGGGAATGCAGTTGAAACAGTAAGAGGTATTTTTTAAGTTTGGATTGACTTTACAATAATTCGCTTTCCATTGAACAACAATAACCTACTATTAATATTAGGTCTCCTCGATCTGCTACACTGCCTCCATCCTTGATTTGATCTTCCATAGCTTGTCCATTGTTTTTCTTCACTATAGGTTACCTGCGTTAACTTTATGGCCGCGACAACGTGAATGAGTGAGTTAAGATTGTAAGATTGAATAAAGTACGTAAGGTAGCTGCATTCCCAATTGGCCCTTGAAAGGACATAATTTGCATTACGTCGACACCAACCATGACAACCATTACACACGAAAGGTGGAAGTCACAAAAGAATACATCACTCTTAAGCACTCAATACTTTCTCTAACAAGAGAGAGAGATGACGAATGTATAGACTCACTATTAAATTTGGGACATAGATTTCCTTAGTTTGGATAAGACGAGTTTATGTGGATTTCTATGGTGCTCCATATAATTATTCAACACATCAGGATTTTTTATACTAGGCTCTCTGCGGTCTATATATGGAGGTTCCTAGTATACCAAGTCCAAGTTATTGATAGCTTAGTATATCAAGTGCAATATATTGCATCGATGAACGTTGGTAAATAAGTCCACAAATCCTACAAGTCCTAAGAAAGGATAGAAAAGAGAGGGAGTTTACTCGATTGATAGGGAGAGGAGAGATCAGCACAATTGAGTCGTTTCTTTGATTATTGCAATCGAATATATACCACATCACCCATTCAAGAGCTATGGTTTTCAATCATACTCATTGAAATTCTTCCTATATAGCCAAAGCCATAAGGTCAAAGCCACTCTCGAGTCTGTTCGTAAGACTTCCTTTGCCCTACGATTGCATTCATAAGGATTTCCTTATTACTACAGCTTGAGATAAAAGAATAGAAATATAAAGCATAAGATCTCCCTACGTTTGAGTCTCTCTATGTTCTATAGAGGAGACCAAGAGAAACGTACCGAGAACTCAACAGGCTTAGCTAGGAAACTGCCTTTGGTCAGAATAGGTTTATAGCAAAAGAGATCTTTCCGTAGACAAAGAGATTTCCGAGAGAGATATAACTATAACTTATGCACCCACCCAATCATGACTATGGATAGCGAAGAAAGAGAACAAAACAATTTGAAATATGCCTTAAAACTACCCAATCAATCAGGGAGAGCAATCGATAGGGAGCTAAGGGGAAAGCAGTGAAGTGAAAGGAGAACCTAACAACAGTATTCATAGAAGAAAGCTCTTATGTAATCCAACTTTAGGGCTTAGGCATACTGAAACCAGCTCCAACTAGTTAATCCAACTCCTTCTTACGAAGTTGTTAATAATTAGCTAGTAAGTCCAGTATATTAATTAGGCATCGATCAATCGCTTAAGTATCCATTTTGTTCGGCTGAAATCATCTCAATTGGCATTCCTTAGCTCTTCGAAGTTTAAGCATGATTTTGAAAAGCTAGATTTAGAAAATGAGTTCTTCCTTGTAACAACTCGAATCTTAGTACCCTTTGAGTCAACCAAATACAGCACAAGTCTAACTCAGATTGCACTAAACCCGATATGTTCAAGAAAGAAATTGCAATGAACCAAAGCTTTTAGCAAAATTATTTTAATCTTGTTTAAAAGTGTTTTGCTGAATTTAATTGGAGTTAGTAGGGTTTCTGGTCTGTGTGCATGTGTGTGCGCACATGTGTACAACAGGGTCATGCACAAGGCAGATCCACGAATTCCAGGAAAGACAATATGGTTTGAATATGTGTATATGTATTCCATGAAATTAAGTAATCCGGTCAAAAGAATTTGAGATAATATACAAATACATGTATATGGTAAAAATAAGTTGCACAAATTTAAATATGTGTATATGCAGATTTAGAAAGAAGGTCATTATACCCAATTTGTTATTTTGTCATGACATGGTAGGAAAAAGGGGGAGGAAAATGATTTTAAATAAAACAGTTTCTCTTTATTTCTGAAAAGTAATTCATTTTTCGTCTAGTAGCTTTTCACCTCGGGCATTAATAGAAAATAAGGCCGAAATAGGATGGATAATATTCAACAATTAGTATGATGTGTTAAGGGTAAAACTGAGTTTAAGCAAACCAAACCCCTAGGAATTAAAGCAGTATAAGTAAGGGTATTCAAGCAGAATTCAGTTGCCTAGAAAACTAAAGGGAAATTTTACATATAACATATTAATACAAAGGAGAAAGGCTTGGGAAGCAAGGAAAGAGTTCTCTGGTTTCTAGCTTAAAAGGAGAATGTTTTTAGTGAGCAATCTCACTCATAACAAGTGGCATTAAGTCCTAAGATAAAGAGGCAGCTAATATCTTTTATATTCTGTATATTTTTGGTTTTAAACCATAAGTAAATCCTCTGTTTAGATGTTTTTATGCATTGCTTGATTATATAACATGGGTTTAAGTGTTTTGCTTAATATATTCAAGCCAATTTGATCTATTGAATAAAAAGTGTTTTGAAAGCCTAAATGGTTATGCAAATGATACTGATATATGGCAAACCATCATGAAAAGAAAATATGGGCTATGATATACACATGTACAGGTGCTGAGCCTCAATGTTAAATGATTAAGAGTGCAATAGAATTTTCTAAGCGTTGAACTCTTGTCAAAAATGCCAAAATCTATGTTTTAATTAGGGTTTGGATTCTTTGAAATCAGTTTACTCCTGGTGGCATAAGCCACTAAAATATTCCAAAAAAGACATACCAATATCAGATGCATAAGGCCATAGACATATATAGAAATATATATATATATATATATACATATATATACATGAATACTTATTTTATGACAACACACCTATTTGATTTCCTTGTTGGTTGCATAATTGATAGTTGTTTTTCTGGGTGGGTGATTGCTTTGCCTGTTCATGTAATTTTGATTATAGTCAGAATTTGGCATCATGAGATAAATTATGACTGAGATATTGCATCATATTCAGTTTAATGGATGCTAGAAAATAAAGAAAAATACATAGTAACTAAAACTAAGGGATATTGGTCAAAAAGGCTGCCGAATTGCTTGTACTTGAGCTACAAGTTTGACACATGGCTTGATTAAGTCATGAGATCTTTGTGTAATGGTGTCAATTAGATCATTACAATGTGTCCCAGTGATTCATATATGCAAATGAGATCAGGGTTTAAATTAATTAATCCATAAAGTAAAAATGATAAAGAGGAAACTTGAGTTTTCCTGGTACTTAAGACAATCATATGGCAAGTGTACGGGATTAGATGATCTTAATCAGATTGATTTTACTATGTTTATAATATGACCAAAATAATGTTATGTCTTTGTATGTGTTTTATATTTAATTATTTATGGAATCTGAAGAGTAATGTGTGCACATGCACAATAAAACCAGACCTGCACACATGAAAATGTTATTCCAATTAGAATTTCTATGTATTTTCCTCTCAGTTTATCATTGAAATTGTGAATGAAGTTGGTCATACCAGACAAACTAGTCTGACCCTATTTTTCTCATGGCATATGGGGTACCTCATTTTATAATAAGGCAGCCTCTATTGCTTTTTCAGGTAATGAAGGTGCTACGTAATTTGGGTTAGAGTTATGGCTTGTTTTCATGGAAATTGGCATGCTTAAGTTTAGACAAATAAGAGCTCTGGAAGTGTTTGAATCTGCATGAATTTCTAAGAAATATTTTATACCTTTTATGTAAGAGGATGATATATATATATGGTTATTCTGGGTATGGTCTTGTAATAGTTTTGGTAAAATTTAATGTATTAGCTCATGTTTGGATTTGAATTGTGTTCTTATTGATATTTTTCTAGCTGAAAATTGGGTAATACGTATATTTCGAATTATAAAAGATTAATTAATATTATGTACTAGTCAATCTGGAGTCATTAAACAAGGTTAAGTGTATATGGAAGCATCTTCACATGTCTAGATTAATGGTGCATCTATTTGTTCAAATTTCACTTCAAAAAGATGCATATTTAAACCACTTGACTCGGCACAACCCATTTGGGCTAGCCAGGGCTTTAGGTTTGCACAAGCATTAGAAATTCTGGGATTAATCATGGCTGGGAGAGCTGAAAATGACGTTACATGGAACCAATTCAAGGTGCTAATTGAAGCCAGATTTGTGCCTGCATCTGCTAAAACAACATTGCTTGAAGAGTTTATAAAGCTTAGGCAACGGAATTTAAGTGTCATTGAGTACACTTAGAAATTTGTAGGGTTATCTAAGTATGGAGCTACGTTAATAGTTGATGAAGCTTCTAAAAATGGCAGACACATCAGGGGTTGAATCCATGATTGAGTAGAGCCATACTGTAGTCTAGTGGAATTCCAAATTAACTTGCTTCCAGGAGCAAGTCCAATGATTAAGAAACCCACTAGAATAGGGTCAAGTGATCTAATAGAATTAAAGAAACAATTAGAGGAAATAGAATAATAAGGCTTCATTAGGCCAAGTAACTCTTGCTAAGCGGCACCAGTGGTGTTTATGAAAAAACAAGATGGTTCTTTGAGGTTATGCATAGATTATAGGGAATTAAATAAGTTGACCATTAAGAATATGTAACGGCCCGCAAATCCGTGCTATCTGAATTGACTAATAACACCACACGTCCAACCCAAATTGCACAGAAATACGAATCATTATTAGAAAGAAGTTAGAGGATGAGAAATAGAAAGAAAGAAATATTAGAATAGAAGAAAAACGAAGATCACAAACTCACAGCGGAACGAATAAAATATGTTATATAATATAACTCTTGAAATACAAATCAGTAACTTTATATACATACCATCATCAGAGCACAACAGTCATTTCTGGAACAGTTATAAACACCTGTTTCCAGATACAAACAAGGTCCACAGCGGAATATATGATAGTCTATATCTAACTGGTGAAGCCTCCTGCTTCCAGCTCTTCCAAGGGAATCTGAAAAAAACCTAACTACTTGACTGCCCGTACAAATTTGGGCACCCAAGAGTTTAGGGAAAACAAAACAAAATAAACTCTGGGTCAGTCATGGGACTGGTGTGAGTAAACTCCAACCACTTGTTTAACTTTCAAAACTCTTTTCGAAAGAAAAGATAATAGTAAGACCAGCCCACACATAAACATGGACGGTTTTTACCTTACTATAACCCAAAAATACTTTGATACGAAAGTCCAGTGATATTATAATAATGTCTACATCAAGTAAATAACCAAATAGCAGAACGCTTGCATCTCACGCTCCACATATATAGTATAAAATCAAAAACCGCATGGCGCTTACTGGAGACTGGATTCCAACATGACAAGGTATGGGACCACCTTCCGATGATGTATCTCTAGAGGCGAATACACCTGGGTTCAACAAGAACGTCTTGCAACCCGGCCCACACATGACTGACCACTCATTTCGCTTGAGTGTATCGAATGTATACCACCAACGGTTGGACTCAAACCACCGTTTCCCGAATGGGCAGAATCGATAGATTTAGAAACAAAAGGAATTTCTCTAGATAGGTGATTATACACCCTAATGGGTGCGACCCACATAGCCATGCTGCCTGCCCGATTTTTGTCCTTTCCCGGTTGTTGAGGCCTGAGGCTACGAATACTTACCATTCATTGATAGCACAATCACTTTGAATGCCACATTGTCAGATCCGTTAATCACTAGTTGAGTTTGCACAAATATTCTGGATATTATGCTAAGGGATAAATCCGTTGCAACCATATATATTCATACAGACCAACCCATTTGATCATTGGAAATACTCTGTCAGACATTCGTCCATTTACGTTCGTTCTGGGACTGAACGAAACCGAAGGCACTATTTCTATTACTAGAAAAGCTCTTGCACTTTACTCCGTCTTCAATATATTCAGCATCTTGGTTCGCAACGCTTATGCCGATACGGAGTGGTTCTTCGGATAATAATCCAACCGGTCTCTCCATATTGACAACGATGGTCAAAAACTTCGATAGTCTGTGATTTAACTATCGAATAAAAACAAGTGTTCATCCAAACATATCAAACAAATCACTGGGTTCTTAAATTAATATTTCATTAATTTAATCTCTTCTCCATTTCCATAACACTATTTGTTAACCAAATATTTTCAATAACCATATTGGTTCTTATGCCATTTGGAAAACGTTTCCAAATATTAACTCCTTTTATTTTCTATATATTAGAAAATGTCTCTATTTGCAATTGAAAACCATTTCAATCACTTATCTCTATTCCTTTTTGTTTACAATATTCGATTTTTATATTCACTTTCCTATCGAATATTCAATACGTCGATACAATGATTTCTAATTATCAAAATATCTTAAAAATATTCTAACTTCTTAAATTTCCGGAAAATTTCGCCATAACCTCCCCTGTATCGGGAGCATCGGGAAATTTCAAATAGCTTCCCGGTATCTTCTAATCTCAAAAAGAAAAAGAAAAAAACCAAGCGGCTTGCCGATACGGCGCATAAAATCTCATATATGAATTAAACATGTACCTTATTGTCGGGCACATACATTAAAAGTCTTCATATACTTTATATACTTCATTCCATACCTGTCCAACACCTGTTCACCTGTTTCCAATTCAATTCGATACCATCTAATCGTTTGAATTCAGTTTCGCCCATTTATTCTTTAAATCGGCCATTTGGCTTATTTCACTTCTTTGTTGAACATAACATGTTCAAACAAAATATTTAACTCGTTCATAACCAAATTGAATTTCAATTTCAATTCTAGTTCTCTTTCTGATTTCGAATATAAATTTTTAAAACGAATTCACTTATTCGAAGTCCAATATCGTTTCAACATTTCATTAACTAATTTCTATTCAAATCAGTTAATTCTACTCAATAATCAAAAATACGATTTCTGATTTCTGTTTCAAAAATCATATTCATTTATACAACTTGAATTCGCATATATTTTACAACTCAAATCTGAAATTTTCTAAATAGCAATTCAGATTTCATTTGCTTAAAATCCTTTTATAAGACGAAATAAACCGTTATGGTTTTTAAATAGTTCTGGCGCTGTTTTTCTGAAAATTTGATTTTGACATAACTCAAAATCTATACGACGAAATTCATATTTTTCTCTTTCATTAGAAAACTATTATCAAATCGGTCCTGACGTTTCTTGTTTCGAGGAATTCCGACCCCAATTGAGTTCTGTATACTCGATTGAAGTTCGAATCGCCAATTTACGAACTGCAGCGCTGCGACGAGTTCATTTTAATTATATTTATATATATAAACCTTAAACTTCGTTAAAATGAATTCAACTCCATTTTAATTCTATTCGAATTTCTAATATTCAATCTCCAATTTCCTTTATTTGAATTTCTTGATTCAAATTCCAATTTCTTTGAATTCTATTTTCAACTCCCAATTTCTTTGATATTCAAAATCAGTACTTGAATTTCTATTTCAAATTTTTATTCGAACTTCATATTCAATTCTATTTGAGTTATATATTCAAATTCTATTTCGATTATATTTGAAGTTTATATTCAATTCTTCTTTGAATTCTAAATTCAAATCCATATTCAATTCTCTTGAATTCGATATTTCACATTTCATTACAATTCTACCTTGCAATTCTATATTCAAATTCATTTATTCAAATTCTATTTGAACTGCTACATTCAGACTCCATATTTGAACTCTATTTGAAATTCAAATATTCAAACTCCCTTTAAATTCTATTTGAAATTCAAAATGTTTCAAATTCCACTTTCTCTTCTTTGAAATTCTTAATATTTCAAATTACATTTCTTTTATTTGAAATTCCATTTTGAATTTCCTTTATTCCAATCCCATTCGAATTCCTTTGAATTCAAATCCTATTTCAATTCCCTTGAATTCAAATCCCATATTTAAATTCCTTTGAATTCAAGTTCTATATTTGAATCCCTTTTGAATTTCTATAGTCAAATTCTCTTTCAATTATATTTGAATTCAAATTTCATTGCAATCCTATTTTTGAAATTCTATTTTCAAAAGTCTATTTCAAATTCTCTTTTGAAAATTCTGTCTTGAAATTCTATTTCAAATTCTATTTGGAAATTCTATTTCAAATTCTCTATATTCAAACACCATTTGAAAGTTCTATATTCAAATCCACTTTGGATTTTCTATTTTACTTCTAAATTCAAATTTCCATTTCCTTTTCTATTTGAATTCAAATTCTATATTTAAATTTCCTTTTGAATCATATTTTCAAATCTCTATAGTTAACTTCATTGAATTCTCTTTATTCAATTTCTTTAAACAAGTCTCGACTTCGATTCCTTTTTGAAATCAATATCTCTATTTTCCTTTTGAAGATAGATTTCCCATTCCAATTTTCACACTTGTATTTCTATTTCTGAATTATCAAATGATAATTCTTTTCACTTCATTTATAACTTCGTTATAAAAGAATTATTTATAAACTTCGTTTATAAAGAAACTACTTGTTTTATTTTTCAAAACAAGTTTATATTTTTATTTCCCTTTTAAAAATTCAAATTCTATTTAAAAAATAGAATTTTCCCTTTTTAAATCTCAAATATCCTTCCACGATATTTTTAAATATCATTACTTAAGCCCAGTGATATTTAAAACAATCAAATCACCCAATTTCAATCATTTGGTTTTTAACACATCATATATGAATATATGAAATCAAGCAAATAAACAAACAGATAATATATTTTTGAGGAATCCAGTTGGATTCCTCCAACCTGTTTTCCTGCATCCACAGATGTTAGCACATAAATAATACCCATTCTGCTTCGTGGCAGAATATCGCGGTATAGAAGGTCATCCACTAATCATAGCGTGGGGCGTATAGGGTAATCATCCGCTATGAAACTGCGGGCATCCGCTAATGAGACTGCGGGAATCCAACCAATCAATCAACCCAATATATATATATATATAGCCTAAATAACTAATATATATAAAGCAACCAGAAAACATTCACACAAGCAACAGACAATTATTTTTAATGAAATAAAAATAATTCTAAAGGTGAGTGAGATTTACTCACCGGAGTTTGCAGTTGTCGAATATCCTGTTTATTTCCAAATCATCGACTATGAATCTTCTCGAATGAATTCGCACCTACGATAATTTGATTTAAATTTTCTGATTAATATTTATTTAAATTAACTATTTAAATAAATAAATTACTTTCCTATATTTTCCTTCTTCTTTTACTGGTTATTAATTGAAACCTTACTTAACAAATAAAATTAAACTAACCTACGTATCTTTAAACACACATATATATATATGTTAGGTTTTCTTGAACAAATAAATAACACATTTTAATTGTTATTTTTTTTTCCATTTTTATTTATGATTTTTGACATAAATCAAACTGTTTTCATAAAAGAAACATAACTAAACTAATATCTAAATAAATTCACTTTAAATAGATTACCAATTGTATAAATTAATTTCCTATATTATTTAAAATGAAAATAAAAATTACCTTAATTCTTTTCTGAAATTTCAAAAATAGGAGAAAAGAACAAGCCTCTTCTCCCTTGCTGATTTCGGGTTCGACCTCCCCAAAAACTAGTTCGAGTCCAGTACCCTGACCTCCATCGCTCGCATCACTACGTCGATCTTCTGAGGCTGCCATGCCCTTTCATCCAGCTAACCGAACAAGACCTCAACTTCAGCGACGTCATCAACGATGATGTCCTAGTTTGAACTCCAGATCGCGATATTCCAACCAATGCCCTAAATCCAACCATCACACCCCCTTTCGAGCAAGCGTCGCACCCTTCCAGTAACTCAAAATCGCCTCAGCCCATCGAACCACTCCAGTGCCATTGACTGAAAAGTGCGACAGTACCCTAGCCTCCCATCGCCTAATTGGAATATCAGGAACACTGACCGAGCTCCCCAATTCATCGCAACCCCAGATCCTACCTGATAAAATCGAATTCGCTCATCTCCTTTCAAACATCGCGCAGTCCAATCGAGGCGCAGGCGTGAGCATCGAACCCAGAATTTCCAAGCCCAAATTCCTATTCGAATTCCATACCGCAGTCATTCGCGCTCGAGATTAGGTCATAACCAAAGTGATCGAATTCGATTCGTTTAGCAAGGGATTGGGATTTGATTTCTTTAAATGTTCAAATGGCGGCCAGTTTTGATTTATTTATAGAAGAAAGAAAATGGAGAAATGAAGACAGAGGAGGGGTCGCGATTTATAGACAACGGAGGGGACAAGTTTTTAATGCGTGGTCGGCCAAAGTACATGACTATCTTTTTAAAGGATTTAAAAAGATTTTTGATTTTGATTTTGATTTTAAATATATTTTAGTTTAATTTGATTTGACCACAACTTAATACGATTTGATATATAGAGATTTTCACTTTAATTTATACAGATATCGATTTGATTTTGATCCTATCCACTGATAAAATAAATCGGGGTTCTCAATTAAAAATCGTGAACCGCTATTTTAGCGTACCGACCGTCGTTATAATGTTATAACGCTATTTTGAATTCAACGAAATAGATTATACAATTTAATTTGAACGTATATTTAAAATAGCCATGTTTAATCAATTTAAATTCAAAACAAATAATTTCTTTGATAATAAATTATTTTTATAATCATCTATATTCAAATACAATTAATACTGATCATCTGAATTGTTTTGATTTAATTCTAACTTCGAATTGAACTATTTTAAATTCTTGTATTACGATGATTATCAAAATGAATCGTATTTCGATTATTTAATCGATAACCCAATAAAATACCATTTATATTATAAATTCAATATTTAAAACCATACTAAATATTTAAAATAAATTGACTAAAAATCCGGGTCGTTACAGAATAAATATCCATTACCTAGAATTGATGATCTTTTTGATGAATTAGCTGGATCAAAAATATTTTCTAGGCTTGACTTAGCCTCTGGTTTCATCAAATGAAGGTAGAAAAATCCATTATTAAGTATACAACATTTAACACTATACATGGGTTGTATGTATTTTTGGTTATCCCCTCTGGATTAACTAATGCACCATCATATTTTGTTGATTTAATGAATATAACATTTAGAGATTATCTAGATAAATTTATGCTAATTTTTATAGATGATATTTTGATTTATTGAAAAATAGTGGAAGAGCACAAAAACCATTTACATTAAGTTTTAAGCAGATTAAGACAAAATGATTTGAAAGCAAAATTTTCCAAGTGTACATTTTGGAGAGAAAAGGTAAATTTTCTTTGGCATGTTATTTCTGCACAAGGCATTTCAGTGAATCCAAGTAAGGTAGAGGCAATGGAAACTTGGAAAAGACCCAAAACAGTGAGTGAGGTAAGGTCATTCATGGGGATGGCTGGATATTATAGAAGGTTATTAAAGATTTTTTGAAGATTTCAACACCACTCACTAATTTAACTAGAAAAGAACAAGCTTATGTTTGGACAAAAAAATGTGAGAAAGCTTTTGAAGATTTAAAGGAGGCATTAGCGAATGCTCCAATTATTAAAGTACCTGAGGGAAACAATGATTTAGTAGTGTACACAGATGCATGTGGATATGGTGTAGGGGCAGTATTGACGCAACAAGGTCAAGTAGTCGCATATGCATCAAGGCAACTGAACCCCATAAAATTAACATGCAACACAATGTAACAACCCAGAATTTTGGCAACATAAATTAATTATTAGAATTTCAAAAATAGGAATTTCTACAAATGATGGAATTTGGCCGCAAGACTTTACCCGTTGCATTCGTCTTGGAATTTCAATTAACTTTCATGTTTGGAGTTTTGCTAATGGAGTCCGTATGAAAAGGTTACGGACGAAATACGAAAACGGACGGAAAATAAATAAACTAGAATTTAAACAAAAACTATACCATATATGAACAGCCGATCTAGGCATATGATCGCCCAGTAGGCCGACCGTGGCGGTCGACGGCGGTCCACCACCATGGTCGACCTACTGGGAGATCAGATGCACAGTGACGGTTGGGTCATATAGGGTTTGGTTTATTATATTATAAAAAAACGAATGGATGAATATAACTTAAAACTAATCCAATGGTTCAAGGCCATTTCCACCCCTATAAATAAAGGGGTAGATCACCATTGCCTTCCATTCAAATCTATAGAGGTAGCGGAGCTCTGCCATTTTTCTTCCTCCTTTAACCTAATTTCTAAATAAAATATATTCATATATATATATATACATCAAATCAAATCAAATTCAGATTTCTTCGCTCTCTTCCCTTTTCCTTATATTTCTTCAGACCTAGAATTTCCCCCTTTCTAGATATATTGTAGATTTATAAGAATTTGGGGATTTGTAAGCCTAAAAGGTTTAAAACTCAGAAATTGGAAGCTATAAGATGAGTGGAAAATTTACTAATATAAATATAATGATTTACTTATTTTGTTTGAATCCAATCTATGTTTTATGCCTATCAGATCTGCTAATTTAAATAATTGTAAATTGTGGCAACCATCAGATCTGATTATGAATATGTTTAAAATTTGTAAATGATAAAGTTGGATTACGTATACCATGAATTGTAGGAATTTAATATATTTTCCCCACATATTCCTACAGTCATGTCATGAAATATGTTGTACATGTTACATATATAGCACAGTGGATGTAACACCCCGTGAATTCTATAACGTTAAGCTTCACAAATTAAAGTGTAATTAATTCTAAGTAAAAGAATTAAGGGAAATGAGTTACACCATTGCATTCGTCTTGGAATTCTGCTTGAAATAGAGTTCGAGTTTGCGTGAAACGGACTCCGTATGAAGGAGTTATGGCCTTCAGAAGTTTCAGAATAAAATTTAAATTCAAACAGCTCAGTTTAAAATTCAAAATTCGAATTTCAGGTTCAAACTGGGCTGGGCGGGAAAATTCCCGCCCAGAGACCAGGTCGACCATAGGGTCGACCATGGTGTCAACCTGGCCTCCCCAGGTCGACCATAGTGTCGACCTGGGTGTCGACCTGCCAGTCGACCTACCTGGTCGACCTGGCTGGCTAGGTCTAGCTCTAGCTCGAATTTCTGTGGCTCTGTGTGTCACTAGGGCTAACGTGTCACCTCTTGATTGGCTCTTTGAACTTTGTATGGCCTAGATTCCTCCTGGCTTCATCTAACGACTCAAAACAATTTAAAAATCTATAAATACACCCTAAATCTCAACTGGAAATTCACACAAAAAATAAGATGGGAGTCGTCATGCTGCCAGGGAGGAATTGAACATAGCCGTCAAGAGAGAAAAGCCTAAGAGACGAATCAGATTAAGAAGAAGATAAAAGTTTAATCAAATTAATCAGCGCAAGTTAATCTACCCAAAGGAGCGCATCTCAATTTCAAAATTCAGAATCCAGAATTCAAGATTCTGCATTCGTTGTAAGTATAGTGACCTTTCAGAATATGAATAAAAACTGTGATGTGATTCGATGTAAATGAAAATAGAATTGTGTTATTGTATGAATATGATATAAATTCTATGTATTGTAATGATTCTATTATGACTTGTGTATTGATATTTGTGGCCTAAATTGATTGATGCAAGCCTATTGAACAATTATACATGAAAACAATGGCACTTGCAAGTTTGTGGCAAAAACTAGAAATTGACCCCTTTATGTTTATATCGATGTCATGGACTATATACATTCCTTTAGTCTAAGTTAGAACTTATGTAAACATGTTATAGATTTGAGACCTTTTATGCCTACATGATCCAAAACCTATAGACACATTCTTATGCTTATTTGCAAGTATAATTGGATCTATGTTAAGTATCGTTTGGGTTTCATAAACTATGCAAGTTCATGTTGAAATAGTGTAACGAAAAAGAATTTCGCTCGATCCGAATCAGTCGCTAAACCGATCTAGACCGTTCGAAATGCCTGATTGTTTTGAGAACACGACAAAATAGAACGCAGACAGAAGAACATTTCATTGTATATTACAACAATTTCATCAGAATACAAGAATATACATTGTATAAAGAAATAATATACATTCGATAAATATCAAAGATTACGATACACTACATAGCAGCGGAAAATAATACAATACACAACTGAAGGAGATATACAGATACAAAGCTTTCCGGATATCCTTCCAGCTGTAAACCAGGATCCTATGAGTATAAATCTGCAAAACCAAAACTACTAGCTGCCCGTGTCAAAATAAGGGCACCCAGAGTTTAGGTTAAAGCAATAGACTCCAGGTCAGTCATGGGACTAGTGTGAGAACTAAAACAGTTATTAATCTTTATTTTAAAGTTAGGTAAATCAAGGGACCACCCGCTAACGCAGAACGGGTTTCCTCCCAAGAACACCAGTGCATAAAACAACAACGCAATGCTAAATAAAGAAAAATGAAGCTATTATAAGACCCAGTTCCCATCACACAATGCAACGCAAGCCGGAGGATAGGGTTTTTACCTTATAATAGCCAAGAATGCTTGATACATTTAAAACAAATCATTTGATACTATTATAAGTGCATAGTGTATAAAACAACTTCAAATCATAAGTATCAATCATAGGCGGCTGTAACGACCCAGAAAATCTGAACCAATTGAATTTTTTTAAATTGGCTAAAATAATGGATTTTAAATATTTAAAATAAATATTTTAAATAATGGCAATGAAAACTGAGTTTGAATCGACAATTGAAAACGAATATAATTAATTATAATTATAAACAAGGCCTGAAAGGGCGCTGAAGTTTCAAAAATCGAATTCAACTTTGTCGGACTATACCGGGTGCAAAACAAAACGAATTTTAGTGAAACCAAAAATATTTAAATCTGTTAGTGAATACCTTTCCAACGAATCTGAAAATCGAAATTTGATAGCAGGAATCAAAAGATATGTCCAGTTGAAAATTCTGAATAGTCGTTATGGAATTCAGGCCCTTAAAAATGGAAATTTTGCAAACAACCTCGGATTTCGACGAAACCTCTTTTGTTGGGTTCGTGATGTCAAGTTATTGCTAGATTCCAAATTTCATAATTTTTCGAATCAATATGTGAGCGTGGCAAAGGAAAACGCGTTTGGCCAGTTTCAGTTGATTTTAATCGACTGGAAATTGGCCATTTTTCAAACGGTCTCAGAATTCGACGAAACTAGTTTTGTTAGGACCGTATCGTCAATATGAAGCTAGAAAATATTTTTCTGCAATTTATAGAGTTCGTATGTGACCCCGGTAATATGAAATGTACGTTTAAAGTTCAATATAGTGATTTAAATGTAAATTTGACGAAAACTGATTGTAACGATCGAATCAGCCTACGGGACATATCCCATTGTGTTCGGAATAGGGGTAAAACGCTAGGGACGACAGGCGGTGGGCCTCGTTTAGGGGTCGTATGAAAAAGTCAACTGTTGGAAAATAAAATAATAATTAAACAATATTAATAACCTTTAATATAACCCTCCTATTTTCTCCCACTCCCCCTAAATCGATTCAGAAGAAAAAAAAAACCTCGATCGAACGTCGACCTCCCACGCCCCACCGCCGCACCAGGGCATCGCACCACCTCCGCCAGGGCGCGCCCACCACCAGCGATCCCGACCACCCCCACGCCTCTCTCCTCCCTTCATCGTTCTCCTCCTCCCTGCTAGCCCCAGAACCCCGCAGCCAAGCCAAAACCACCCCGCCACCTGACCGTGCCCGCCTCCTCCACCTCCGCCCCTCTTCTCGTTCCCCGAGCGCCCACCCTCGAGCCGCCTCCCCTCCGACGAACTGCAGAACCCCCTTGTAAGTCTCTTTTTTATTTATTATTTTATTTTTATTTTATTTTATTTTTACTTCCTTTTATGTAATTTGATTTCTTTTTGTTTTTTTTATATAAACAGAAAGGAGTAGATTTTAAAAATGAAAAAGAACCGATTTTTAAAAGGAGAAAGATCGTATTTTTATATTATAGGAGGGTTCAAATTATAATTTTTATATCAAAGAAAGATTAAAAATATGATTTTTATATAGCATAGATAATAAAAATGCGATCTTTATATTATACAGGTAGTAAAGATTTTATCTTTATATATGTACTGAAATAAAAATCTGATTTTCTTTTGGATATAATAAAGGAAAAAAATCTGATCTTTATATTAAAAGTAGAAATATAAAAAAAAATGTTTATATAGAATGAAGCGTCGAAACTATATATGAAGAAATAAAAATATGATTTTTATTTATTAGAATGAAGCAATAAAAATATAGTTTTTATTATGAACAGCGGGACAAAGAACTGCATTGGGATTTCAAGCAGATCCAGACGGTTCAACAGTTCAGAAGCAAAGCACGGCGGAGTGGAACCCAATGTGAGATTTCTGATTTAAAAACAATATGGAAAACGACGATGTATAAATTATATAGTCGATGTATGAGTTATATAAACGTTGTACACCTCGTGTATAAGCGTTGTATAAGTTGTATGTTCGATGTATAAGTTATATATGCGTTGTAAAAATTATATATGTGTTGAAATAAAAGTGAATTGCGATATATAAATATATATATATATACGCCCCTCATCCACAAACCATGGACGATATTTATTGATTGTGATTGGTGTGAAAATTGATTGATAGCGAATGATTGTTTGGGATTGTTTGTGGTTGATATTGGTTGATTGTGGTTGAAAAATACCCGTTTGTGGTTGAGAAATATTTGGTTGAAACCACATAGGATTAGTTTGTGGAAATGAAATAAATATATACATGCCATCTGCTTGCGAACTAGATGCATGATCCCCATTGTCAAAAATCGCGAGGTTTTAAGGTAGAGCGAGGAGCCGTACTAGGGACGATCCCGGTTTTAACTACCCTGCCGTTATGCTGCCGAAATTTTGAATAACATTCATGTGTTTGAATTATTTTCATTTTCTAAAACTATATTTATTCATTGAATAGAACACCTTCATGTGTTAAATCGATATTCATTCGTTGATTAGAAATTCATGTGTTGAATGGTATTCGCGTTTTAAATATAAAAATCACATTTTTATCTATATATAGAAACTATAGAAAACCTTCATGTGTTGAATCGATATTCATTCGTTGATTAGAAATTCATGTGTTGAATGGTATTCATATTTTGAAATAAATTGTTTGATAATAAAAAATCACCTTTTATCGACTATATGAACTGTGTAAAATAATCTCGTTTTAAAAGAAATTGTTTTATGATAAAAATCCTATTTTTATCACCTATATGAACTATATAGAAAAATAGTGTTTTGAAATGAATTGTTTTACAATAAAAATCACATTTTTATTATATACAGGAATCGTTGAAATGTGAAGTGTTAAAAATAGCAACTCGTTCAAATAAAAATATACGAGTTGAAATATTCATTAATTAGCTAATGATATGATTTTTGCCTATACATGTAACAGTAGAATGAATGGTGTTTTTGAACCAAAAGGAAACAAATATGAAGTTGAATGGAAAATGGTAAACGATAAGAACTGTATATATGTACATACATATTCATTGAACAGGTTATAGCAAAGGGGCTAGAGAAGGGGAATAAAATTTTGTGCCCGACAAATAGGTACACATTTACTGTTTTGTTTGGGTGATGATTTTATGAGCCTGTTGGCTAGCCGCTTGGCTTTTTCTTTTTCTTTTTGAGATTAGAAGGACCGGGGAAGCTATTTGAGATTTCCCGATGCTCCCGGTGCAGGGGAGGTTATGGCGAAATTTTCCAAAATTTTAAGGCGTTAGTGAAATATTTGAAGTGAAAATGATATTGAAATCATTGAATGAACTATATTTATATAAATATATAAATATAAATAAAATTAAAACAAAACGTAGTCGTGCAGTTCGCATTTTGAAACCATGATTTCAAACAACTAGTGCGGGAAATCCGACCATTGGATTTTCTCGAAACCTCAACCGTCGGGTTCGCCTTGGAAATATCTTCCCAACGACACCAACCTTGTAAAAATCCAACGGTTGGATTGTCTGGAATGTTTAATTCAAATCTGATGAAAAACAGCGCCAGAAGCGATTATATATATATATAATTATATTTAATCGAATAACGACGCTGCAGTTCGTATTTTGAAATCGAAACTTCAAACGATTGTACCGGGGGATCCGAGCGTCGGATTTTCCCGAAACTAGAACCGTTGGATTCGTTTTGAAAAGACCTTTCTAATGATGTAAATTTTATGAAGATCCAACAGTTAGATTTTCAGATATGTGTAAATCAAATCTGAAGAAAAACAGCGCCGCGGCCGCTTTATGGCCCGAAGCGTCGTTTTGAATAAATTGGCTATTTTAAAATAAATAAAAATAGCGATAAATCGTTATAAAATATCATAAACGATATGGAATAGAAATAAACTGAATTAGCTCGATTTAGGTAGTATTTGATGGTTGAATGTGTTTGGTGTGAAAATTACATTAAAGATCAAAATTGCTGTTGTCAAATGATTTAACCATTGGAATAAATTGATTTGAAATTCTAAATATACGTGAATTATTTGAAAAGGCCGAGTTAATTCTCATTTCAAATTATCGACCGACGTTTGAAAATCGAAGATGAAGACGGTGGTCGAAGACCGGAGATTTCCCCTCGTTTGAATGGTAATCGAGGTCCTGATTGGGAGGCATCCCGAAATATGGATAATGAGTGGTGATCGTTCAGATGTACGTGGTGATCGATGGGTTTGCGAGGTATTTAGTGCCTCCGGTTTCGTTCAGACCCAGAACGGACTTGTAAATGGACTGTGTGTCTGACATTGGATTTTATTCTGTGTTGATTGACCTCCGTTAAATATACATCTGTGTGGCGGCGGAGAATTTATTCTTTTGCTTAACGCCCTTCTCTGAAACGCACGAGCTCAGAGGTTGTATATCGATGGACATCAGTCGCATGGCATGAATTGTCTGTGTGGCATGCTAAGATGCAGTGATCCGGGCTTCTGTTGAAAAGCAAAGTCTTGTGGTGATGATCAGAGCACCGCCTGTGTGGCGTAGCTTTGTGTGTAACGTGAAATCGCGAGCCTCACACCCCGGTATGAACCAGAAACGGGAGAGGACATCAGGGAGGGCCTGCGTTTCTTCCTAGCTAGGGTGGTGTCAGTGACCTACCAGCCCTGAAATTTATATATTTTTCACCTGTGTGGTTGTTGCTGTTGCGAGGCGCCTCGGTTTGATCGGACGATCCGGGTCCGATGGAGTCATTCGTTGGCTCATTTACGCCCCAAAGGGCGGGGAAACGCAGTGTTCACGCATTTTAATCCACATCGGTGGACTGGCCCTGACGATCCAAGGGTCGATGCGCTCTGACCCTGAGGCTCGGGCTAGGCAGTCTCGAATTCGGTAAGGACTATCTTTTGCCTTGGTTCATGACGGAAGTCCAATTTCCAAATACGTGACTGTGTGATTTTGATTGTATGCTTATATATGGCGACATAGTGGTATGGGGCATTAATGCCGTCTATGATTGATAGTTATGATTTGAAATAGTTTTCAAAACATATAAACACTAGCAATAATATCAAATGCCTTTGTTTTATTCGTATCAAGCATACTTTGGTCGTTATAAGGTAAAAACTCTATCCTCCGGTTTGCGTTGCATTGTGTGATGGGAACTGAGTCTTATAACGGCTTCATTTTTATAAAAAGCATAGCGATGTTTAAAAGAATGATTTGTTTTTAAAGCACTGGCAATCCAATGGAGTAAACCCGTTCCATGAAAGTGGCGTGGTCCTGTGATTAGCCATATTATATGTGTTGAATAGATTTCTCATACCAGTCCCATGACTGACTCGTAGTTTGTTTCACTCTCAAACTCGGGTGCCCCTTTTTCTGCACGGGCAGCCTTGTATTCAGGTTTAGCTGGTTCTTTCTGAATAGCTGGAGCTGAAGATGGATTCTATCATTTATCTCTTTTTATGCTATTCAGCTCCTATTGTACATGTTATGTTTGTTTTCCGGTGTAGACATTTATGTATAGCTGAACTGTATTTGTACTAAGTAAGATCATGTATACTGTGTAACTCTGATGATTACTTTTATCCAGTATATTTTATTGTTCATTATCTGGTGTATTTATTTAATTTTGTTCTGCTTTTATCTGTTTCTGTGTTATATTCCAAAGATAACCCTTGTCTCCGTCGGAACGGGATTTCGGGTCGTCTTAGCGGCATAAGCGCCCCATCCCACTATGTCGCCATATATAGGATTACAACTAAAATCGAAATGTCACGTATTGGAAGTTGGATTTCCGTCATGAACCAAGGCAAAAGATTGTCCTTACCGAATTCGAGACTGCCTAGCCCGAGTCTCAGGATCAGAACGCATCGACCCTTGGAGCGACAGGGCCGGTCCACCGATGTGGATTAAAATGCCTGAGCACTGCGTTTCGCCGCCCTTTGGGACGTAAGCGAGCCAACGAATGACTCCATCGGACCCGGATCGTCCGATCTAACCGAGGCGCCTCGCAACAGCAACAACCACATAAGTCAAACTCGTCAGGGCGTGTAAAACCACTGACGCCACTTTTAGCTAGGAGGAAACGCAGGCCCTCCCTGAGGTTCTTTCTCCCGTTTCTGGTTCATACCGGGGTGTGAGGCTCGCGATTTCACGTTATACACAAAGCTACGCCACACAGGCGGTGCTTTGATCATCACCACAAGACTTTGCTTTTCAACAGAAGCCCTGATCACTGCATCTTAGCATGCCACACAGACAATTCACACCGTGCAACTGATGGCTATCAATCACACAGAATAGATTCCAATGTCAGACACACTATCCATTTGCAAGTCCGTTCTGGGTCTGAATGAAACCGGAGGCACTATATACCTCACAAACCCATCGATCACCACGTACGTCTGGACGATCACCACTCATCATCCATATTTCGGGATGCCTCCCAATCAGGACCTCGGTTACCATCCAAACGAGGTGAAGATCTCCGGTCTTCGACCACCGTCTTCATCTTCGATTTCTTATCGTCGATTCAGTTATTCAGAATGGGCTAAACCCGGTCTTCCCAAATAACTCGCGTATATAATAAACATGTGTTACACAAATACAACATACGCCTCATTCCAATTCATTAGTCACTAACCGTAAATTAACAAGAGAATAATTCCCCAAATATTAACCCCGAAGGCCGAAACCAACATCAGATCAATATCCAGAAAACCATTCTACTTAGCTAACGAACAGTTAGTTTCTAAATTTCATATTCATAGGAAAAGGTTCCCATTAATTTTATCAAAGATAAATCCTTTAAATTTATTCTTTAATCTAATTTTGAATATCAATTCAAACTAGTCGGGATTAGCGAACCTTACCGAAGTAATCATTTGTTTTAATTTCCCAATCCCAACCTATTCATCCCATGAAGTAAAACTGGTAATACTTCATATCTAACACCAAGGTGTTATCGGTAAATTCAATTACCATTTCACGTTCAAATCTAATTAAAGATTTAACTATCGCTTGGAGCCAAACTGGTGATACTCCATTCTCAATCTTTTCAATCTAATTAAAGATTCATTAAAACTCCACTTAGTTTTAATCTTTAACTGGGTTAAAGAATCAGTGTCATTTAAAAACATGGTTCACGATAAACCCAAAATCACATTCCATTTCAATCAGTCCCTAACCGTAAATTAGCAAGTGAGCAGTTCCCTAAGTATTAACCCCGAAGGCCGAAACCAACATCAGATCAATACCTCTGAAACCGTTCAACTTAACTAATCTCCAGTTAGTTTCTAATTTTCTTAACTCCTTTAGGTCTATGAACAGTATTATTGAAGATACCGTTCACAACAACCCAGAATCACGTCCCATTAATTATCGGGTTAAAGAACAAGTGTTATTTAAAACACTGTTCACGATAAACCCAAAAATCAATACCAATTCAATTCCAATTAAATATGATTTAATTGGTACACTTCATTAAATCTAGTTAAAAAGATTTAATCATTTTCTCAACTGGGCTTAAGAACAGTGTTAATGAAGACACCATTCAAGACAAACCCAAATCACATTTGATATTAAATACAAGGCTCTGAATAGAAAATATATCGGCTTATATTCAATATCAAATTCTACGACTAACAAATGTCGTATTGGAAATAACGATATAAATACATATCTTTCAAATTTCCATAACAATATCTGTATAATCACGAAATCCAACATCGAAATATTCCGAAGACAATTTCGATTCAAATCCATTCCAATATAATTGTTGGAAATTCTGGTTATTTTCAAAACCATTTCAAATCCAATTTATTTATTTAAAAATAAATAGAATTATAATTCTAGTTCAAAACTAGTTCTTTTGGATAAAAATCTATTTTTATCTTTTCAAATATGGAGTTTTTCATCCCAATTCTTCACAAATCATTTCTTATGATTTTACATAAATTATTACTATTTTATTTAATTTTATCAAGGCCCGTGCAGTCGATTTCCATCAACGGCCATCGAACAGCACTTACAGCGACCTTTTCCAAATTTGATTTGGACATAATTACAAATCCAACCGTTAGATTTCAAATTTTTAATATTCATTAAAAAGCTCTTTTCGATACGAACCCAACGGTTCCGGTTTTAGGAGAATTCGACGGTCGGATCTCCCGTAATATCCGTTCGAAGTCAATGGTCGAAATTCACGAACTGCCGCGGCGCGGCGCGTTCTATTCAGGCCATTCTATTATATAAATAATATATATAATATATACTTCGTCGATTTCCTTTCGAAATGAATTTTATAAATCGTTTTAAATTCGTTTTCAAAATGATTTCAACTTCATTTCTAATTCAAATCAAAATTGATTTTTTCCTTATAAATTCGTTTTAAATTCATTTCAAATTGATTTCAATTCAAATTGATTTCTAATTCAATTTCAGTTCGTTTTCAATTCAATTCAATTTCAATTCTTTCAATTTCAATTCGAATTCGTTTATATTTAATTTCTATTCGAATTCATTTATATTCAATTTCTATTCGAATTCATTTATATTCAATTTCAATTCGAATTCATTTATATTCAATTTCAATTCGAATTCATTTATATTCAATTTCAATTCGAATTCATTTATATTCAATTTCAATTCGAATTCATTTATATTCAATTTCAATTCGAATTCATTTATATTCATTTTCAATTCGAATTCATTTATATTCAATTTCAATTCGAATTCATTTATATTCAATTTCAATTCGAATTCATTTATATTCAATTTCGATTCGAATTCATTTATATTCAATTTCAATTCGAATTCATTTATATTCAATTTCAATTCGAATTCATTTATATTCAATTTCAATTCGAATTTCATTTATATTCAATTTCAATTCGAATTCATTTATATTCAATTTCAATTCGATTTCATTTATATTCAATTTCAATTCGAATTTCAATTCTTTTCAAAATATCAGATTTTGAAATCACTTTCAATATTCATTATAAAATGAATAAAATTGATATAAATATCGTTCACGTCAAAATGGCGTCAATCTAATCAACACGGCTTCATATATTTCTATTTTCAAATATTCTATTTCAAACATTTCTATTTCAAATATTTCTTTTTCAAATGTTTCTATTTCCAATATTTCTATTTCAAATATTTCTATTTCAAATATTTCTTTTCCAAATATGGAATGAGGCCCAATCAATTACCATATAATGTTAATTATATAGATTTTCTACAACACATGTATACAATAACAACGGTGAATAATCAACCATCATCCAAAGTGCATTCTACACTGTATAAGCATCGAATATAAATATTTAACGCTTATAACAGTCTGTCAATCAATCGATCAACATACAACTAATTATTGGGATTAGTGTACGTCAAATATCATCCCAATACCCGTGTGGGGTTTCAAACAATCAAACACAGATTTTATTTGTGCAGTTGGGCGATGTGTAAAATTTATCGTCCCAATCAATATCAATCAAATGTGTGTATATAAACAAATCGTCCGATTTGTTTATTTTTATTTCTTTTCATATACGCGTTAAAAATTATATTTTTAACTATAAATATTTTCCACTATAAAATATTTTATTTCAACTATATAAATGTTTTATTTTCATTTCACATCACATCACACAATCAACTACACAACAAAATCAAACAATCGAGCATACAAGCCGTCCATGGTCTGTGGACGACGGGTGTCGGGTGCTACTAAACACCGTCTGCATCCTAGTATATATTTATAACTAGAAAAATAAAATTAAAAGGTGAGATGTTCTCACAGAGGGTTCCACTTCGTCGTGCTTTGCTTTTAAACTGTTGAACCGTCTGGATTTGCTTGAAATTCCAATGCAGTCTTTTCAAGCTGTTCAAATAAAAATTATATTTTTATTGCTTCATTCTAACAAATAAAAATCATATTTTTACTTCGCTATTCAATATATAAAAATCGAATTTTTACTTTGCTATTCAATATATAGAAATCGAATTTTTACTTTGCTATTCAATATATAAAAATCGAATTTTTAATTTCCTATTCAATATATTAAAATCGAATTTTTTACTTTGTTATTCAATATATAAAAATCGAATTTTTACTTTGCTATTCAATATATAAAAATCGAATTTTTTACTTTGTTATTCAATATGTAAAAATCGAATTTTTTTCTATATGTAAAATTCCTATAAAATCTCCTCTTTCATATTCATATAAATAAATAAAATAAAATAAAAACTAAGCTTTATATCTAAAAACGAATAAAACTTACAGCGTTGAGAAGGGGGGAATTGTCGCAGTCATTGGTGGCGCCGGAGATCAAGGAGGTGGCGGAGGGGGGTCGCGCGCGTCGGTGAGGGGTGGGGCCTAGCGGAGGGGCGAACGACGATTGGTAGTGGTGCGGTTTTGGGAGGGCTCCGCGATTTTCGTTTGTGGAGGAGGGGAGGTGGAGGCGCGAGAGGGGGGGCGTTGTCGGAGATGGCGCAAGCGAGGGGGGCCGCGTCAGGTGGTGGACGGCGATGGCCGTCGTCGATCTAGGGTCGAGCACGGTTCTTTTTTTTCTTTTCTGATTTGAGAAAATGACGGGGAGAGAGAGTGGAGGGTATGGGATTATATAATAATATATTTTAATTTTTAATTTAACCCCTTTTATTTTCGAACTCGAAATCAAACCCACCGACTATCATCCCTAGCGTATTACCCCCATTCCGAACACAATGGAATAAGTATCGTAGGCCATCTCGACTGTTACGATCAGTTTTCGTTGAATTTACATTTAAATCATTATACTGAATTTTAAACATACCTTTCAAATTATTGGGGTCACATACTAACTCGAAAAATTCACAAAAAATATTTTCTAGCTTCGTATTGACGATACGGTCGTAACAAAACTAGTTTCATCGAATTCTGAGACCGTTCCAGTCGATTAAAATCAACTGAAAATGGCAAACGCGTTTTCCTTTTCCACGCTCACATATTGATTCGAAAAATTACGAAAATTGCAATCTAGCAATAACTTGACATCACGGATCCAATAAAAGTGGTTTCGTCAAAATCCAAGGTCGTTTGCAAAATGGCTATTTTTAAGGGCCTGAATTCCATAGCGACTATTCTGAAATTTCAACTGGACATATCTTTTTATCCCCGCTATGAAATTTTGATTTTTCAGATTTTTTGGAAAGATATTATCAATTAGATTCAAATATTTTTGGTTTCACTAAAATCCGGTTTATTTTGCACCCGGTACATTCATTTTAAGTTTGAAATCGAATTATCGAACTACCGCGCCATTTTCAATTCCTTTTATAAATATAAATAAATATTTATATTCAATCGTTGATTCAAACGAATATATACGTTCGAATTATATTCAAAATAAATATCTCATCGTTATTATTTAAAATAATTCATTCTAAATAATCAAAATTCACTAAATTGGCCAAAATAAAAATTTTAAACTAGCCCAGATTTTCGAGTTATTACAAATAGGCTATGGGATAGATGTTATAATTGGACATTTTGGTGAATATACAACATGCTAGTTTTGGGGTTGACATTATGCCAAGTTAAACCTGTTTTAATACAAGTTTGTATAAGCCTAAACTATGCCATTTCATATGTCACCTACTTAGTTATACTTTGATTTGAATGCAAGTTCACATGACCCATAGTTTATGTTGAATCGCTAAAATTGCAAGTTTATGTGCCACACACCTTTATGTATTGTAAATGTTACATGTGCTTGATTTCCCCTTTTTCTTACGTTTATAAAGTTGGGTTGAATTGTGTCAAGCCCAACACATGTTATAATGTTGCGAACAAACGGGAGTAATAAAGTTAGGTGTAAAACATTGAAAATATATATGTTGGCAAGTTTGGCACATGCCAACGGCAATGACATTCTTGTAGTATGAACTGTTATACCCAAGAATAAAAGACATGACATTTACATATAAAATTGAGAAGTAATAAAATATGTAAATTTAGAAAACACGATATGCTTAACCCGAGGTTGGATTGAGTTGTGATGTAAACCTGCCCGGACCCGCCCGGCTGTCCAGTAGTCACAACAATACCTATCCAATGTGGGTGGTTAAGCATTGAGCCCAATAAGGACCCGAGGTTAGATTGAGCTACAGTGTAAACCTGCCCGGAACCGACCGGCACATCCAGTAACCGTAGCAATACCTGTCTAATGTGAGTGGTCTGGTGCTCCTAAGAGGCTAAGGACATATGGTAGGGTTAAGTCAACTATAACACTTAACCAAATTCAACATGTTAACAAGAATTGATGGGTTGGGTTAGGTTAATACAGACACTTAACCACTTAACATGTTTGACTAGAAAATCCTGGTAACGAGGGACCCGTTTCAGCAGTAACCCGAGTTAGGTATCATGGTACCCTGAAACTAGGCAGGATGGGGGCACGATTACTGGGCTGATTGTAAGCGGTCAAACGACGGCGGTGGGTGCACAGTGTAGGTCTAACGGGGTGCGGGCGTGCACACACTCCGGAGCAGACAACCAGGGCACTGGGGACACCAGTAGTATAACCTATGCCTTCTAGAATTTGTGTCGGGGCCGCCACCATGGGTCTTGATACACCCTATGGTGGGACCAGCATAGGTATCTACAATTCTTGGGGGTCGTATGACACATGTTGACGCGAGTAGGAGCCGATCTTTAGAAAATGGGGATCACTTCACCCTCACCATGGGGTGCCAGTTAGAATAAACTCAAGTAGGTGCAGAGATATAGTATGGGTGCGATAGTACATTCGACACTTCCTTAGCTTGTGACACTTTCCTATTTTCAGTTTATGTCTATCATGCCCTTTTCTTATTCACATACTGAAGAGTTACTAGATTTACTGAGGCTTTATGTCTGACTCTATTTTCTTTTCGTCTTCTTTTCGTTCGTCCCCCCCCCCAGGTCCACAGGGAGGAAACAGCTCAACTCAGTCAGACTCTTTACAAGCTTCAAGACCGTAGATGTATGATTTGGATCTCTTTTGCTCGGATTATAGCTTTGGATATCACTATAGGGATTTTTGTCACTTTATTTATGTTTTATGCTTCTTTAATAATCAAGACAGTAATGAGGTTGTAATGTTGGAAGTATTTTGAGACAATTACGGAATGTTTTGGTTGAACACGTATTGATGAAATAAAAGTCTGTTTGGTTTCCGCTGTTTAAAATATGTGTATTTATATCTGTCTTGAGTTTATCTGTGGCTTTTACTTATAAACCTCCACCAAAGTTAAGGCATTCCCTTTGTGAGTGACCTTAACGGAGGCGGGGTGTTTCACTTGGTATCAGAGCATAGGTTTACCAGATAAGATTAAAGTTTTTGAAATTATTTTCAAAAAAGAAAATTTAAAGAAGCATTTTTCAAGAAAAAGTGTTATATTTATAAAAAGACAAAATCCCCCAAAGCCATGTGCCCTACCTATCTCTCTCTATCCTTCGTTTTGAATCTTTCCTTTCTGTTTCAGCATGTCTGGGGACCCTACTTCTCAGCTACAGATGCTTTTACTCCTCCTCCTCCTCCTCTACGTGAACTAGCAAACGGGAGAATCGCCGAACAAGAAGACGAATAATAGTCAAGGAGGAAAGGACCACAACAATAATAACAAGACACGTGGGAAAAGGAAATGTTATTTCTATGGCATTGTTGGACATGTGGTGAACGACTGCAGAAAGAAGAAGAGGAAGATTAGTGCTACTTGCTTCTATTGCGGTGAGGCTGGACACATGGCTAAGGACTACCCTAAGAAGCAAGGGCAAGGCCCGCAACCAGGACCTTCTGGGGGTAGCTCTTTAACCTCTTCTCCAGATGCTTTGTTTTATCCTGCTTATCTTCTCAATCCTATCTTGAGAACTTTAGGTAGTAATATTTCTGTAGAAAGTGTAGTTTATCTTTATGATCATTCAGTTCGCACACTTTTTGACTCTGGCGCATCACACTCTTTTATTTCAACTGCCTTAGTAGAATCTCCGCATCTAGACACTAGTATGGTAGAAGATCCCTTAGTAGTTTCAAATCCAATTGGGGGCTCCGCTTACTTGTCAATGGTTTGTTTGGGTTTGAAAATCTCTATTCTCAGCGTTGAGTTTAGTTGTAATGCTTTTGTTTTTGGCTTCACGGGATATGGTTTGATCTTAGGCATGGACTGGTTATCCAGAAATGGTGCCATCCTTGATTGTGAGAAAAGAATAGTTGGACTCTTGACTCGGCTTGGAAACACTCTAGAAATTTCTTGTAATCCCTTGAATGCTGTTATGCTTAGTTATCTAGAGTCGCTTGATGCTTCTGATGAGAATTTGCAATCAGCGAGAGTAGTCCGGGAATATACGGATGTCTTTGAGGAGGTTAAAGGCTTACCTCCGAGGCGGGAAATAGACATCCGCATATATCTTGTGGATAACGCAAAGCCTGTAGCTTTACCTGTCAGACACATGGCTCCAAAGGAGAGAAAGGAGCTCAGTAAACAGGTTAAAGAACTTCTCGAAAAGGGGTTCATTAGACGGAGCATTTCGGAATGGGGTGCTCCAGTGGTGTTCGCAACCAAAGCGGACGGTTCGCTTCGCCTTTGCGTCGACTATAGGGAGTTAAACAAATTGACCAAGAAAAATAGGCACCCTCTTCCCCGAATCGACGATTTGTTTAATCAGCTTGTAGGTGCAACGGACTTCTCCCAACTTGATCTGGCAACTGGATTCCATCAGCTAAGAGTAGCTGAAGATAGCATTGATAAAACGGCACTCAGAACCCCAGACGGTTTCTTCGAGTGGCTTGTCATGCCTTTCGGCTTGACAAACGCACTCGCTTATTTCGTAGACCTAATGAGCAGGGTGTTCAGAGAATTCCTCAACAAATTTGTGGTTGTCTTCGTAGATGATATCTTAATCTTCTCAAAGAATGAGGAAGAGCATGCTCAGCATCTGAAAGAAATCATGGAAACTCTTCGAGCTCATCAACTAAAAGCCAAATTCTCCAAGTGTCACTTCTGGAGAAAAGAAGTAAGATTTCTGGGGCATATAGTGTCCAAAGAGGAGTTGGCCGTGGACCACGCGAAAGTGGTGGCAGGGCAAGATTGGAAGACACCAAGAAATGCAACCGAAGTTCAAAGCTTTCTTGGGCTAGCCGGTTTTTACCGAAAGTTTATTAGGGATTTTGCGAAAATCTCAGCCCCACTCACAAGGCTAATGTGACGGCCCGCCCAGCACCAACCGACATTTACTCCAAAGTGCGTTGTACACATGTCCAGTTAGCACGGAACGGGTCGTCAGAAGGAAAAGGAGGAAGGAAATGAACATACAAAGAACCTGTAGAATGTCTCACAGCGCATAGAATAAAATATAATAATAACATACTTGACATAGAACAGGAGAGACAGTGCATAAGCTGAAAATCAAAACTAAACATCATAGCAGCGGAAATCTAACATACAGCTTATTACAACTTTTCAAACTGTCTCAAAGCAAAAGTAAGATAAAGGAGGTACACTACTAATGCCCAAGTAGCGACCACCAACGACACAGGGAGAATGTGTGTGTGTGTATATATATATATATCATACGTGGTAGCCTCCTGCCCGCCTCCGAATCGGCTACTCGCGCATCACCAGCTAACCTGTCTCTAGTCTGCTCGTGTGAGCACCCAGAGTAATAAGAGGAGACATAAAACTCTGGGTCAGACATAAAGCCTGGTATGAGCGATAAGCATCTAAAGTGAACAATAACAGGTAGACAAAAACATACCCGAACCTGCAACCAAAGAGTTAGCACTACATACTGTACAATACTCTAAGGTATCATATCAAACAGTGTAAAGATACGGAGGTGGGGGAGGTGTGCATGTCATAGGGATGGAAAACAATCAAACATAACATCCACCCTCAAATCTCTCACTCAGTGCGTAAAGCATACGATATTCACCACTTCGATCACCCAACATACCTTGCTACGATCACTCTGCCCCATGAAGTCATAAATGGCTTCACTGCACTGATAACATAGCCACTAATCCTTTGCTATGTCCACTTTGCCCCATGGAGTCACAAGAACCCCACTGCACTGGCTAATAGCCTTACCAATCCTTACTATGTCCACTCTGCCCCATGGAGTCACAAGAACCCCACTGCACTGGCTCATAGTCTTACTACGCATCACCTTGCCCCTCGGGTCATAATGACCCTACTGCACTGATAACGTAGTCTTGCTACCATCACCTTGCCCCTCAGGTCATAATGACCCTACTGCACTGATAAGTAGCCCATCATTCCTTTTTAGTGGTGAATCGAAGTTATGAACGTCGACAACTCCTTAGCACACATCCCGCAGCAAAGTCCAACTATGAAGTGAACTCATTGGTTCCCAACTGGTTCCTGGATCTTGAGCTCTAACTTCCATTTGGACTACCTTTACATCTCGGGTTATTGGTCATCACCATCGAATCGGATCGTGTCGGCCTTCAGCATTCTTCATCGGATCGGTTCGAGTACCCCTCAGCGGATCGGGTCGGGGTCCCCAAGTCCATCGCCACGGATCGGTTCGTGACAAGCTCCTTCGGATCGGGTCGGGGTTCCTCCTCCTCGTCAGTTCGTGTTTCCCCCACTGGTCGGGTCGGGTGCATCTTCCCAGGTCGTCAGCTCGTGAGCTTCTGAAGTAGATCGGATCGTGCTCCTCCCTTCGGATCGTAGCGCCTCATCAAGCTGAATCGGATCGTGGAAAGGATTCGCGATCGGGGTGGCCATACGGATCGTTGTCTTCGGATCGGATCGCCCCTATGCCCACCGATCCGGTCGGTTCGGGCAGATTCCTGCAGTTCTTCCAGCGAGCAGTTTACGCCCCTCGACGGCGTTTTCGACCATTCTAACTATTCTAACCAATCACAAAGCATTTCATACAGTCATAGAAACATACATAATCAACCACAAACATCAAAACATCAATATGATAGGTAGAAATGGATCAAACATACCCAAAATCCCTTATTTCCCCTTAAGTATGTCCAGGTAAAACTAATGATAGGATTAGCAAAACTTAACCAAATTAACCCAAATTCATATCAGAGGTCTAAAACATCATTCTGAATTTTATAAACATTTTTCCAGAATTTTATCATGTTTAAATTCGCTAATTAACACTAGTCATCCCTAATTAGCCATAATTAGTGCAAAACTATGCAAATCACTCACCTTAGCCACAAAACAAACTAAGATATGAAATAATTCTCTGATTTGATGTGAATCTCAATGTCAA
The DNA here is from genome assembly GCA_030737875.1 of Allium sativum. NCBI lineage: Eukaryota > Viridiplantae > Streptophyta > Magnoliopsida > Asparagales > Amaryllidaceae > Allium > Allium sativum. The sequence goes on from CM060919.1 coordinate 295,380,732, forward strand.
ACAGCAGCTCCAATGTTGATTTGGTGAACATCTTCCTTGATTAGAGGTTGCTAAGCTTAATCCTTGACCAAAAGATGATTTGGAGGTGATTTAGAGGTTGGAGGCCATTTTTAGGGATCCTTGGTGATAAGTGGAGGCTAGAAAACTGAAATGGAATGATTCTCCATCTCATTTCAGCCCTCTCATAACCCTAATCCCGGAATGGGTTATGGGCCTACTCACTAATCACCCGATTTGGCCCGGTTAAGCAGTTTTCACCCTCCAAACCTTGTTTCAGCCATATCTCCCAAACGGTAAGTCCTTTTGGCTATTATGACCACTTTACGGAAAGGTAAACCATCAAACGAATCAAATGGAAGTGGTTTCAGGTCAAAATTCCTTTCCAATCAAAAGTTATGGCTGAAACAGTACCAACTAGGGGCAAAATGGTCATTTAAAAATCGACAAAAATCATAAGCATGGGAAATGACTCTAATAGATGTTTCCCAAAGTTACATGACCATACAACTTCATACGGGAAGAAAATAAATATTCTACGATCCCCCGATGCATAGAATGCGGGTCATTACAGCTAACAAAGAAGAATCTAGCATTCGCTTGGGATTTGGACTGTAACATTGCCTTCCGACGCCTAAAAAGGGCTCTCACAACAACCCGAGTTCTGACTTTGCCAGATGGAAGCAAAATGTTCATAGTATACACAGATGCATGTGGAACGGGACTAGGCGCTGTTCTAATGCAAGAAGGAAGGGTAGTAGCTTATGGTGGAAGACAATTGAAAGTTCATGAAAAGAACAACCCAACCCACGATCTTGAGTTAGTCGCCATCGTCTTTGCGCTTAAGTCTTGGCGCCATTATCTCCTAGGTGAGAAGTTTGAATTATACACTGACCATAAATCGTTGAAATATCTCTTCTCGCAGAAGGATCTTAACTTGAGGCAGCAAAGATGGATGGAGTTTCTCGCCTCGTATGACTTTGAAATTTCCTATACTCCCGGCAAAGGCAATGTAGTAGCAGACGCGTTGAGCCGAAAGAAACTAACCTTAAGCCCACTCTTTGTGGAAAGGCAAAGCTTGGAGTATATAGCCAGTTTTAACTTTAGGCCCTCCTAAGAATTTGTACCGGGTTTGCTAGCATCTCTCGAAGTACGCCCTAGTCTCTTAGACTCAATAGGGGCTGCACAACGTGAAGACCCTCAGCTTGTGGATGTGATTGATAAACTTATTAGGGGTGTGACTTCTAGTCACCTCAGTAGATACGCCATCGATGATAACGGTTGGCTGAGTCGAGATGGAAGATTATGCGTCCCACAAGCAAGGGAGTTGATAAAGAAGGTTCTCGAGGAAGCGCATCATTCCAAGATGACTATACACCCTGGCGGTGATAAGATGTACAAGGATATAAAAAGGACTTTCTTTTGGAGCGGCATGAAGCAAGACGTGGCAGATTTCGTTTCTAAGTGCATGACCTGCCAACAGGTTAAGGCGGAATAGAAGAAGCCTGGAGGACTACTTCATCCTTTAGAGGTCCCACAGTGGAAGTGGGAGAGCATTTCAATGGACTTCATTGATGGACTACCTAGGTCAAGAAGAGGCAATACTAGCATTTGGGTAATAGTGGATAGGCTTACTAAAAGCGCCCACTTTATACCTATCAAGAGTAGAAGGACTGCCTCATCTCTAGCATCTCTTTATCTCAAGGAAATAGTTCGACTCCATGGGATACCCTCCAGCATCGTTAGTGACCGAGACCCTATCTTCACAAGCGAGTTTTGGCGGAGTCTACAAGAAGCTGTAGGCACATAGTTATGTTTGAGCACGGCCTATCACCCCCAAAACGATGGCCAGATGGAAAGGGTGAATAGAGTTTTAGAGGATCTTTTGAGACTTTGCATTCTTGACTTTGGAGGGACTTGGGAGGATCACCTTCCTTTGGTGGAATTTGCCTACAACAACAGCTACCAAGCTACCATCGATATGGCACCCTTCAAAGCCTTGTATGGAAGACCGGGCAAATCACTAACTTATTGGTGGGAGTCTACAGATAAGCTTATACTTGGGCCAGACATGATTAGAAAGACTTCTGAGAAAGTGGATTTGATACGTAGGGGGATGAAAACTGCCCAAGACAGACAGAAATCCTACGCCGACAAAAGAAGGACCGACCTTGAATTTGAGGTTGGGGACAGAGTTTTCCTTAAGGTACCTCCTTTAAGGAACGTCGTTCATTTTGGATCCGCAGGAAAGCTAGCACCAAGATTTGTAGGACCGTTCCCTATCATCGAGAAGGTTGGGAAGATGGCCTATAGATTAGAGCTACCCGAGAGACTGGCCGGAGTTTACAACGTCTTTCATGTTTCTCACCTCCGGAAGTGTTTGCATGAGTCTGCGGACCTAGCATTCTAGAAGAAACCGAAGTGGAACGAGAAGCAACTGTGAGGAGAGTTCCAACCCGCATCTTAGAAACTGAAGTGAAAAAGCTACGCAACCGCGAAGTCAAACTCATTAAAGTTCAGTGGAGCGACGACGAGGAAGACGCGACTTGGGAAACTGAGGACATAATACGCGCTGCCTACCCTCTTCTTTTTGAGGGTACATCTTTGATCTCTCTTTTTCCATAAGTTATTACTTATCTATCTTTTTAGGTATATCTCCTCGGTCCTTTTCCTAACTCCTTAGGTAGAAAACAAATGGATTCAAACATGTATTTGAAAACATGTTATGGATGATGGCTGCAAATGGTTGCTAATGATTGCTAGTGGTTGCTCGTGGATGCATATACACACACACCCTAGGTTATAGATCGGCTCAGTCACTTCATATTGCATATGCATATATATGTATTCTCATTTGTATATGGTTGAAACTTGATATGCTGTCATATGGTGTCGCATTTGTATGAATAAGTTGTGCACTCATGTAGAATTATGAGTAGGAAAATTTTGCATACATAATGGATTCATGACACTTACATGATTCGCATTAAGGAGGTCAACTGAATCAGTTGACCGCCTGATTTCTGCATTAGATAAGGAAATACACACACACTATGCATATGATCACGAAGCATTAGAAGTCTTTAAAGGACAGTAGATGTCCGTGTTTGTTGGTTGAGTAGATGGACTGTTGGATGGTAGGATATACATTCTTCCTAACTTGAAGATTTCGAGGACGAAATCCTTTTAAGGAGGGAGAATGTAACACCCCGTGTATTCTATAACGTTAAGCTTCACAAAATAAAGTGTAATTAATTCTAAATAAAAGAATTAAGGGAAATGAGTTACGCCATTGCGTTCATCTCGGAATTCTGCGTGAGATAGAGTCCGAGTTTGCGCGAAACAGACTCCGTATGAAGGAGTTATGGCCTTCGGAAGTTTCAGAATAAAATTTAATTTCAAACAGCTCAGTTCAAAATTCAAATTTCAAATTTCAAATTTCAGGTTCAAACTGGGCTGGGCGGGAAAATTTCCGCCCAGAGACCAAATCGACCATAGGGTCGACCATGGTGTCGACCTGGCCTCCCCAGGTCGACCATAGTGTCGACCTGCCAGTCGACCTACCTGGTCGACCTGGCTGGCTAGGTCTGGCTCTGGCTCGAATTTCTGTGGCTCTGTGTTTCACTAGGGCTGACGTGTCACCTCTTGACCGGCTCTTTGAACTTTGTATGGCCTAGATTCTCCTGTCTTCATCTGACGGCTCAAAACAATTTAAAAATCTATAAATACACCCTAAGTCTCAACTGAGAATTCACACAAAAAAATATGATGGAATTCGTCATGCTGCCAGGGAGGAAATGAACATATCCGTCAAGAGAGAAAAGCCTAAGAGACGAATCAGATTAAGAAGAAGATAAAAGTTTAATCAAATTAATCAGCGCAAGTTAATCTACCCAAAGGAGCGCATCTCAATTTCAAAATTCAGAATCCAGAATTCAAGATTCTGCATTCGTTGTAAGTATAGTGACCTTTCAGAATATGAATAAAAACTGTGATGTGATTCGATGTAAATGAAAATAGAATTGTGTTATTGTATGAGTATGATATAAATTCTATGTATTGTAATGATTCTATCATGACTTGTGTATTGATATTTGTGGCCTAAATTGATTGATGCAAGCCTATTGAACAATTATATATGAAAACAATGGCACTTGCAAGTTTGTGGCAAAAACTAGAAATTGATCCCTTTATGTTTATATCGATGGCATGGACTATATACATTCCTTTAGTCTAAGTTAGAACTTACGTAAACATGTTATAGATTTGAGACCTTTTATGCCTACATGATCCAAAACCTATAAACACATTCTTATGCTTATTTGCAAGTATAATTGGATCTATGTTAAGTATCGTTTGGGTTTCATAAACCATGCAAGTTCATGTTGAAATAGGCTATGTGATTAGATGTTATAATTGGACATTTTGGTGAATATACAACATTCTAGTTTTGGGGTTGACATTATGCCAAGTTAAACCTGTTTTAATACAAGTTTGTATAAGCCTAAACTATGCCATTTCATATGTCACCTACTTAGTTATACTTTGATTTGAATGCAAGTTCACATGACCCATAGTTTATGTTGAATCGCTAAAATTGCTAGTTCATGCGCCACACACCTTTATGTATTGTAAATGTTACATGTGCTTGATTTCCCCTTTTTCTTACGTTTATAAAGTTGGGCTGAATTGTGTCAAGCCCAACACATGTTATAATGTTGCGAACAAATGGGGGTAATAACGTTAGGTGTAAAACATTGAAAATATATATGTTGGCATGTTTGGCACATGCCAACGGCAATGACATTCTTGCAGTATGAACTGTTATACCCAAGAATAAAAGACATGACATTTACATATAAAATTGAGAAGTAATAAAATATGTAAATTTAGAAAACACGATATGCTTAACCCGAGGTTGGATTGAGTTGTGATGTAAACCTGCCCAGACCCGCCCGGCTGTCCAGTAGTCACAACAATACCTATCCAGTGTGGGTGGTTAAGCATTGAGCCCAATAAGGACCCGAGGTTAGACTGAGCTACGGTGTAAACCTACCCGGAACCGACCGGCACATCCAGTAACCGTAGCAATACCTGTCTAATGTGAGTGGTCTGGTGCTCCTAAGAGGCTAAGGACAGATGGTAGGGTTAAGTCAACTATAACACTTAACCAAATTCAACATGTTAACAAGAATTGATGGGTGGGGTTAGGTTAATACAGACACTTAACCACTTAACATGTTTGACTAGAAAATCCTGGTAACGAAGGAACCGTTTCAGTAGTAACCCGAGTTAGGTATCATGGTACCCTGAAACTAGGCAGGATGGGGGCACGATTACTGGGCTGATTGTAAGCGGTCAAACGACGGCGGTGGGTGCACAGTGTCGGTCTAACGGGGTGCGGGCGTGCACACACTCCGGAGCAGACAACCAGGGCACTGGGGACACCAGTAGTATAACCTATGCCTTCTAGAATTTGTGTCGGGGCCGCCACCATGGGTCTTGATACACCCTATGGTGGGACCAGCATAGGTATCTACAATTCTTGGGGGTCGTATGACACATGTTGACGCGAGTAGGAGCCGATCTTTAGAAAATGGGGATCACTTCACCCTCACCATGGGGTGCCAGTTAGAATAAACTCAAGTAGGTGCAGAGATATAGTATGGGTGCGATAGTACATTCGACACTTCCTTAGCTTGTGACACTTTCCTATTTTCAGTTTATGTCTATCATGCCCTTTTCTTATTCACATACTGAAGAGTTACTAGATTTACTGAGGCTTTATGTCTGACTCTATTTTCTTTTCGTCTTCTTTTCGTTCGTTCCCCCTAGGTCCAGAGGGAGGAAACAGCTCAGCTCAATCAGACTTTTTACAAGCTCCAAGACCGTAGATGTATTATTTGGATCTCTTTTGCTCGGATTATGGCTTTGGATATCACTATGGGGATTTTTGTCACTTCATTTATGTTTTATGCTTCTTTAATAATCAATACAGTAATGAGATTGTAATGTTGGAAGTATTTTGAGACAATTATGGAATGTTTTGGTTGAACACGTATTGATGAAATAAAAGTCTGTTAGGTTTCCGCTATTTAAAATATGTGTATTTATATCTGTATTGAGTTTATCTGTGGCTTTTACTTATAAACCTCCACCAAAGTTAAGGTATTCCCTTTGTGAGTGGCCTTAACGGAGGCGGGGTATTTCAGTGGATCTGGAAATCTGTCCTATTAAATATAAATTTGTGTAGTTATGTTTCAGATCTTTAGTCCAGTGCTGAAATATGAAATATGTAAATTTTGGTAAAAAGATGAATTCGTATATCATGTGAATGTAAGAACAAAAAGAAATATTTCTGTTATATTCCGTATTGTTGGGTTTTGGTTTAAGCATTGTAAAATATGCCATTTTCCTCCTTTAAAATATAAAGAGGCATTATTTTAGAATCACAAGAAGTATGACAAAAATGATTAAAAAGGGAAAAATGGAGTAAAGGTACATATAAATATAAATACATATATTTGTATCTAATTTGCATCGACTAATCCAATACATACATATTACATATATTTCATGTGATTTGGAAATATGTCAAATCCAGTAATCACAAGTAGTCAGTTTAATGTGAGTGGTCTAATGCATAAAAATAAATATACTATGGCAGGAGGTTAAGTTCACTTGTGGTAGAAGCCTGCCCGGAACCGACCGACAAGTCCACCATCCACAAGTAGTCAACTTAATGTGAGAGGCCTAGTGCATAAATTTAAATATATATATATATATAACAACCTATAAACAAACAAACAAACAAACAAATAAATAAATACAAATAGAAACTTTCCGTTGGGGTACAACAAGTAGATAACTTGGGACTGATAAATAATTGCCTTAGGAAAATATGACCGTTAGAGTCGTAAAGGGAAATAAAAATGAAATAGAAGGAAATATGTGTCATAAGGGAGTTTATGGTTGTCGTTTAAACACTAAGTCCAAATTAGGGAAGGTATTAAATAAATATCCTAGGGAAAAAGGAGTATAACATTTCTTGTTATTAGTAATGTTAATAGAAAATGTAGTTGGACTTAGTAGGTGAATAAGGTAAGATATTAATAACCATATAAACCCATGACGTAAATAAATGGTGTGCGTATAGTGTTCTCGTATAAAGAAACCAAAGGGAATGACTTAATAACATAGCCTACTTTATCCCAAAAAGGGAAAGATATAATAGGCTAATGGGGGTACGAACCAATAACTGTCGCGTATAGTTCGCTTCCTCGTTCCTAAAAGGCTAAGAGACTAGGGGTTGAAGAGTCAACCTGGGAATAGGTTTTTCAGTATAGGGGTCTTAAATGGCATCTTTATATGGGCCTACCCAAATATGGAAATTAAAAGGGGTCATATATGGTCATCTATCCTATGGGAAGTAATAAGCGACAAAGGAGATTATCTAATGAGGTCAATTAGAAGGTATAACACACGATAATATACCTTCTCTCACCTTATGCGGGGTTACGCGTGAATGATGGAAGCTTTAACTAGTTGGGTCCATAGTTAGTGCCCTCTAGTTTATGTTAACATTGAATATATTATCGAGGGTTAATAAGTGACCAATAGGTCTGCTTGGGTCTTAAGTGATCAGGGAGAATCCACCCTATCTATCAATGATAGTGAGGCGTTAAATAATAAAGAATAATGGGTGAGGATATAGATAAAAAAACCTGTAATTACGGGCCCACTCTCGATATGATTAACCAGTTAAGCTTTGGTATAAAGGCTTTACAAAAATGTATGTAAATGTCCTATCTCGGTAATGTAATTTGGGAATACTACTTTTGGAAGAGTAGTATAGTCGTGCGTAAACATTTACTAGGTTGGGCTAGAATCACTAACCTGGTTAGGCATACAGCTTGGGTTGAACCAAATGGAATATATCTGTGTTGTACATTTCTTAGTCACCGGAACTTGTTGTTCTAACCCCCTCCACATTACAACCTCTTAGGTTTTCTAGAGAAGGTTGGGTTCTCACATATGATTATGTTAGGTTTTCGGTTCTCGTTTTCTCTATGCTCAGTAATTGCAAAGTGACTTACTTTGAAAAAGGTAGTTACTTATAATTAATACTAATTTATCCTATTTTATTACGTTGTGAGTTATTTTATCGTACTCTTATTATGCTCATGCTCATTTATTGCAGGTATCAGATTTACGCTCCATGCTTGGATGTGTTCAAGTTTTGATTTTTGTCAAAATTTAGGTGCAATAAAGTGTGGGGTGTTACATTTGCTATCAGAGCTTAGGTTAAACGATTAGAGGAATTAGTTAAACTAGGAATCATGAGAGAACTGATTTGATTTTTTTTCTTTTTTTCTTCGTCTTTCTTACTCGACTATAATTTATTTCGACTATAGAAATTAGCCGTGGGCCTAATTACATAAAACGGGCTTTAAGCGACTAAGAGTTGAAATAGGTTGAGTTTGGGTTTCTAGCTGATTCTGTCTTAACCCCACAGTACGTTGGCAATCTCGTCGTGAAGAGCATCAGAGGGCATATGGTGGATTCCATTGGTTCGAGATTGGAAACTGGAATTATATATATGTGTGTGTGTGTATGTGTGTGTGTATGTGTCAATATAAAAAGCTAGCTACAACCGAGGTAGTCATAAATTCCTGGTATGGTTTCGTTAGTAGTTCTAGTTATGACCATTACTCGATCCAAAATAGAGAAAAAGCCCATGTTAATATATCATATCCATTTCGGAAATATAATTGAGAGTTATATCCATTTGTTATTTCGTTAAAATTCTGAATATGCCTTGTTGAAATATTCAATTGAGTCCTTAGCCTTGTATCCGAGGAAATTTATTTTTAAAACTATTTGAAAAATAAAAATGGATTTGAACGGTTTTGAAATACGGTTTCGGAAAATGGTTTTATAAAAGCCTAGTTTTGTAAAGATATAGTTTTTAAATTCTTAATCTATTCGTGTTTCAAAATCATAGGGATATTGTGCAATTTTAATAGATATGGTATGATTGGTAGGAAAAAGGGAATTAGAAATGACAAGGAATATGCCACTAAACATGAAAACAATAAATATCTATTTCTAGTGATTTTCACTGTCCCACTTCCTATATATGTTGGATAATTTATTAAAATTATCACAATTAATTCTTAAGATTCTAAAGCTCTAATGTCTTTGAACACGAAAAGGTTTTTCTAGTTTGAAATATAAAATTGGAACATAAATAATAGTAATAATAAACTTGGTGTATAAATTCGAAACCATTAGTTTATAATATATACCATTGTTGGAAAAGTTTTAAATTTTAAGGTTAAGGAAAATCCTTTGTCCGGATTTTGAGGTATTTGATTTCATGAATCGTCTATTTGTTGTCAGCTAAGTAAGAGGAAAAATCCGCTTTAGTTATACTACAGATTTCTAGCTGAGTTATTTTTTAAATTCGCTCGTTCGTTGTGCAGTCGAAGAATCATTGTTGAGACTATAAATCCTTGGAGTAGGTTCGGGATTTGACTATGGTCTTTGGTACCGTCGTGATTAGGATAATTGTTTTTCGGGTCGCGTTAAATCTTAAAAGATAATGCGGGACGATTAATGTTTTACTCCAACCAAATAAGGTCAAGGTCCAACTGCTGTCCAAAGCACATTTGGTAGTTGTCCGTTTAGTGCTATACCAGGACGGTCAATTGGTTGATGAGTTTTGGTACAACTCTAGGACTCAACCATAAAAGATGCATCCAAATTACCCCTTTAACTTCTATTTTCCATCCTTACTTCCGCATCTAGCCAAACTATATCTTTATCATTCTTCTCTTTCTTTGTTGTCACCTCGTCTCCTCTTTTTCGTGCTTGTTTGTGCATTAGATTTGTCCTCACTAATGCTCCAAGATCTAGTTTCTTCTCTCCGACCATTTATTGGCCTATAATACCTAATTGAGCTATCCGACCTTACACCATTTAAGTCTCATCCTTGGGTAGAGATCATTTGGCTGGATCGGAATAGGCAAAAATATCTTACCACTTTAGGGTTAAGAAAATTTGGCAAGGTAGTTGGGCTTGCATTGGACCATTGCTTCGAGATCTTAGAATAGGATTTGTTATTTGTGCTGCATCCGCTTTTGTTATACCTTTTTCGAATAGGTTCTTTCGAAACCGATCGTCAATTCGAAAATAATGATTAGGCTATCTTTGGATAGTTTTTTTGAGGAGAATCTCGATGAGATTTTAGAGGAATCTATGCCTTATGCGGACATGAATGGTCTCTTGTTTGACCAACCATGGAGATTTTTGCAACAAATCTATTTTTCTTAATGTCGGGAATCTATGTTCGAACTGTCCATGTAGGCGTGTGACCCATTTAGCATATCATTATATAAATATGAAGTTATGACTAGATTTGTCTCATGATGCGAAAATCAATCCTTTGCTTGATCGGTGGCCTAACCATCATCTAGTGTCGCATCATATTCGATTCAGCTTGTCATTCTTGTGTGTTGTCTCATGGAATTACTTTATGTAAATTCGCCTATTCACTACTGTCTGTAGGCAATATTATGTAGGTCTCCACGAGAAGCAGTTTTGTGGTAGGTTTCTTTTCTCATCATAAATTCTCTTTTAGAAGAGATGGTGATGTGGGAACCTCCAAACAACACCAACAGCGTTGGTAATACGAGATTGAGCTTTTTTCTACCATGATATGGTTAATTAAAGATCATAAATACTGGTTTGAGCTCCAGCCGCGGAGCAAGACATCTCATTATTTAGTCATTGTTCTGGGAGTCTTGGTGTTGTTTTGTTGTTATCCCTTTCCAGCATCGGGTTCTTGGCTTTGCAGTGATTCGTGCTTGTAACTGTTAGTGTTGTTTAAATCGCACGACTTAGGTTAATGAGATTTCTAAGTTAGGAAATGTTTATGTCATTCACGCGTGCCTGTTTGAAAGAAATTTATTTTTCTTATCTAAACCAATAGTTGTCCTAGGACTGGAAAGAATAGAATTCTATGTTGGATAAATTTTAGCAAAGGACCAGTTTTGCGTTGTTTTTGTCCTGGGTATATAAATATATTACCACCATTCTCTGTTATAGCTAAAATTTATTTTGGTCTTTTATGTGTGATTTCAGTTTTCACATTTTTGGCATGACTGACTTTCTTTTTCACCAACATTTGACATGAATCGTTTAAATTTCCGCACATTACATTTTTTGAGTTTATGGAAAATGTTGTTTGAAAAAAAAACATTTTTCTATCATTTTATAGGAAAATGAAATGGTTTTTGAAGGAAAATTTTCAAAATAGACATGATAAGTTTTCAAGCGGGAATTTATTTTTATGAAAAATTTCGATTTTTAGTCACATGAATAGCGTAAGGAAGATGTTTGGATGCTTTGTGTGTGCGTTTTAGCAATGCAATAGGATCGGCAATACGATTAAAACGTTAACGACAACAAGGAAAAACTGTTTTGGTCTTGAAAACGTTGTTTGCATACCTTGTCAATGGTACATGGGAGTTATTAGTTAACTCGTTTTACGTTTTATAGCTTGTTTTAAGCCTCCTTTACAGTGTTCAGATGGAAATTTTTGGAGTATTTTGGGTAACTGAGGTGAAAATTCCACTATATGGTGAGAAATGGAATAATTGTAAGCGGAGGAAATGTTAAAATTCTTCACTTTGATTACCTTTTTCCGGTTTAGGAGAAATTAAATAGGAAACGATTAGATCGCGTACGTTTTGGATGGTAGGGTTTGGATGCAAAATTAGTTGCTTTGCACTTCCATTCGTTGTTGTGTGAGGGTTATGGACGAAAAAGAACTTTCAAAATTTGCATTCATATAGAACTGCTAGTATATTTATGTTGTTCTGCATTGTGTTTTCAAAAATATTTCAAAAGTTTAATGCAAACATATAGGAGGATTCGTTTAAAATCATCTTGCATGCATGTTTTTGGTTGAAATTGCATTATATACACCATGCACATATACACATGTTTGTACACAAATTGGTTGTGTAGCATAGGATTATAGGCGATAGAATTTAGGGATGAAATTCCTATTAAGGAGCGAAGAATGTAACAACCGGAATTTTGGCAACATAAATTAGTTATTAGAATTTCAAAAATAGGAATTTCTACAAACGATGGAATTTTTCTGCGATACTTTAACCATTGTGTTCGTCTCGGAATTCCCGTCAACTTTCATGTTTGGAGTTTTGCGAACGGAGTCCATATGAAAAAGTTACGGACGAAATATGAAAACGGGCGGAAAATAAATAAATTAGAATTTAAATAAATATTATACCATATATGAACAACCGACCTAGGCATTTGATTTACTAGGCAGTCGACCGTAGCAACCGATCAGAAGTCGACCATAGCAGTCGATTGACGGTCGACTGCCACGGTCGACCTACTGTGCGATCAGATGCCCAATGACGGCTGGGTCATATAGGGTTTGGTTTATTATATTATATAAACGAATGGATGAATATAACTTAAAACTAATCTAACGATTCTAGGCTATTTGCTCCCCTATGTATAAAGGGCTAGAGCCCTATTCCACTACAACAAAAACACCATATTACAACGTTAATTTTACAACTGTCATAAAAACATTGTAATAAAGATAGTTTACAACAGCTGTTTTCACAAAGTTGTACTAAGCATATTTTTAACAAGTCCTTTTTCACTTCTTTTCGGACAGTTAAATAATTTAGTGTGAAATTTAGGTGGGCAAGGCCAAAAATATGCTCTAAAAATTTCTACATCTTGTATTCACTCTTCCCCACCTACGGCGCCTCAAATTCATTTTCCTAAATCAAAATGGAACCCAAATATTTCCACTCTCGTCTCCACTGGCCTTGACCTCGAATGGCTACCCGCTCTCCCTTCCACATCGCTCGGAAATGAGCTTCTCGTCCTCATCGCCTACGACCATCGTCGGCCTCACCGACAGGTCTTTTTTTTAGATCACTCTTTGTGTGCACAATTTGAGATCGGTTTCTTTTGCGATGAAGAAATTTCAAATATATATTTTTGATTTTTATTTTTCTTTATTTTATGCTCCCCACTTTTGAAGTTAGTAAAACGCGAGCATCAATATTGGTTTCCTCGTTAGAAGGACCAAATCCTTTTGTTTATGTAATGTCTTATTTGTGAGAGTATCAGACTTGTTTATACTGAAGCTCGAGTTTTGTGTATCTAGGTATGGGTTTGATTTAGTGAGTTTCAATGATATGAATCAGGTTTGAGTGTTTGATTAAGGATTTGAGATGGGTGCTGTATTTCTGCTTTTGTGTATTTTTGTTCAGTGGTTCTAAATCGCAACTCATTTTGCTCCCTCAAATTGGTCTAGGGTTTAATGAAATCCCATCAAAGAGAATGAGTGTTTTTGGACCGAGTTTCATGTAGGTTTCCTTATGAAGTGAGAATGAATGTCCGATTATCGTGTTAGTAAATCTCCATTTAGATAAGGGCTGAGTTTTTGAAGTTGCGATTAGGCCCACGTTTAGTGATACTCCTGATACTAGCAAATCTCATATTGCACCTCATTGACCTATGTAGCTTGAGATTTTACTAAAAAAGATGCCCAAGATTTTACCAAGTTAGGTATCATACTATATGACAATTTTCCGAACTGTATATGAAGATTGCTTGAGCTTAAATATTGATTACAGAAGAGTGAACTTCGAAATTAATTTTTTTTCCCATCTTAGTTTACTAGAATTAAATCAAGGTAGCTTTAGAGTTTAAAAAAATTGCCCATGTTGTATTGCCGTCGAGTTTGACAGGTCAAAGGTGGCACTCATCATTTTGGTCCATTGGGTTGAACTGAAGAAATTCATTTGTTGCTGTTGTATGTATACAACGTGCCGATGTCTGACGCCAACGGTATTATTTGATCTCTTTCAACACTTGTTAATACATCAATCAACAAGAAATTAATACCCTCACACCTGATTAATAATACAAAGCAATTAGTCTCCCTTTCAAATACAATTGTTGCAACACAAGAATGGATTCGCCTTTTGTTAAATTGTCTCCTTCCATGCTCCTTTCAAATATACTTTTTTTTAACAAACGAACGCACACACTAGTCAGATGATGGTGAATTGGTTAGAAACTTAGAAACTTACTTTTCCATAATTTAGTCTGGGTGGGACTCTTCCATTATGATTAGCAAGCGTAGATAGCATTATGTACTCATCCAAGTTATGGTACAGAGTTGCCTTGTTAATTACCAAGGGATGTGTAAAAGACATTCTTTCATTTAATTAAGAAATCGATTAAAAGAAGTTGCCGGTTCATGTTCATATTTTGTATTAATGTGTAAACCTTTTTACATGCTTTCATTTAATGTTGTATTGGTCCATGATATAGTCTCATTCACTTAGTTAGAAATTTTGTTTTTCTGCATTGGTTTTAGTTTTTCTTTTTTCTCCACGATTCCTCATCGTGAATGGTTAGTAATTTACCTTACCATCATAATATTTTGTCAACATATGTTCACAACAATCTTTGAATGTAAGATATAACAGAACCAAGATTGATAATTCTTAATTTGTTTTTGGTGTTTCATAGTATGGAGCACTTAGCACATGGTTTCAATTAAAATTTCTTCACTTAACCTATAGAAGCCTTGCCACCTCAGCAGTTGTTTAGGCTGTGTACAATTTCACTGATTTCGACAAGCAAGTGCTATGCTTACTAAAGCTAAGTTCATAATAAACTGCATCAGTGTCCAGGTATAAATTTATGGCAGTCAGAAGCAGATTTTGAAATTCGACATGTTTAACTGCATTTAAGTATGCTAGGCTTCCGAATAAAGATTCCTTTACTTGCAACATAAGGGAATATATGGATAGTGTATTAAAAAAAGGAAAAAAATGAGGAAAGGTGAAAAAATATGTATTATTCTTAAATCAGGCATTTTCAGTTTTTATTTGATGAATATTTTTTTTATTTGAAAGTTGGAGAGTCAGTTGGTGTTGTATGTAAACCTGTACTTTAAGAGATAACTGCACTTGTTAAAGAACAACTTAAATCTGATAGAATAGCTGTGAAGAATTTGTTTGGTGCAGCTAAGGTATTTCCCTTTTATTTTCCATGCATTAAAATCTGGTATTCCATCAATGAGGTGTCTTCTTTATCAAAATTATGAAGACAAATAGGTACATGATAACAAATAAGTACAATACTATATTATATTTTAGTAACATGAATTTATATTGTTGTTTGTTGTTTACGCCCACTGATTTATGTTCTTAAATTACAGATATCACTTGGATCTTTGTAGAAATAGTTTTGGAGATGTTTACCCTGATGTATATATAACAAACAAATATTATGGAGGCATTAGAGTTGCTGGTTAGCGCATTTTTTCATTCAGCTTTGGTCATGTATCTTTTAATCATTAATAGTTACATAAATGACTATCATGAAGAATGTCTTGCTTTAATATAATAACAGTAGTTGCTACTTGGATTACATGCCATGTGTTTCATTTTGTCCAAGATTTTCACCCTTTCTTCTGAGAAAGAATTAGTTCTAAATTAGGAATTCACATATTAGACTTAACTGCGTATTTCATTTATTTGCTAGTTGTGCGTATATTCAAGGTTCACTGTGTTGAAATATGTATGTGGATAGGTTCCAAAATAATTTTCACTAATGGTTCGCAAGATCCTTGGTGCCACGCTTCCAAGAAGAAATCCTCTCCAAATAGTGAGTAGTTATTGTTTTATTTTTACAACAGGGTGCCTTTTTAATCAAAATATTTGTTATTTTGTAGAAATATGCTATTATCTATCATATTTCGAGACAATTTTTCGGTGCTTGGTTCTAATCGCATGATTTGAGTTTCTTGTGCATATTTTTGTAGCCAGTTGCCACATCAGGCTTTACATGTTTCTTGTTGAAATATATGATAGTTGCATTGCACTTCAACATCCCTAACATCCTTTTACTTTCAGGGTGTCGATGACATATTGACATTTGCTTGGAATTCATGATGTTGTTGCTCAAGTTAACGTTGATATGATGTCTACATTTGGTACACAAGTTACTGTTTATAGGGTTTGTTGGTAGATTTCATAGGAAAATGAGTTTTGTAATTGGATTAAAGACTTTCAGAGGCAAACGAGGACAGTTGTAATTTTATATATTTTTTATGTGGTACATGATTTATAATTTGTATTCTTGATATAAAATTGTGATTTTTATCAATGAATGGATCATGATGCCTCTAAACTTACATCTATTTCTTATGTTATTTATTTATTTATTATTGCACATATAAAATATTTTTTTATGCATATAATTTGTGTATATATTACAACTGTAAAATAAAAGTTGTAATAAAATATATCACAACAATTATAAATAGTTGTAAAAATTATAACAACAACGGTGCAAAACCGTTGTAATAAAGTTTATTACAACGGTGGAGAAAGGTTGTAAAATATACATATTACAACGGTGTTGCAACGGTGCAAAAAAGTTGTAAAAGATTTTAGTCTATTACAACTTCTTAATACACGATAGTTAGCCCACCGTTGTAAAATGTATATTACAACGGTTTTCCACCATTGTAATATGGCCATTTTGTTGAAGTATTCTCTTCCATTCAAATCTATAGAGGCAACGGAGCTCTACCATTTTTCTTCCTCCTCTCTAACCTAATTTCTAAATAAAATACATTCATATATATTCCAAATCAAATCAAATTCATATGTAATTGGGAATACTAATAGATTCAATGGAAGATGATGCTCAACGATAGATTTCTTCGCTCTCTTCCCTTTTTCTTGTATTTCTACAAATCTAGAATTTTTCCCTTTATAGATTAGTTGTACATTTATAAGAATTTGGGGATTTATAAGCCTAAAAGGTTTAAAACTCAGAAATTAGAAGCTATAAGGTGAGTGGGAAATTTACCAATACAGATATAACAATTTATCTATTTCATTTGAATCCAATCTATGTTTTATGTCTATCAAATCTGCTAATTTAAATAATTGTAAATTGTGGCAACCATCAGATCGGATTATAAATATGTTTAAAATTTATAAATGATAAAATTGGGATTGTGTATAACATGAATTGTAAGAATTATATATATTTTCCCACATATTCCTACAGTTATGTCATGAAATATGTTGTACATGATACATAGCATTGTGGATCTGGAAATCAATCCCATTAAACACAAATTTGTTGTAGTTATGTTCTAGATCTTTAGTCCAGTGCTGAAATATGAAATATGTAAATTTGGGTAAAAAGAAGAATTTGTGCATTATGTGATTGTATAAATAAAAAAAACATTCCTGTTATATTGTCTTTTGGTTTAAGCATTGTAAAATATGTCTTTTTCCTCCTTAAAAATATAAAGAGGCATTATTTTAGAATCACAAGAAGTATGACAAAAATGATTAAAAAGGGGAAATTGGTGAAAAGGTACATATAAATACATGTATTTGTATGTAACTTGCACCGACTATTCCAATACACACATATTACATATATTTCTTGTGATTTGGAAATATATCAAATTCCTCAAAATGGGCATTTTTACAGTGATTACGACTAATGGTCCTTGTGAGGTTTGAAACCCTTTTAGCAAAATTGAATATAAAAAGGGAATTTTTGGTTAATTGATTAGACCAAATCATTAATTTAAAAATAAGTATTGCCAAATAATAAATAAACATTAATAACTACGTTGAACGCATGGAAACATAAAAATAAAAATATGTATACATATTATCCATCCAAATCGGCGTAAAACGGTGAAATATAAATTGTATGGAATGTTTGAATGTCTGGATAAGGTTCAATTCTGAAATTATGTGTAAATATAATCCATTTTGAATTAACATGTTTATGGTGACCATTTGTAGCAATCAATGTAATTAACTACTATAAATAAGATCGCAAATAAAGAAATAACCATTGTAACCAATATTGATTTGGAGAAAATAAATGTGATGGGAAAATGGTTACAATTCCTAAAATCAATTAGGATAATTGTTGTGGACCACAATTAGGAAATTTAAATTATAACCGCACTTAGACACGAGGTTAAACTCAACTTGTGGTGCAAGCCTTCTCGGAACTGACCGGCAAATCCAGCAACCACATGTAGTCGGTTTAATGTGAGGGGTCTAATGCATAAAAATAAATGTATTATGGCACGAGGTTAAGTTCACTTGTGATAGAAGCCTGCCCGGAACCGACTGGCAAATCCACCATCCACAGGTAGTCAACTTAATGTGAAAGGCCTAGTGCATAAAATTATATATATGTATATATATACATATATATATATATATGACAACCAATAAACAAACAAATAAATAAATGAATAAAAATAGAAACTTTCCGTTGGGGTACAACAGGTAGATATCTTGGGAATGATAACTAGTTGCCTTAGGAAATATGACAGTTAGAGTCATAAGGGCAATAAAAATGAAATAAAAGGAAATGGGTGTCATAAGGGAGTTTATGGTTGTCGTTTAAACACTAAGTCCAAATTAGGGAAGGTATTAAATAAATATCCTAGAGAAAAAGGAATATAACCTTTCTTATTAACAGTAATGAAAAGAGTAAATATAGTTGGACTTAGTAGGTTAATAAAGTAAGAAATTAATAACCATATAAACCTGTGATGTAAATAAACAGTGTATGTATAGTATTCTGGTATAAAGAAACTAAATGGGAGTGACTTAATAACGTAGCCCACTTTATCCCAAAAATGGAAAGATATAATAGGCTAATGGGGGTACAAACCAATAACCTTCGCATATAGTCCGCTTCCTGGGTCCTAAAATGCTAAGATACTAGGGGTTGAAGAGTCCACCTGGGAGTAGGTTTTTCAGTACATGGGCCTTAATGGCATGTGTGTGGGCGTACCCAAACCCGGAAATTAAAAGGGGTCAAATATGGTCATCTATCCTACGGGAAGTAATAAGGGACTAAGGAGCTTATCTAATAAGGTCAGATAGAAGGTATAACGCACGATAAAATACCTTCTCTCACCTTATGCAGGTAAGGATATATGCGTGAATGACGGAAGCCTTTACTAGTAGGGCCCGTTGCTAGTGCCTTCTAGTTTATATTAACATTTGAATATATTATCGAGGGTTAATAAGTGACCAATAGGTCCGCTGTAACGACCCGCAAATCCGTACTATCTGAGTTGACTAAATACACCACACGTCCAACCCAAATTGTACAGAAATACGAATCATTATTAGAAAGAAGTTAGAAGGTGAGAATTAGAAAGAAAGAAATTTTAGAATAGAAGAGGAAGAATACACAACATTAGAGTAAATGTGAACCTCACAACGGAACGAATAAAATATAATATATCCTAACTTTTGTAATACAAAATTTGTACTGTACACATCATTTATCAGAGTACAACACTTACAATACAGCGGAATAACTCTATATAACTAACGCTGAAGCCTCCTGCTCCAAGCTCCTACAATGGTATTTGTAAAGACCTGAACTACTTGACTGCCCGTACAAATTTGGGCACCCAAGAGTTTAGGGGAAACAAAACAAAAATAAACTCTGGGTCAGTCATGGGACTGGTGTGAGTAAACTCAAATTATTTGGTTTAACTTTTAAAAATCCTTTTCAAAAGAAATGATAATCGTAAGACCGATCCACACATAAACACGGATGGTTTTTACCTTACGATAACCAAAACAGTTTTGGAAATCAAAACTTTTTCTGATATTATAATAATGTCTAATCACAAGTAAATAAAATCTAGCAGAACGCTTGCATCTCACGTTCCACATATATAGTATACAAACAAAACCGTGGGCGCTTATTGGAGATTGGATTCCGACTATGACAAGGTATGGGACCACCTGCCGATAGTGTATCTCTAGAGGCAAATACACTGGGTTCAACAAGAACTTCTTGCAACCCGACCCATACATGACCGACCACTCATTTCGCTTGAGTGTATCGAATGTATATCACCAACGGTTGGGATCAGCAACCGTATCCCGAAAAGGAACAGCATCGATAGATTATAGAATGAAATGGAATTTCTCTAGATAGGTGATTATACACCCTAATGGGAGCGACCCACATAGCCATGTTGCCTGCCCGATTTTTGTCATTTCCTGGTTGATGAGGCCTGAGGCTACGCTTACTTACCATTCCTTGATAACACAATCACTTTGAATGCCACATTAGCAGATCCGTTAATCATTAGTTGATATGCACAAATATTTTGGATGTTATGCTAAGGGAATAAATCCGTTGCAACCATATATATTTGTACAGACCAATCCATTCGATCATTGGAAATATTCTGTCAGACATTCGTCCATATACGTTCGTTCTAGGACTGAACGAAACCGAAGGCACAATTTCTATTACTAGAAAAAGCCCTTGCACTTTACTCCGTCTTCGATTATCTTCATATAATCTGATTCGCAACGCTACTGCCAATACGGAGTGGTTCTCGGATAATAATCCAACCGGTCTCTCCATATTGACAACGATGGTCAAAAACTTCGATATTCGATGATTTAACTATCGAAGAAAAACAAGTGTTTCGATAGTCGATGACTTAACTATCGAAGAAACCAAGTGTTCATCCAAGGTATCAAACAATCACTGAGCCCTTTAATTAATATTTCATTAATTAAATCACTTCTCCATTTCTTTATCAATATTTGTTAACCAAATATTTTCAATAACCATATTGGCCTTATACATTATTTGGAAAACATTTTCAAAATATCGCCTTCCTTTATTTTCTAAACTTTAGAAAATACATTCTATTCATAATTGGAAAAATGTTCCAATCACTTATCTCTTCAAACATTTCTCTTCGAGCCCGAACCTTGCCATTTATCAGCTAAAAATAAAATCCATCAAGTTGGGGTATAATTACCTCTCAGACCTTGACTGAAAATATTATTAACTTCAAAACAGACAAGATTACTAACTCGAATAATCCACACCATATTAAACTAATTTCCCATTTCTAAAACGTATATATATATATATATATATTTCTCTTTCTATTTTTTTACTCGACTTAAATTCACAGATTTTCTTTTTGTTTCTAATATTCAAATTTCAAGTTCGTTTCCTTATCGAATTCTATATATATCGATACGTTGATTTCTACTTATCAAATTTCTTAAAAAATTCTAACTCCTTAAATTTCCAGAAAAATTCGCCATAACCTCCTTTGTACCGGGAGCATCGGGATATTTCAAATAGCCTCCCATGGCCCTCACCAATCCAAAAAGAAAAAGAAAAGCCAAGCGGCTAGCCGATACGGCGCATAAAACCTCATATGAAATTTAAACGTGTACCTTTTTGTCGAGCACTACATTTATAAACTTCATACACTTCATCCCAAACCTGCTTAACACATATTCACCTGTTTCAAATTTGTCCCAACTCAATCTGGTCATTTTAACTCAATTCGCTAATTAATACTCTTATTAGCTTCTTTGGCCTATTTTACTTTATATTTGAAAATAGCATGTTCAAATATCTTTTTATCTTGCTTATACATTAATTTAATTCTGTTTCCAACTCAAGTTCCATATTCGATTTCGAATATATATTCACCAGTTAAATTTACTTAACCAAAAACCCAAATTCGATTCAAAATCTCATTTAACCAAATAAACTCAAGATTAGTTAGTTCTATTCAGTAGTTAAAAATCCGACCTTTGTTCCAAAAATCAATTCATTACTCCACTTTGAGTTCACATCTAATTTACAACTCAAATCTGAAGTTTTCTAAATAAAAATTCGGATTTTTATTCGCTTAAAATCCTTTTATAAAATTAAATAAACCGTTATGGTTTTTAAATGGTTATGGCGCTGCTTTTCTGAAAATTTGATTTTGCTATAACTCAACATCTATTCGACGAAATCCAGATTTTTCTTCTCCATTAGAAAACTATTATCAAATCGGTCCTGACGTTTCTTGTTTCAAAGGATTCCGACTTCAATTGAGTTCTGTATACTCAATTGAAGTTCGAATCGCCAATTTTCGAACTGCAGCGCTGCGGCTAGTCCGTTTTAATTATATTTATAAATATAAACGTTAAACTTCATTTAAAATGAATTCAACTCCACTCAACTCCATTTTCACTTTTATTTGAATTCTATATTCAAATTCCAATTTCACTTCTATTTGAATCCTATATTCAAATTCCATATTTTACTTTCCATTTAAATTATATATATTTAAATCCCATAGTTTAGATTTACATTTGAATGCTATATTCAAATTCTATAAATCCATTTGAATCCCTTTTGAATTCTACATTCAAATCCCCTATTTAATTCTCTTTGAATTCAAATTCCATATTTATTCTATTTGCATTTCAAATATTCAAGCTCCGATTCAAATTCTATATTTGAATTTCTATATTCAAATTCTATTTGAATTTTCCTTTCAAATTCTATTTGAATTTTCTTTTCAAATTCTATAGTTAAACTTCATTCAAATCTCTATTTGACTTTTCTTTATTCAAATCCATTTGAATTCCTTTGAATTCAAATTCTATTTCAATT
Organism: Allium sativum; assembly: GCA_030737875.1. NCBI lineage: Eukaryota > Viridiplantae > Streptophyta > Magnoliopsida > Asparagales > Amaryllidaceae > Allium > Allium sativum. Next base: position 295,403,316 of record CM060919.1, read on the forward strand.
CCTTTGAATTCTATATTCAAAGGCTATATCTAATTCTCTTTGAATTCTACATTCAAAGTCCATATTTAATTTTCTTTGAATTCTACATTCAAAGTCCATTTCAATTTCTCTTGTATTCAAATTCTATTTTTGAATTCCATTTGAATTTCTATTATTCAAATCCTATTATTTAAATCCCCTTTTGAATTTCCTTTATTCAAACTCTATTTGAATTTCTATATTCAATTTCTATTTTGAAATTTCTTTATTCAAATTCTATATTCAAATGTTATACTCAAATTTTATTTGAATTATATATTTAAAAATTCCATTTCAAATCCTATTTGAAATTTCTTTTGTATTTCAAATATTCCCACTCCTTTCTAATATTTAAATTCTATTTGAATTTCTACTTAAAAATTCTATTTCAAGTTCTATTTTGAAATTTCATTTCAAAATTCCATTTTGAAATTCTATTTCAAAATTCCATTTGAAATTCTATATTTTTAAATTCTACTTGAATTTCAAATTCTATTTGTGAAAAAATAGAATTTCCTTTTTAAACCTTAAATATCCTTCTCATGATATTTTAGTAAATTAACGCTTGGCCCAGTGATATTTAAAACAATCAAATCACCCAATTTTCAATCATTTGATTTTTAACATGTCATATATTAATATATATGAAATCAAGCAAAACAAACAAACAAACAAATAGATAATATATTTTGAGGAATCCAGTCGGTTTCCTCCAACCTGTTTTCCCTGCATCCACAGATGTTAGTCAACAAAAATAATACCAATCCTGCTTCATGGCAGGACATCGCGGTATAGAAGGTCATCCACTAATCATAGCGTGGGGCGTATAGGGTAATCATCCGCTATGAAACTGCGGGCATCCGCTAATGATACTGCGGGAACTATCCAAACCCCAATATATATTTAATAGCCACAAACAATCCTAAATAACTAATATATTTTAAACAACCAGAAAGCATCCAAACAAGCAATCAACGATTATTTTTAACGAATAAAAATAATTCTAAATAAAGAGGTGAGAGATTTACTCACTGTGATTTTAAATCTGCACGTGTACCAATTTCAGTTCCTTTCCATTGATTTCTGACTCTTCGAACTCCACAAGAATGATTTTATTTGATTTATCCTTAATACTCAGTTTGAAACTATCTTCTTCAATACGAGTACACAGGAAATTCCTTTTCCTTTTACCATCTTGGAGCTCTACTGTCAATCCAGTTTACACTTCTCTACTCACCATCAGTTCAGACTCCCTATTGACCATTATACCTGAACCAGCGTCGACTTCTACAGAGGAAGCCGCACCCTTTTTCTACCTCGCACCATCACAGCTCGCTCATCAGCTAGTTCGAATGGCACCCCGTCGCCTCCAGAAATCGCGACATCAAAATCACGGATCTGCTGACCCCTTCCATTTCGACTACAGGAAATCGCGAGTTCCATTAATCCCATCTCGAAATGCATCGCAGCCACCAAATCCCCTAAATCGAAAGCCCCTGCCAGCTGATTCCAACCTCGAGATGCCCAACTCCGACCATAGCTGTGACCCAGGTGAACCCGACTTTCATCGCACCAGATTTGGGCGAGCTGGTGTGAAGCTCGCTCATACACGAATCACCCGAAATGGACTTTAGTATTTCGATTTGAGGGAGTTCGGTTTTGGTTTGTTTTTCTGTTGAATGAAATAACAGGGATCGCGATGATTTATATAAGGGCGAGAGGAGACAAGAGGTACACAGGCCATTAAAATGTTGTTTCCTGGATATTGAAAGAGACAGACAAATTTTGTTGCTCGATGTACATAGAGGTCTGCGTTTTAAAGAACAGTAGGTCGACTCTGTTAAAACTTAGGTCTGCTGATTAGATTTTATTAGTTTAAATTTTATTATATTTTGTTTTAATTTAATAGCTAAATATCTCACGGTCCCTTAACTCGATATTCTGAACCGCTATTCACCCGTAGCGACCAGCGTTTCTAAAGTTATACGATATTCTGGACTTAACTGAACATATTTTGAAATTTAATTCAATCGTTTATACAGACTATCAGTATTAGATTGACGACTTAAATTCAATTTAATTTAAAATATAATTCAGTTTCAAACAATTAAATCCATCGATGATAAATAATTATTATCGTTCTACTTTAATACAGAATTTATATTAATCAAAAGAACCGCTTTGACTCGGTTTTAACTTTGAATTCAATTGTTGTCGATTTTGTATTCTGATAATTCAATATCTTCAAAATTAAATCGTACATAGATTATTAAATTGGTAAATTAAATGTAAAAATCCATTTATATTTCAAAATCAATATTTAAAATAAATTTCAATATTCAATATTTAAATGGCCAAAAATCCGGGACGTTACATCCGCCTAGGGTCTTAAGTGGTCAGAAAGAATTCACTTTGTCTATCATTGATAGTAAGTCATTAAATAATAAAGAATAGTTAGTGAGGATATAGAAAGAAACCCCATAATTATGGGCCTACTCTCAATAGAATTAACCAGTTAAGCTCTGATATAAAGGCTCCACAAAAATGTATGTAAATGTCCTATCTCGGTAATGTGATTTGCGAATACTACTTTGGGAGGAGTAGTAGAGTCGTGCGTAAACATTTACCAGGTTGGGCTAGAATCACTAAATTGGTTAGGCATACATCTTGGGTTGAACCAAACAAAATATTCCAAAACTTGTTGTTCTGACCCCCTCCTTATTACAACCTCCCAGTTTCCTAGAGAAGGTCGGGTTCTCACAGATGATTATGTTTGGCTTCCAGTTCTCGTTTTTTCTCATGCTCAGTATTAGCAAAGTGACTTACTTTGAAAAAGATAGTTACTTAAGTTAATACTAGTTTATCCTATTTTGTTTCCACTGTGAGTTATTTTATCGTACTCTGATTATGCTCATGCTCATTTATTGTAGGTACCATATTTACGCTCCATGCTTGGATGTGTTCAAGTTTTAATTTTTGTCAAAATTTGGATGTAGTAAAGTGTGGGGTGTTACACACATGATTCAGAATTAGCTGCAGTTGTGATGCTTTGAAACTCTGAAGACATTATTTGTTAGGGGATAAATTTGAGCTCTACACGAATCACAAGTCCTTGAAATATTTATTTTCACAAAAGATTTAAACATGAGACAACATAGATGGGTTGATTTTGTAATGACCCAAAATTCCGGTCCAATTTGAGCTGACCAAAAACGCAAGTCCAACCCCAAATTAAACTGAAAATCAGGAAATTAATAGAAAGAAAATAGAGGGTGAGGAAAGATAAGATAGAAACTTAGAATAGAAGAAGAAGAAGACAACATCAGAGTAACACGAATCTCACAGCGGAACGAATAACATATAATATATGTACATAACTTTGAAATATAACTTTGTACTTGAATATACATCATTTTCAAAGTACAACACTTACAACACAGCGGAAATAAACTATAGCTATATGATCCTGAAGCCTCATGCTCCAGCTCTTCAAGTATCTATAAATCCCGACTACTTGACTGCCCATACAAAATTGGGCACCCAAGAGTTTAGGGAAAACAAAACAAAATAAACTCCGGGTTAGTCATGGGACTGGTATGAGTAAAACAGTTAAAACATATCGAACCATTAAACGATATCTCATAAGACCACGCTGTATAACGGAACGGGTTTTTCCCTTATGAGAATCCAAAATATCTTTATATCAAAACCTTTTGATATTATAATAATGTCTATCAACCACAGTATAATAATCATCTAGCAGAAACGCTTTCATCTCACGTTCTACATATATAATATACAAGCAAAACCGCAAGCACGTATTGGGTAATGGATTTCCAACTATGACAAGGTATGGAACCACCTTTCGCTAGTGTACCTTTAGAAAGGAATACACTGGATTCAACAAGAACATCTTACAACCCGACCACACATGACCGACCACTCATTTCGCTTGAGTGTATCGAATGTATATCACCAACAGTTGGGATCAGCAACCGTTTCCCGAATGGGACAGTGTCGACAATAGATTTTTAGAAATAAATGAAACTCTAGATCAGGTGATTATACACCCTAATAGGTGCGACCTACCTAGCCATACTGCCTGCCTGATTTCTGTCATTTACCGGATGTGAGGCTAGAAGCTACGCTTTATCATCACACCAGATTCACTTTGAATGCCACATCATCAAATCCATCAAATCACCGATTGACGTCCTCAACAATACATTATGTGTTAGCTAAAAGAAGTTTCCTTCTCCGCTTCCACTCTTGGTATGGTTGGAGAAATCAATATACGTGATCGTCTGGAAATACTCTGTCAGACATCCGTCCATACAAGTCATCCCGGAACAGGATGAACCGAAGGTACTATTTAGTATATCCATCTTAGGCACTATTATCTAAGATTTATACAATAGCCCTCGCACTTTACTCCGTCTTCAATTATCTTTGGCATATATGATTCGCAACGCTTATGCCAATACAGAGTGGTTCTTTGGATAATAATCCAACTGGTCTCTCCATATTAACAACGTTAAAATGGTCAAAACTTTGATAGTCTGTGATTTAACCATCAAAGAAAAACAGATGTGCAAACAACGATATTATTTCCAAATGAAAATTTATATCGATCAATCATCATTCATACATACATATATATATATATATATATATATATATATATATTTCCCTATTTTCTATGTTTAGAAAATATACGTTATTAACACTAGAAAATATTTCCATTGTTATTTACATATCACTATCATTTCACAACTATCAGTCCCTTACTGTAAACTAGTAGAAGAACAATTCTCTAGGTATAAACCCCGAAGGCCAAAACCAACATCAAGTCAATACTCAGAAAACTATTCAACTTAACTAATCTCTAGTCAGTTTCTAATTTTTGTTTAACTCTATTTCTATTATCTCTAATTCGAATAACTAATATTCGATTTAACTCCATTCGCTTAACTCTAGATCGCAGCGATCACAATGGTTACGCCTGATTCCCTCACGAAACATCTGATCGCCGTAGGCTATCTACAGCCCTGCGAATTATGCTAGCAGTCGTGCAAAATGGTAACTTATCCTATATAACTATGTCTGATTTACTCCTTTTGATAACTATGTTTGATTAACTCCTTTTAATAAACTACATTTGATTAACTCCTTTTAATAAACTACGTTTGATTAACTCCTTTTAATAAACTACATTTGATTAACTCCTTTTATAATTCTATTTATTTCCTAAATAAATATTCCTTTATTCTATTCGTTTTATCAACATTTTCCCTTTTATAAAACTCTATTCGTTTTATAAACATTTTCCTTTTATTTACTTTCGAAATATTCCCTTTTTTATAAAATCTATTGATTTTATAAAATCCCTTTATTTCAATATACATTGAAATAATTCTTTTTACATCCCAGGGTCTTTTATGATATTAAAAATATCGAATCACAATGTTCAACATCATTCTAACACACATAATCAAACAGATTATATATCACATCATATATTACAATATATGAAAAACAGTAAAATAATTGTTGAGGAATCCAGTCGGATTCCTCCAACCTGTCTCCCTGCATCCACAGATTTTACACAATATAATCAACATCACTTTTAGTTCCATATGATATATTCTGTTAAACAGAATCAATATAGAAATTCAAATAACTTACTAGCAGTTCAATCAAACAGTCACCACACAGTCAATCAGCTAATATTTAACAGTTCTAAAAATACAACATGAAATATAAACTGTTCAGAGTTAGTGAGATTTACTCACATTGTTGCGTTAACCGTTAAATGACGGTTTGCGTTATTTGATTCAGTCGAACAATTTATTTCGCCATAATTTGTAAAGAACTTCGATTCACTCTCCGTCAGTTCCAGTGTGTAGCCACCGTCCATACGGTCCCAATGGATCTGACCGTTCATGATTCTGACCACGTATGACTGAAATATTAAATCAACAAATTAAAGTACTATTTAATATAAACTAAATTGAATTTATTTATAATCTTGGGCCTTACTTTTTGAACCGGCCTCCACGGCCGCTCCTTACTCTTCTTCTACAATGCCCAGTTCGACATCCACCGTGACAATGGCCATTTCCCCTTTTTAAAACTTCCTAACTCCTTCATTACTCCACGGAAAACCCAATAAAAATCATTACCAACTTCTCCATCAAAATCTCTATAACTTCCAACCATCAATACAAAACTCGACCACTGTTCATTTTGGGTTTCAGAAGACTCGCGTCAGACTTCCTCAAAACCATTGCTGATGTTCTCCCGATCCACGCACTCCCTTTACTTCATGATAGTTCATGAGACCATCACCGTTGAACTGCTCTTCGAGTCCTCCTCCTTGCCATACACAGTGCGATCAACTCGCACCCTCTTTAGACGTTTGCGTCGGAGCCCTCTTCCCTTCGCTGTAAATGAAACAGCGACACCTCATAGCCTCGAAATCCTTCAAACTCCTCACACAGCTGCTAAAGCACTCAACAAACCCAAATACCACATCAAAAATCAACATTGATGCTCCTACTTTATGAAATGGGTAAACCCTAGCTCGCTCTGGAAAGTATCGCAACAACAAATGATGATCCGCACTCCATAAAACAAGTACAGAAACGAAGAGAAATTCCCTATGAACCCAAAGAAACTAACTTTGCAATTTATCGGATTTTATTTCAATTTATTTGAATTCTTTTGAGGACGAATGCTTTTCCTGGAAGAAACCAAAAGTGACGGCGCTTATTTCTTGCCCTTTTTACTTCTGTGGAATTTTTTTTAGGGTTTAGTTTAAGTTAGGTATTTATAGGATTTTTATATTAATTTTTAATTCGAATTTTATATTTATTCTTAAGTCATCGCTATCTGTATTTGTCCTCTAAAATTCGTACGATCACATATAGTACCCAAAAATCACGAAACTAGACATGAAGCTACAGTTCGCTATTACGGTCCCAACGAAACTGGTTTCGTCGAATTCCGACTCCGTTTGCTCACACAACTTATTTTTAACCGTCAAAATACTGACTGTTTTTCACTCTAAAAATCCGTACGGCTACATGCTGATTCTAAAAATCACGAAACTGGAATTCTAACAACAATTTGACATTGCAGATCCAGCAAAATTAGTTTCGTCGAATTCCGATTTCGTTTGCAAAAGTGGCTATTTTTAAAGCTCTGAATGACACATTTAAATATATAATTAAATAAAATATTAATAAATTAATATTATCGTATATATTCACAGCAGAATATCATACAGCTTCAGAACATTCCTATATGAATTTCTAACTTGGTATTCACTTCTGGGTCAACCCGATATTCGATTTATATTGAAATTCCTTTTTAAAATATAAATAATTCCTTTATAAATTATAAAGGAATTCCACGACGACTTTTCTAAAATTTGATTTGGACGTATCTCGACGAAATCCCGATTTTTCTCTTCCACTAGGAAGATATACTCCACCAGGTCCACACGTTTCTTGTTTCACAGAAATCCGGCTTAAAATGAATCCTGTACATTCAGTTGAAGTTCAAATCGCCAATTTACGAACTGCAGCGCCATTTCGAGCTCGATTTTAAATATATTATAATTCTATGTTCAAACTGTCGTTTATATAATATATTCGTTATTCAAATTCAATTCTAAACTGAATTAAATATCACAGATGATCCTGTTCGCACCATATCGTCATTTCAGCCTATTCTGATTATTTCATAATTAAATATATTATTTAATTATTATTTTAATTAAATATTCACCATTATTTAATTCCACGACCATAAAATCCTTTAATTCACTATTTAAATAATTAAATAAATTAATTATAATACCTCTGCCAATGCGGGTCATTACAATCTTCCCCACTTAAAATAATTTCGTCCTCGAAATTGCTAAGGTAGAGAACGATCCTATCGACTGGTTAGAACATATTTGTTCACTTCTTAACTTCAGTTTCAACTGAACCAATTTAATTTCAATTAAATTATTAATTATTTCTTATTAACGAAAATTTTCAAAAATCCTGAAAATTTTCTAACACCTTAACTTTTCGAAAAATTTCGCCAGCACCTCCTTTGTACTGGTCAATAGGTCAAACTCCAACTCGCCTCTCTGGGCCATCTCCATCCCAAAAGAAAATCAAACAGCCAAGCGGCTTGCCAATTCGGCTCATAAATCTTATATCCAATAGAAATATAAACTTGTACCTTTTGTCGGCATATCATTATATCCTTTCCACTTGTTATCAATTCCGCGGATACAAGGGTCATCCCAATCAAATTCCAATCTGCTTTTATCCACAACACCACCATTTGCTTATATCCGAGCCAAATGTCATTTTAACTTGAGTTTCTTCTCAATTCCCAACTCTTAACTTGATTATCACATTACACTTCAACTTTGAATCTCTCAATCCAATTTGTCTTGATATCATTCTAATTCAATCTCAGTTACCACTTTACTAGCTTTACTTTAATTCAATTTTGCTTTCACAAATTTCTGTTAAATTTGTATTTAATTCAAACAATTTTCCCTAGGAGTTCTTAAACAGCTTACTCTTTTCAAAAATCAAATTTCCTTTTGAACATGTCACTGAGCCCTTAATTAATATTCCATTAGTTAAATCACTTCTCTGTTTCTTTATCAATATTTGTTAACCAAATATTTTCAATAACCATATTGGCCTTTTATGTTATTTGGAAAACATTTCTGAATATCGCCTTCCTTTATTTTCTAAAATTTAGAAAACATATGCTATTTATAATTGGAAAATATTCCAATTACTTATCTCTTTTCCGATCTCGTTTATTTCTATACTTAGGAAATATTCTTTATTATATTTCCAAGCTTATACTTATTTGGGTTAAAATGGATGTTGTGTAAAACATCGTTAAGACAACCCAAATGCTATATTCAACTAACTCTTATTCAACATTGATCTTCGAGCATGAAATCTTACTATTTATTTGCTAATAAAGAAATCAATCAAGTTGGGGTATAACTACCTCTCAGACCTTGACTGAATAACATTTATAACGTCAAAACAGATATGACTACTTACTCGAATTATCAATACCATACAACTACTTATTCACTTTTAAACACGTATACGCTTCCTCTTTCTATTCTTACTAGATTTTATTCTTAGTCTTCCCTTTTGATTTTGCTATTCTATTTCTAAGTTCGTTTCCTTATCGACTTCTATATATATCGATACATTGATTTCTAACTATCAAATTATCTTTAAAATATTCTAACTCCTTAAATCCCCAGAAAAATTCGCCATAACCTCCTTTGTACCAGGAGCATCGGGATATTTCAAATAGCCTCCCATGGCCCTTACCAATCCAAAAGAGAAAGAAAAAGCCTAGCGGCTAGCCGATACGGTGCATAAAATCTCATATATGAATTAAATACATACCTTTTCGTCGAGCATTCTATTTATATACCTTCGTACCTTATCCATACCTATCTCATGTATATTTATACCTGCCCAATCTATTTTAACTGTACCTGATCGTTTTAACTCAATTCGTTAATTAATTTGTTAATTAACTCTTTAGTCTATTTCACTTTTATATTTGAACATGACATGTTCAAATATATTTTAACTTGCTTATTAACTAATTTGAATCCAAATCTCAAATTTAAGTTCTATATTCGATTTCGAATATCCATTTACAAATCCAATTCACCTTTCAAAGTACAACTTCAAATTCAAAACTCGATTAACTAATTCCTCTTTGACTTAGTTAATTCTATTCAAATTTTATATCACTTCTATTATTCAAATCTATATATCAAATTCTGTTCAAATTCTATATTATAAATCCCATTTGAATTTCGATATTCAAATTCTATATATTCAAATTCTATATTTGAATTCCTTTTGAATTCTATATTCAAATTCCATTTCACTTCCTATATTCAAATCCTATATTTGAATTCCTTTATATTTTCTATATTCAAATTCTATATTTGAATTCCATTTGAATTCTATATTCAAACCCCATTTGAATTTCTATATTCAAATTCTATATCACTTCCATTGAATTTCATATATTCAAACTCCCTTTGAATTTCTATTTCAACTTTCTTTATTCAATCTTTATTATAAATCCATTTTGAAATTCAACACAACTTGTCATTCCCAAAACAAATTCAAAACAATATCTCTAATAGTAATTCGTCACTTACAACTCGAAAATGAATACTGATGATGCAGCTGTCATCATCGGAATCTATTTTCCAGCGATCGAAGTGAGTTCAATACTATAAAACCATTTCTAAACATTTCCACTTTGAAATTCATTTCAAAATATAATTCACACTGCTTGTAAAACAATTTAAAATCTCCCAGGATCTTAAATTTTCCTTACTTTTAATCCAAATCCATTTACAAACACTTATCCAATTTTCCAGAATTTTAATTCAATTTCTGGTTTAAATTTCAGATTTAACTCATCTGATTTCACGTATTTCACTTATATGAATTTTGATTGGTTATTTACATAACCATTTCATTTATAATCTTACTCGATTATAATATCAACCAATATATCCAATATGTATCAAAATATACTTTGGGTAAAATTATTTTAATTTACCCTCTTTTCAAAACATATCATGACGACCCATCATATTTGAGTGTTTAGTAACTCCTACCGATACAGTGGATCAAACTGATCGACCAGAATTCACAAACTACTCAACCAATAAATCTCCACAATATAAAACAATTTTTATATCAATAACAAATACGCTCACTCGTATACATACACTCAACTCAATCTAGGGTATTACTAACCCTATCTCTACTGAGTCACGCCACAGAGCCAAAGTAATACATAACCTAAGATCTGATACCAATTGTAATGACCCAAAATTCCGGTCCAATTTGAGCTGACCAAAAACGCAAGTCCAACCCCAAATTAAACTGAAAATCAGGAAATTAATAGAAAGAAAACAGAGGGTAAGGAAAGATAAGATAGAAACTTAGAATAGAAGAATAAGAAGACAACATCAGAGTAACACGAATCTCACAGCGGAACGAATAACATATAATATATGTACATAACTTTGAAATATAACTTTTGTACTTGAATATACATCATTTTCAAAGTACAGCACTTACAACACAGCGGAAATAAACTATAGCTATATGATCCTGAAGCCTCCAGCTATAGCTCTTCAAGTATATGTAAATCCCAACTACTTGACTGCCCGTACAAAATTGGGCACCCAAGAGTCTAGGGAAAACAAAACAAAATAAACTCCGGGTCATTCATGGGACTGGTATGAGTAAAACAGTTAAAACAGATCGAACCATTAAACGATATCTCATAAGAACACGCCGTATAACGGAACGGGTTTTTCCTTTATGAGAATCCAAAATATCTTTATATCAAAACCTATTGATATTATAATAATGTCAATCAACCACAGTATAATAATCATCTAGAATAAACGCTTTCATCTCACGTTCTACATATATAGTATCAAGCAAAACCGCAAGCACGTATTGGGTAATGGATTTCCAACTATGACAAGGTATGGAACCACCTTTCGCTAGTGTACCTCTAGAAAGGAATACACTGGATTCAACAAGAACATCTTACAACCCGGCCACACATGACCGACCACTCATTTGGCTTGAGTGTATCAAATGTATATCACCAATAGTTGGGATCAGCAACCATTTCCCGAATGGGACAGTATCGACAATAGATTTTTAGAAATAAATGAAACTCTAGATCAGGTGATTATACACCCTAATAGGTGCGACTTACATAGCCATGTTGCCTGCCCGATTTCTGTCATTTACCGGATGTGAGGCTAGAAGCTACGCTTTATCATCACACCAGATTCACTTTGAATGCAACATCATCAAATCCATCAAATCACCGATTGATGTCCTCAACAATACATTATGTGTTAGCTAAAAGAAGTTTCCTTCTCCGCTTCCACTCTTGGTACGGTTGGAGAAATCAATATACGTGATTGTCTGCAAATACTCCTTCAGACATTCGTCCATACAAGTCATCCCGGAACAGGATGAGCCGAAGGTACTATCTAGTATATCCATCTTAGACACCGTTATCTAAGATTTATACAATAGCCCTTGCACTTTACTCCGTCTTCAATTATCTTTGGCAAATATGATTCGCAACGCTTATGCCAATACAGAGTGGTTCTTTGGATAATAATCCAACCGGTCTCTCCATATTAACAACGTTAAAATGGTCAAAACTTCGATAGTCTGTGATTTAACCATCAAAGAAAAACAGATGTGCAAACAACGATGTTATTTCCAAATGGAAATTTATATCGATCAATCATCATTCATATATATATATATATATATCCTTATTTTCTACATTTAGAAAATATACGTTATTAACACTGGAAAACATTCTCATTGTTATTTACACTTCACTATCATTTCACAACTATCACTCCCTGACTGTAAACTAGTAGAAGAACAATTCTCTAAGTATAAACCCCGAAGGCCGAAAACAACATCAGATCGATACTAAGAAAACTATTCAACTTCACTAATCTCTAGTCAGTTTCTAATTTCTGTTTAACTCTGTTTCTATTAACTCTAATTCGAATAACTAATATTCGATTTAACTCCATTTGCTTAACTCTAGATCGCAGCGATCACAATGGTTACGCCTGATTCCTCAGGAAACATCCGACCGCCGTAAGCTATCTACAGCCCGGCAAATTACGCTAGCAGTCGTGCAAAATGGTAACTTATCCTATATAACTATGTCTGATTTACTCCTTTTGATAACTACGTTTGTTTAACTTCTTTTAATAAACTACGTTTGATTAACTCCTTTTAATAAACTACGTTTGATTAACTCCTTTTAATAAACTACGTTTGATTAACTCCTTTTATAATCCTATTTATTTCCTAAATAAATATTCCTTTATTCTATTCGTTTTATCAACATTTTCCCTTTTATAAAACTCTATTCGTTTTATAAACATTTTCCCTTTATTTTCTTTCGAAATATTCCTTTTTTTATAAAATCTATTGATTTTATAAAATCCCTTTATTTCAATATACATTGAAATAATTCTTTTTACATCCCAGGGTCTTTTATGATATTAAAAATATCGAATCACAATGATCAACATCATTCTAACACACATAATCAAATAGATTATATATCACATCATATATTACAATATATGTAAAACAAAAAATATATTTGTTGAGGAATCCAGTCGGATTCCTCCAACCAGTCTCCCTGCATCCACAGATGTTACACAATATAATCAACATCACTTTTAGTTCCATATGATATATTCTGTTAACAGAATCAACATAGAAATTCAACTAACTGACTAGCAGTTCAATCAAACAGTCAACACACAGTCAATCAGCCAATATTTAACAGTTCTAAAAATACAACATGAAATATAAACTGTTCAGAGTTAGTGAGATTTACTCACATTGGCGCGTTAACCGTTAAGTGACGGTTTGCATTATTTGATTCAGTCGAACAATTTATTTTGCCATAATTTGTAACGAACTTCGATTCACCCTCCGTCAGTTCCAGTGTGTAGCCACTGTCCATACGGTCCCAACGGATCTGACCGTTCATGATTCTGACCACGTATGAGTGAAATATTAAATCAACAAATTAAAGTACTATTTAATATAAAATAAATTGAATTTATTTATAATCTTAGGCCTTTCTTTTTGAATCGGCCCATGATCTTACTTCACAAATCCACGACCGCTCCTTACTCTTCTTCTACAATGCCCAGTTCGACATCCACCGTGACAATGGCCATTTCCCCTTTTTAAAACTTCCTAACTCCTTTATTACTCCACAGAAAACCCAATAGAAATCATTACCAACTTCTCCATCAAAATCTCTACAACTTCCAACCATCAATACAAAACTCGACCGCTGTTCATTTCGGGTTTCAGAAGACTCGCGTCAGACTTCCTCAAAGCCATTGCTAATGTTCTCCGATCCATGCACTCCCTTTACTTCACGATTGTTCATGAGACCATCACCGTTGAACTGCTCTTCGAGTCCTCCTACTTGCCATACACAGTGCGATCAACTCGCACCCTCTTCAAACGTTTGCGTCGGAGCCCTCATCCCTTCGCTGTAAATGAAACAGCGACACCTCATAGCCTCGAAATCCTTCAAACTCCTCACACAGCTGCTAAAGCACTCAACAATCCCAAATACCCTAGCTCGCTCTGGAAAGTATCGCAACAACAAATGATGATCCGCACTCCATAAAACAAGTACCGAAACGAAGAGAAATTCCCTATGAACCCAAAGAAACTAACTTTGGAATTTATCGAATTTTATTTCAATTTATTTGAATTCTTTTGAGGATCGAATGCTTTTCCTGGAAGAAACCAAAAGTGACGGCGCTTATTTTTTGCCCTTTTTTACTTCTGAGGAATTTTGTTTAGGGTTTAGTTTAAGTTAGGTATTTATAGGATTTTTATATTAATTTTTAATTCGAATTTTATATTTATTCTTAAGTCATCGCTATCTGTATTTGTCCTCTAAAATTCGTACGACCATATATAGTACCCAAAAATCATGAAACTGGACATGCAGCTACAGTTCTCCATTACGGTCGCAACGAAACTAGTTTCGTCGAATTCCGACTCCGTTTGCTCACACAGCGTATTTTTAACCGTCAAAATACTGACTTTTTTTCACTCTAAAATTCCGTACGGCCACATACTGACTCTAAAAATCACGAAACTGGAAACCTAACAACTATTTGACATTGTGGATCCAACAAAATTTGTTTCGTCGAATTCCGACTTCGTTTGCAAAAGTGGATATTTTTAAAGCTCTGAATGACCCATTTAAATATATAAATATATTTAAATATAATTAAGTTAAATATTAATAAATTAATATTATCGTATATATTCACAACAGAATACCATACAGCTTCAGAACATTCCTATATGAATTTCTAACTCAATATTCGCTTCTGGGTCAACCCGATATTCGATTTATATTGAAATTCCTTTTTAAAATATAAATAATTCCTTTATAAATTATAAAGGAATTCCATAGCGACTTTTCTAAAATTTGATTTGGACGTATCTCAAAATCTACACGACGAAATCCCGATTTTTCTCTTCCACTAGGAAGATATACTCCACCAGGTCCACATGTTTCTTGTTTCACAGAAATCCGGCTTAAAATGAATCCTGTACATTCAGTTGAAGTTCAAATCGCCAATTTACGAACTGCAGAGCCATTTCGAGCTCGATTTTAAATATATTATAATTCTATGTTCAAACTGTCGTTTATATAATATATTCGTTATTCAAATTCAATTCTAAACTGGATTAAATATCACAGATGATCCTGTTCACACCATATCATCATTTCAACCTATTCTGATTATTTCAGAATTAAATATATTATTTAATTATTATTTTAATTAAATATTCACCATTATTTAATTCCACGACCATGAAATCCTTTAATTCACTATTTAAATAATTAAATAAATTAATTATAATACCTCTACCAATGCGGGTCATTACAGATTTTTTAACTGCTTATGATTTTAATATACTTTATACACCAGGAAAAGCAAATAAACTAGTCGATGCTTTGAGTATACAATATGCCAAAGTAAGCTTATTAATGATTGAATAATTCAAGAATTTAATGTTGCTTACTGATTTGGAAATAAAAGGGAACAGTGACATGCACTTGGAGGTGAATGGTGCGCAAGAAAATGTGGGCAAACTAAGCCTGATAGCTTTACAATATGACTTAGTTGTGAAGGTGGGGAGTATGAAAAGTCAAGCCCCAATATATCTAAGAAGAAAGCTCTTTTGGAAAGAGGAGAAGACGTGTTAAGCTTGCACATTGATGAAAACAGATATGTGAGACATAAGAAGAGAATTTGGGTGCCAGAAAACTCAGAATTAAAAGAGGAAATATTGAATGAATATCATAAAAGCAAATAGTCCACACATCCAGGAAATACATAGATGTATCAAAATCTCAAAAGGGATTATTGATGGAAAGGAATGAAAAGAGATATGGCTAAATTTGTGCCAAAGTGTATAGTCTGCCAGCATTATTTCAGCCATTAAGTATACCTCAATGGAGATGGGAGGGCATTTCCATGGATTTTTTGGATGGTTTACCAAGATCAAAAAGAGGAAATACAAGCATATGGGTAGTGGTTGATAGATTGACTAAAGTGGCACATTTTATTCCTGTTAAATCGGAAAGAAATGCACCAAAACTAGCTCAAGTATTTATGAAAGAGATAGTAAAGTTGCATGGTGTACCCAAGACTAATATGATTGATAGAGACACAATCTTCACATCAAAGTTCTGGAAAAGTTTTCAAGAAGCCATGGGGAGTGAGCTTTGCATGAGCACCGCATACCATCCTCAATCTGATGGGCAAACAGAAGTGGTTAACAAGGTGTTAGAGGATCTGTTAAGAGCATGCATATTGGACTTTGGAGGCAACTGGGAAGATCACCTCCATTTGGTAAAGTTTACATATAATAACAGTTATCAAAGCACTATTGGAATGGCACCATTTGAAGGTTTATATGGCAAGCCATGTTTATCTCCAATATGCTGGGATGAAATTGGAGAAAGAGCAATCTTAGGACCAAAGTATATAAAAGAAACTACTGACAAGATTGCATTGATTAGAAAAAGAATGGTAGCTACACAAGATAGGAAAAATAAATATGCAGATAGAAAAAGGAAACAAGTTGAATATCAGGTGGGGGACTTTGTTTTCATTAAAATTTCACCAATGAGAAAGGTGTTGAGGTCTGGAAAACAAGGAAAATTAAACCAAGATACATAGGACCCTATAAATTTTTGGGAAGAATCGGCTCTCTGACATACAAATTAGAATTTACTGAAGATAAAAGCGAGGTATGCACAATGTATTTCATGTATCATAGTTAAGGAGATGGGTTCATGATAAGAATGACATTCTGGAAACACCCTCTTAGGTTCAAGTGAAATCAGACTTGGTTATGAGAATGAACCAGTGAGGATTTTGGCCAAGGAAGTAAAGAAGTTAAGGAACAAAACTTTGAAGCTTGTGAAACTTGACCCAAATGATTGCACATGGGAATTAGAAGATAAGGTTAGGGTGAATTATCCTAAGATGTTTGCATATTAAAGGTATCTTTATTTTTGAAATTATTTCATAAGTATATGTCTTACATTTTCTAAGCTCGATTTAATTGTTTGGCGGAATGTGTTTGATCAGAGTTATGATCTCTGAGTTAAATTGGTAAGTTTTATCCAATTACAAAGATGATTGTGAGGACACAATTCCAAAAGGATGGGGTATCTACAATGAACCAAAGCTTTTAGCAAAATTATTTTAATCTTATTTAAAAGTGTTTTGTTGAATTTAATGGAAATTAGCAGGGTTTCTGGTCTGTATGCATGTATGTGTGTGCACATATGTACAACAGGGTCATGCACATGGTAGATCCATGAATTCTAGGAAAGACAATATGGTTTGAATATGTGTATATGTATTCCATGAAATTAAATTAAGTAATCTAGTTAAAAGAATTTGAGATAATATACACATACATGTATATGGTAAAAATAAGCTGCATAAATTTACATATGTGCATAGGAAGATTTAGAAAGAGGGTTAATATACCCATTTTGTTATTTTTTTTTTACATAGTAGGAAGAAGGGGGAAGAAAATGATTTTAAATAAAAATAGCTTCTCTTTATTTCTGAAAAGTAATTCAGTTTTTGTCTTGTAGCTTTTCACCCCGGCATTAATAGAAAATGAGGCCAAAATAGGATGGATAATATTCACACAATTGGTATAATGTGTTAAGGGTATA
Source organism: Allium sativum (assembly GCA_030737875.1). Taxonomy (NCBI): domain Eukaryota; kingdom Viridiplantae; phylum Streptophyta; class Magnoliopsida; order Asparagales; family Amaryllidaceae; genus Allium; species Allium sativum. The sequence continues at coordinate 295,421,241 of CM060919.1, forward strand.
ACTGACTTTAAGCAACCCAAACCCCTAGGAATTAAAGCAGTATAAGTAAGGGTATTCAGGTAGAATTCAGTTACCTAGAAAACTAAAGGGGAAATTTTTATATAACATATTAATACAACGGAGAGAAAGGCTTGGGAAGCAAGGAAAGAGTTCTCTAGTTTCTAGCTTAGAAGGAGAAGGTTTTTGGTGAGCAATCTCACTCATAACAAGTGGCATTAAGTCCTAAGATAAAGAGGCAACCAATATATTTTATATTCAGTATATTTTTGGTTTTAAACCATAAGTAAATCCTCTATTTAATCTTATGTAAGGATGTTTTTATGCATTACTTGATTATATAACATGGATTTAAGTGCTTTGCTTAATATATTCAAGCTGATCTGATCTACTGAATAAAAAGTGTTTTAAAAGCCTAAATGGTTGTGAAAATGATACTGATATATGGCAAACCATCATGAAAAGAAATATGGGCTGCAATATACACATGTATAGGTGCTGAGGCTCAATGTTTAATGATTAAGAGTGCAATAGAATTTTCAAAGTGCTGAACTCTCGTCAAAAATGCCAAAAGCTATGTTTTAACTGGGTTTTGAAATCAGTTTATTCATGGTGGCATAAACCACTAAAAATATGCCAGAAAATCCATATACCAATATCAGATGCATAAGTCCATGGACATATATATATATATATATACACACACACGCACATGAATACTAATTTATGAAAACCCAACTGTTTGATTTCCTTGTTGCAAAATTGATTGTTTATTTTACTGGGTGGATGATTTCTTTGGCTGTTCATGTAAGTTTGATTATAGCCAAAATATGGCATCATGACATAAATTATGACTGAGATATTGCATCATATTCAGTTTACTGGATGCTAGAAAATAAAGAAAAATACATAGTAACTAAAATTAAGGGATATTGGTCAAGAAGGCTGCCGAATGGGTTGTACTTGAGCTACAAGTTTGACACATGGCTTGATTAAGTCCTGAGATCTTTGTGTAATAGTGTGAATTAGATCAATACAGTGTGTCCTATTGATTAATATATGCAGATGAGACCAGGGTAAAAATTAATTAATCCATAAACGAAAAATGATAAAGAGGGAATTTGAGTTTTCCTGTTACTTAAGACAATATGATGGCAAGTGTACGGGATTAGATGATCATAATCAGATCGATTTTACTATGTTTATAATACGACTGAAATAATGATATGTCTTTGTATGTGTTTTATATTTAATTATTTATGGAACCTGAAGAGTAATGTGTGTGCATGTACAATAAAACTAGACTTGCACTGTGAAAATGTTATTCCAATTAGAATTTCTATGAATTTTGCTCTCATTTTATCATTGAAATTGTGAATTAAGTTGCTCATACCAGACACACTAGTCTGACCCTATTTTGCTCATGGGGTATGGCGTGTCTCATTTTATAATGAGGCAGCCTCTATTGCTTTTTCAGGTAATGAAGGTGCTAAGTAGTTTGGATTAGAGTTATGGCTTGTTTTCATGTAAATTGCCATGCTTAAGTTCAGATAAATAAGAGCGCCTGAAGTGTTTGAATTTGCATGAATTTCTAAGAAATATTTTATACCTGTTATGTAAGGGGATGATATATATATATATATATGGTTATTCTGGGTATGGTCTTCTAATGGTTTTTGTAAAACTTAATGTATTAGCTAATGTTTGGATTTGAATTGTGTTCATATTGATATTTTTCTAGCTGAAAATTGGGTAATGCATATATTTTGAATTATAGAAGATTAACTAATATTATGTTTAGTCAATCTGGAGTCATTAAACAAGGTTAAGTGTATATGGAAGCATCTTCAAATGTCTGGATTAATGGTGCATCTTTGTGTTCAAATTTCACTTCAAAAGGATGCGCATTTGAACCACTTGGCTCACCACAACCCATCTGGGCTAGCCAGGGCTTCAAGTTTGCACAAGCAGCCGAAATTCAGGGATTTGAGTATGTACATAGCACTATTTTAGTTTGAATCTTATTTCCCGATTTTTATAAGAGTATTGTAGTGATTCAAATGAGAAAAAAATTGATAAAATTAATTCTATGATATATATATATATAGGTATAGAAAAACTATGTGAAGTTTTCCTATAATCGTCAATTTATTTTATGATTTCAACAAATCTTTTATCAAATTGTTAAGTATTACAAGTTCATAAGATAAGTTGTGATCACGTAAACATACTATGGACAAGATCTGTTTGATAAATTGATATAAGAAGGTCAATGTGACTCTTGCTTTACTCCTAGACTCTAGTTATAAGCAAGAGGTATATATATCCATATATACATATATATATCAAAATATTATATATGAGCTGATATTTTTATATTGGTAAAATTTATGATCATGTATAATATGTTAGAGAGTAATGGCTCTGATTTTATCTTTGCATTTACATACATATAGGTACACATAGCTTGTCATCTAAAAAACCAATACTCAAAATCTCAGTATTAAAATCAGGGTCATTCCATAAATTAGAGGATGAGAAAAGATAAGAAAGAAAAATTAGAATAGAAGAAAAATAAGAACATAAAGCAACAGAATCAGAGTAACACCGATCTCACAACGGAACGAAAAATATATTAGATAACAAATATTGAAATACAAAACTTTATTTATACTTACATACATCATCAGAGTACATCATACATACATTACTACGAAATTAAACTATATATATATCTGATGTTGAAGCCTCTTGCTCCAAGGTAGTTCTAGATTATCTGTAAAACCCTGAACAACGTACTTAGCTGCCCGTACAAATTTGGGCACCCAAGAGTTTAGGGGAAACATAGAAAAATAAACTTTGGGTCAATCGTGGGTCTGGTATGAGTTAATGATTTAAAACAGTTTGAGAAATAAAAAGTAACTCATAAGACCACCCCGCACATAAACACGAAACAAGTTTTTCCTTATAAGTACTACACCATTTGTATGTCGAAATCATATACTATGATAGTGTCTAGGGTTTTCAAAGTAAATTAAAATATAGCGAAATGCTTGCATCTCTCATTTAACTACTTAACCGCAAAGCGCTTAGGGATAATGGATTTGCAACAATGACAAGGCATGGAACCACCTTCCGATAATGTGTCTCTATAGAGGAATACACTGGGTTCAATAAGAACATCTTGCAAACCGACCACACATAACTGGCCACTTATTTGCTTTAAGTATACCGAATATATTATCACTAACGGTTGGCACCAACATAACCATTCCCAAGAGATATAAAAGCGAAAGAAAAAATAATTGAATTTTCTCTAGATGGTGGTAATACACCCTGATGGGAGCGACCCATATATCCATGTTGCCTTCCTGATTTTTGTCATTTACCGGTTATGAAGCTTGAGAGCATAACTTGCCTTTTAGAACAACGCATCTCCATTTACTTTGAATGCCACATTGTCAAACCCGTAAAATCACAAATTGATTTCCCCAAAATCACAAGTAAAAAGGGAAGAGAAATAAATTTCTATGCAACCAAACACAGTTTTGAAGAGATCAACTTACGCGATCTGTTAGGTATACTCTATCAGACATTCATCCATACAAGTTGCTATGGGTCTGGACAAACCGAAGGCACTATCCTATAACTAGAACAACCGTTACATAAACGCTGTCTTGAATTGTATTTGATCATCTCTGACTTGCCACGTATAAATCGAATCGAAGTGAAATTTAGATTTCAGACTCTTTGAAACGAGAACGTTAATATCTTTCAGGATCAAGTGATACGTAATAGCAATCAAATCAGCATAAGTCATATGGGTTTTAATATCCTAATTAATTTTCAGAACTTATCTAATTATTTTACATGTAAGATTCATATTTTGGTTTTTAAATAGTAATCTATACCAGATTAACTAAATGTGACAATGTCTAATTTAAACTATTCAAGTTTATATAATCACATTACAACATAACTATCAATTCAATTGACAATTCAACTTCACAATATAACTAGCAACTCGAGCTTGACAATTCAAATTTACTTGCTTAAGCGGAATCATATTTTGATTTCAAACAATATTTGATAAGGACGATTAAATTTCTAGACATCGTGTTAATGTTTATTAATATTAAATTATCATAATCTGTGTTGACCAACATTTTGGTCAAACAGTCAAAATTATAGACAGCGACGTGCTCGATTTTCGAGAACATTGTTAGAAACACAAATGATTTAATTAAAGTTGCAAAGTTTTTGAAAAAAACGAAATAACGTTGATTTATAAAATCGTTGTTAGTAGGCTTGGAAAACTTAGCGAAGTAAAAAATACGTGATCGACTCGGTCCGATCAGCTAAAAAGCTTGAGCGTGTTGGTCTAATTACGTCGAAAAAGCTCGTCGAGGAGAAATATTTGAAACTTGGTAAAAACAGTGTTGTGCACTCAAAAATATCTTATTGGCACGTGTTGATAACTAAAAACGGCTTGCGCAACTCCCGACAATAAAATCTGGTAAAAATCAAAGTTTGGCAAAAACGTAGTGCGATCACTTAAAAATAAGGGATCACCTCAGTGCGATCAGCTAAAAATGAATGTTCGACTCATGATGCTCGACATTTGGCAAAAACACGGATTTTGCCAAAAAATACAAGTGATTAACTCAAAACAAAATTTGCATGACTCCTTGTCAAATGCCAATATGGCAAACTCGAATCTAGCAACTAAAATTCAATGATCACCATGGGTGATCAACTCAATTTTCCCCTTGCTAGATCCAAGGATCTACACAACAAAAATGGTGATTACCTCGATGGATCACCACACAAAAAATTCTCGAACTCCATCTTCTCGCTCTCTTATTTCATGGTGTACAAATGTGCACCTGTAGACATGTATACCCCCTCTGGCCACCCACCTGCTGCCGAATCACCCTACACAACCCACAATCGCCACCAGCACCCATCTGACCCAAAGCTACAGCCCCATATCACCTCCTCTTCCAAACAGCCCTCCACCGTGCCGAAGACCAGTACAAGGCAACCTCCCAAAGTCGAATCCCCATGATCACCTCCGATCAATACTTCACCTGCACCACCTCTGATGGGTCCTCCACACATCCGACCTTCGTCCCACCAAGTAACTCTACACTCGAACTCCTCTAAATTTCCCAAGATCGAATCAAAACCGAGCCCCTCAAATCATAGCTTCAACCCTAAAACAAGTTCGCCCAACCTCCACCGATTACTAGAACCCACGCAACTCTGCCTGCGGCTTTCCCTGACAACCCCGAGCCTCCCTCAAAAGCAGTTTCCAGCATCGTTCAAGATAACGAAAGATTTAAATTAAAAACCTAAAACTAAACATTTAGTTCAATCACAAGCTACAGTTAACTAAAAATCATGAAATTTGTGTTAAAAATCACGACTTGTCGGTTAGAATACGATGGTATCTCTGAATTCCAGGTTTATGACGATCAAATTTCCTGAGTTACCAACTCTTATACTGTTTATTATTAATATCTGAATATATAAATTACTATCTAGAGTGGGACTATTTTAATCATAAACTACAGGCATATCTAAGCAATTTTGGTGTTGAACTCTATTCTTAAAAATCAATAAAATTTAAGATATTGATTTTTCTTGATACAAGGTAATGGTTACATATTAAACAGAGCATTGGTTACAAGTACTTTTAATTTCATTCCATGTCATCCGTCTAGTTTAAAATGCAGATGTGAATTAACTTCATTCAATACACTCAAAAGCATTCCAGTCTATATATATTAGCATCATACATATAACCACTTGAAATAGATTCAAAATGTAACTAGTTTACTCACAAAACACACTGTCATTGTTTTCCAGGTTTTTATTAAATTCCTTTAATCATTTAGTGATAGTTTAAAATCATGAAAACAAGTTACATAAGCATATGTGTATTCTCTAATAAGTATATAATAAGGTCACAGTTCAAAATTGGAAATTTAAGAGAAGATTACTCTACAAAATTATCCATTGTCTTTAAGTTTCAAGCAATACATCATTCAACACGTATCAACTATTTTTAGTCTTTCCTCTGCAACAGTCATCCACGTTTTATCAAAATAAATCCATGTGTATAGTGATCTATATGTAATCTTAGACTAACCTGAAAAATGTCTAGAAATAAGAAAACAAAAGAGGTGTTTACTCGCATTCATTCACTACCATTTCCAGGTGTTCATCTTTGTTTATATTTGCTGTCTCGACCATTATTCTCTTCCATTTTAGAGTGTTCAAGCTGGCTTCAAAAGTGTGAGATTGTACTAATATGGCAGTATATTTATAGATGAAATTAGTGCATAGATTATAACTTTGACAGGGTAGTTTTTAGGCTGTCTTGCCTTGATAGAGGAGATACTCTAGGCTATGCTATGATTGATTGAAAGAAGACATGAAGATGCATAGTTGATGGAGAGAACAACTATATTTATAGCTATGTTTTGTTGATTGAATGGAATGTAGCTAGTATTAGCTATTGCATTTGGTTTTGATTGAAAGAATGGCTATACATAGTTGTGCACCTGTGCATATTTGGAGGACTGAAGTAATATATGTTCAGATGTGTGTAGTTGGTTAAAAGAAAAGAGGCTATGTGTTTTAGCTGGTTCTATATGCCTCCAGTCACAAGGCACGACTATGTGCTTCGATGTGTAAGCTCTTAACACAATCATGTGCAATAGTAGGGGTTATAGAGTGGGATGTAATGGTATAGTTGTTGTTGTGCACTTTGTTTTGATTGAAAGGGGGGTGTTGTTGACAATGCTTCACACTTAATTCTAGAAAAAGGCACAACTAAGCCTAGTTTAAGGTATAATTACATGTGTAGATCCATGTTCTTATTCGTGTTTTGCATACTTGGCTGTTAAGTATTCCAATGGCTGTTAAGTATTCCACAATATTTAATTCTTATTTATTTACTTTTTTGAATTTCAATTCATGGTGCAACAACACATTTCTTCATTCAATATTTTGGTTCTAGAATTCAAGGCTATAAATTCCTAGGTACTAATAGCCATACTTCATAATTAAGCAATCAATCCATGTTAATAAGATCTGATTTGAACACACAAGGGGTTAGTGTAGTAATTCAAAATGGAAAATCAGCGTAAAAAATTATATTCTTGTTAATTGAATTTGATTTACTACCATTTAAATTAATTATATGACATATTCTTTCCATTCTTATATGTGTATATGTGAAGTAAAAAAGTTACTATCTTGATTTATATATACATAAATATATATACTAAAGATCATAAGAATATATATATATACATACATATATATACTAAAGATCATAAGAATATATATATATATAAAAAGATAAATTTAAATTCTCTCAAATATTAAAATCTAATTTTACTTAAGTAATCTTATTTTTACATAAATTAAAATAAGTTTAAATGCAAATAAAAAAATGTTAAAACAACATTTAACTGTGTGTTTATATAAAGCACAAGTTAAAAATATACACATAGGATTTTAAACTAATAACATCCAAAAATTTATATAATATTCAAATTCAATATTATTTGATTGAATTTTACTACCAGTATAAATCTAAAATTTATATATTATAAAGTTGGTCAAAACCGGGACATTACAATCTACCCCCTTAAACAAATTTCGTCCCCGAAATTAAAGAGTAACGGGAAAATTCCAGCTATAATTAAAATCATAGACTTATCTCAAACACACATACAAAGGTCGTATACCATTAATCATAGTGAACATAACATCCAAGACACATAGGCTATTTACAAACATTTCACAACCATAAAAAATATTCAATACATACATCAACAATAAGCTATCAAACAAATCTCCGGATAGACTCCTCATATACTATCTTCAACCTCCCTTGAACCATCTTTAGGATCTCATTCCATTTCTCCTTAGGCACCTTCATTACCTCATTCCGGAGTCACTTCTCATCTAAAAACTTCTTTGTTTCCTTACCTCGTTCTCAAAAAATCGTTGATGAAATCCACATTTATTCAAATTGATTCTATATCAATTTACTACCCCTTTTTATTTATCTGGTTCTTGGTAAATTGATTTTTAGTTATCAAAATTCTCTTAGGAATTAAATTCTTAAATTTTCGAAAAATTCGATAACATCTCTCTTGTACGACTCCATTGTACAACTCCAAAATTCGCCTCATTAAACCTTCTTTAATCATCAAAGAATCCACAAAATCAACTGGTTAGGCTCATCAAATCCAACTAAAACACCAACTTGTAGCTTTTGTCAGCGTTCAACTTTTATCCTTATGCACTTTCATCCATAAGCTTCCATTAGTCCAAACATATTCATTTGGTTAACTAGAATTATAGGTTATTATAGTTTGAAAACAATTACATTTCTTATACACCCATTATTATTCTTCAACCTTTATCAATCCCTAACCGTAAATCAGTAAGAAAATAATCCTCTAAGTATCAACCCGGAAGATGGAAATCAATATCAGATCAACACTCGTAAAATCATTTAACTCAATCGATCTCCAATTAGGTTCCAATTCCTTAAATTTCAAAAACCAATATGTTCAATTCACATGAGTTCATATCCAATTAACCATTTAATTATGAATTTATTGGGTGGAAATCCAAATTTTTATTCATTTAAATTTTCTTCCAAATTTCCAGGATTTCAAATTCCAATTCTGGTTTGTCTTATTTGTATATTTCATTCTTATACAAGCTAAATTATCTCGATGTTATAATCTGATACTAGATTATAATAACAACCAACACAGCCATTTATAATAATTTCAGAAAATTATCCTTTTATAGCAAAATATAACTTTAGGCAAAGTTATTCCATTTACCAAACTTTTAAAATAATATTATGTTGAATTACTCTGTTCAAGTGTTTAGAAACACCTATCGATATGATTTCGACTACCGTATCGACTAGAATTCATAAACCACACAACAAACCAATCAACACAATATAAATCAGTTTTTTTTGGAAAAGCTGACCTGTTTTTATATTGATCCGTAACACTGCTTATTAAAAAAAATAAAGATACAAGGGAGTTCAGGTGATATACACTATGTATATTAACTATGCTTTCCATGCAGGGAGAGCAGATCATTGTCGATTCTCTAACATACTCATGTAAATAACACTAGTACAACAATGGCATAATAGAGAACATATTACATAATATATTTTTTGACATGCAAGAACAAATGACTCTTTCTACTACAAGGGCATTGCAGCTAACCTTTTTCAGGCAAATTCTTCAACATCTCCTTTTTCATGCTGCGGGTTATAGGAGATTTCGGTCCCGCTTTGTCACCTGAGATAGTAACTTCCTGTTCAGTTTGCAAATCTGATGGTCTCTCTTAATTCCCTATAGGTAGAGCAAAATGTGTGTATGGTGACATTGTTCCTTACGCCTGTGCAGAAGCTTTAGGTACCCATAGATGGAAATTTCGTGATATAAATCAGTTTTTATATTAACTAACAAATGAGCGCTCATATATATACACTCAAACTCAGTCTATGGTACTACTAATCCCATCACTATCGAGTTACGCCACAGAGCCAAGGTTATTTCTCAACTTTATGCTCTGATACCAAGTGTAACGACCCGAAATTTGGTACCCTTTGAGTCAAACAAATACAACACAAGTCCAACTGAAAGTGCACTAAAACCAAGATGTTCAAGAAAGAAATTAGAGGACAAGAAAAAATAAGAAAGAAAATAAGAATAGAAGACAGAGAAGAACATAAAGCAACAGAATCAGAGTAACACAAATCTCACAGCAAAACAGAACTTTTGAAATACAAAACATTACCTATACTTACATACATCATCAGAGTACAACACATACACATTACAATAGAATTAAACTCTCTCTCTATATATATATAACGTGGAAGCCTCCTGCTCCAAGCTCCTTCCATATTATCTATAAAATCATGAACTACTTGATTGCCCGTACAAATTTGGGTACCCAAGAGTTTAGGGAAAACATAGAAAAATAAACTCCGGGTAAGTCATGGGACTGGTGTGAGTAAACAATTTAAAATAACTTAAGAAATTAAAAGTAACTCATAAGACAACGCCGCATATAAACACGGAACGGGTTTTTCCCATATGAGTACTAAACCATTTGTATGTCGAAATCAGATATTATGATAGTGTCTAGGGTTTTCAAATTAAATTAAAATCTAGCAAAATGCTTGCATCTCATATGTCACTAAATAGTATACAAACGAAACTGCAAATCACTTAGGAATAATGGATTTCCAACTATGATAAGGTATGGAACCACCTTCCGATAGTGTATCTCTAGAGAGGAATACACTGGGTTCAACAAGAACACCTTGCAACCCGGTCACGCATGACCGACCACTCATTTGCTCTAAGTGTACCGAATATATTATCGCCAACGGTTAGCGCCAACATAACTGTTCCTGGGAGATACGGAAGCAAAAGAAGAAATAATTGAATTTTCTCTAGATGGGGATAATACATCCTGATGGAAGCGACCTACATAGCCATGTTGCCTACCCGATTTTCGACATTTCCCGATTGTTAAGCTTGAGGTCATAACTTACCTTTTAAAACAACACATCTTCATTTACTTTGAATGCCACATCGTCAAAACCGTTAAATCACAAATCGATTTCCCCAAAACCACAGGTAAAATGGTAAGAGAAACGAATTTCTCTGCCACCAAACACAGTTTTGAAGAGATCAACTTACGCGATCTGTTAGGTATACTCTATCAGACATTCGTCCATACAAGTTGTCCTAGGTCTAGACAAACTGAAGGCACCATCCTATAAACAGAACAACCCTTGCATAAACTCTATCTTTAATTGTCTTCAATCGTCTCTAACTTGCCATGTATAAATCGAATCAAAGTGGAATTTAGATTCCGTACTTTTCGAAACAATAACGTTAATATCTTTTAGGGTCAAGTGATACTTAATGGCAATCAAATCAACATATGTCATATGGGCTTCTATATTCTAATTGATTTTCAGAATTTATGTAATTATGTCAAATATAAGATTCATATTCCGGTTTTTAAGTAGTAATTTATACCAGATGATCTAAATGTGACAATGTCTAATTTAAACTATTCAAGATTATATAATCACATTACAACATAACTATCAATTCAAATGACAAATCAACTTCATAATATATCTTGCAACTGAGCTTGACAACTCAAATTTATTTGCTTAGACGGAATCATATTTCGATTTCAAATAATAGTTAATAAGGATGATTAAATTTCTATACATCATGTTATTGTTTATTAATATTATATTATCATGGTCTATGTTGACATACATTTTGGTCAAATAGTCACATATCAAAATTATAGATAGTGATGTGCTTGATCGATAACGTCGTTGGGAACACAAACGATTTAATTGAAGTGGCAAAGTGTTTGAAAAAACGGAAATAACGTCAATTTCTAAAATCGTTGTTAGTAGGCTTGGAAAACTTGGTGAAGTAAAAATACGTGATCGACTCGGTCCGACCAGCTTAAAAACCTTGAGCGAGTCGATCCGATCATGTTGAAAAAACTCGTCGAGGAAAAATATTTGAAACTAGGTAAAAACAGTGTTGCGCACTCAAAAATAGCTGATCAGCATGTGCCAATCACTAAAAACGGCTTGTGCGACTCACGACAATAAAATCTGGTAAAAATCAAAGTTTGGCAAAAATGTAGTGTGATCACTTGAAAATAAATGATCACCTCAGTGCGATCAGATAAAAACGATGGACCGACTCATGACGCTCAGCATTTGGCAAAAACACGGATTTTGCTAAAAATACATGTGATCAACTCGAAACAAAACGACTCCTTGCCAAATGCCAAAATGGCAAACTCGAATCTGGCAACCAAAATTCAGTGATCACCATGGGTGATTAATTCAATTTCCCCTTGCCAGATCCAAGGATCTAGCACAACAAAAACGGTGATCACCTCGATGGATTACCACAAAAACACTTGCCTAAACTCCATCTTCTCGCTTTCTTATTTCACATTGCACACATGTGCACCTGTACACATGTACACGCCCCCCGACCACCCATCTACTGCCGAATCCCCTACATAACCCACAATCACCACCCGACATACATCTGACCCAAAGTTACATCCCTATATCACATCCTCTTCCAAACAGTTCTTCACTATGACCTTAACTCGAAGACCAGTACTAGGCAACCTCCCAAAATTGAATCCTCAAGATCACCTCCGATCACTACTTCACCTGCCACCACCTCGGATGGGTCCTCCACACATCCAACCTTCTTCCCACCAAGTAACTCTGCACCCGAACTCCCCTAAATTTCCCACTATCGAATCAAAACCGAGCCCCTCAAACCATAGCTTCAACCCTAAAACAAGTTCGCCCAACCTCCTTCGATCACCAGAACCCACGCAACTTCACCTGCAGCTTTCCCTGACAACCCCGAGCTTCCATCAAAAGCAGTCTCCGACATCATTCATGATAACGACAGATTTAAATTAAAAGCCCAAAACCAAACATTCATTTCAATCACAAGTTATAGTTAACTAAAAATTATGAAATTTGTGTTAAAAATCACGAATTGTCAATTAGAATATGATGGTATGTCTGAATTTCAGGTTTATGACGATCAAATTTCCTAAGTTATCAATTCTTCTACTGTTTATTATTAATATCTGAATATATATTACTATTTAGAGTGGGACTATTTTTATCATAAATTACAGACATATCTAAGCAATTTTGGTGTTAAACTCTGTTCTTAAATTTTAATAAAATTTAAGATATTGATTTTTTTTTTATAGAAGGTAATGATTACATATTAAACGGAGCATTGTTACAGGTACTTTTAATTTCATTCCATGTTTCATCCATCTAGCTTGAAATGCATATGTGAATTAACTTCATGCAATACACTCAAAAGCATTCCAACCTATATATATTAGCATCATACATATAACCACTTGAAATAGATTCAAAATGTAACTAGTTTACTCACAAAATACATTGTCGTTATTTTCCAGGTTTTTATTAAATTCCTTCAGTCAGCTAGTGATAGTATAAAATCATGAAAACAAGTTACATAAGCATATGTGTATTCATTGATAAGTATATAATAAGGTCACATCTCAAAATTGGAAATTTAAGAGAAATTTACTCTAAAAAATTCCACTGTCTTTAGGTTTCAAGCAATGCATCATTCAACTCGTATCAACTATTTTAGTCATTCCTCTTCAACAATCATCCATGCTTTATCAACATAAATCCATGTGTATAGTGATCTATATGCAGTCTTAGATTAACCTGAAACAATGCCTAGAAACAGGAAAACAAAAGGGGTGTTTACTCACATTCATTCACTACCATTTCCAGGTGTTCATCTTTGTTTATATGTCTCGACCATTATTCTCTTCTAGTTTAGAGTGTTCAAGCTGGCTTCAAAAGTGTGAGATTGTACTAATATAGCAGTATATTTATAGATGAAAATAATGCATAGATTATAGCTTTGACAGGGTGGTTTCTAGGCTGTCTTGCCTTGATAGAGAGGATACTATAGGCTCTGCTATGATTGATTGAAAAAAGGCATGAAGCTGCATAACTGATGGAGAGAACAACTATATTTATGGCTGTGTTTTGTTGATTGAATGGAATGTAGCTAGTATTAGCTATTGCATTTGGTTTTGATTGAAAGAATGACTATACATAGTTGTGCATCTGTGTATATTTGGAAGAATGAAGCAATATATGTACAGATGTGTGTAGTTGATTGAAAGAAAAAAGGCTGTGTGTTTTAGCTGGTCCTATATGCCTCCAGTCACAAGGCACGACTATGTGCTTTGATATGTAAGCTCTAAATACAACCATGTGCAACGGCAGGGGTTATAGAGTGTGATGTAATGGTATAGTTGTTGTTGTGCACTTGATTTTGATTGAAAGGGTGGTGTTGTTCATAATGCTTCACACTTAATTCTAGAAAAAGGCACAGCTAATCCTAGCTTGAGGTACAATTACATGTGTAGATCCATGTTCCTGTTTGTGTTTTAAGGCATACTTGGTTGTTAAGTACTCCATTGGCTATTAAGTATTCCATAATATTTAATTCTTATATATTTACTGTTTTGAATTGCAACTCATGGTGCAACAACACATTTCTTCATTCAATATTTTGATTCTAGGTTTCTAGGCTATAAATTCCTAGGTACTAATAGCCATACTTCATAATTAAGCAATCAATCCATATTAATAAGATTTGATTTGAACACACAAGGGGCTAGTGTACTACATGAACTCAAAATGGCAAATCAATGTACAAAATTATATTCTTATTAATTGAATTCGATTTACTACCATTTAAATTAATTAAATGACATGTTCTTTCCATTAATTGTCACATCATCTTATATGTGTATATGTGAAGTAACAAAAGTTACTATCTTGATATATATATATATATATATATATATATATATATACATACATATACATATATACTAAAGATCATAAGAATATATATAAAAAGATAAATTTAAATTCTCTTAAATATTAAAATCTAATTTTACTTAAGAAATCTTATTTTTACATAAATTAAAATAAGTTTAAATGCAAATAAAAATGTTAAAACAACATTTACCTGTGTGTATATGTGAAGTAACAAAAGTTACTATCTTGATTTATATACATAAATATATATACACACACACACACTAAAGATCATAAGAATATATAAAAAGATAAATTTAAATTCTCTCAAATATTAAAATCTAATTTTACTTAAGCAATCTTATTTTTACATAAATTAAAACAAGTTTAAATGCAAATAAAAATGTTAAAACAACATTTTCCTGTGTGTATACATAAAACACAAGTTGAAAGTATACACATAGGATTTTAAACTAATGATTATTCAAAATTTTCTATAATATTCAAATTCAATATTATTTAATTGATTTTAATTACTAGTGTAAATCTAATATTTATAGATTATAAAATTTGTCAAAAACCGGGAATACAATACATTCCTATTGCCTTTATACGCTAATAAGTCTTATCTACACCATCCTAGATGGGAGACTTTGGGCCATTCGAGGGCACTATTTTTAATGAGCAAGTAAAGGGAAAAGTTTAGACCATCCATGGTGTTTGTCAGTTCAAGCCTTGTTTGGATTAGATGTTTAGGCTTATCCATATTTCAATGAGCATATCTTGCTTCATTTGGGAGCAAGAGGGTTGATTGGATTGGATAACCAATCTAGGGAAAATAAAGAATGGGCTAGGTTTTGTCTTGAGCTAGACCTTACAAAGCCACTTGTCTCACATGTATATCAATTCTTACCAGAGAAAATGAATAGCGGACAAAGGGAAGAGAAACAAGCACGAGCACTCGTTATTAAGTGAATGAATCATAATAAATAAAAAAAATTGGACATGCATGATGAGGAAGTCTTGTACGAGCAAAGACATAAAATAACATTGACAAAGAAGGTAGATACCCAACTTTAGTTGATGGAGTAAGGCTGGCGAAAACTTTTCTTCTTCATTTTTTATCCAAAATGTATGTGATGGTAACACCAACCTAATGATAGGGGGAACGATATTACCACTTGAGGAATAGCTAAAGGTCGGAAAGTTTAGTTGTCGAGAGGCTTCAATGCATTGCTCTTTCTATCGGTATGATGAAATCACACACCAATTAAATACGTTAAGTATGAGAAATGTTATTATGAAAAGGGGTTGGTCTTTCTCTTCCCCGACACCAAGAGGTTTCATTTTCCAAACAATATATATATATATATATCACAAACACTGGTTTAGTCCTTTACGAGTCTCACATCAAGGTGGACCCAGCCTTTAAACACGCTAAAGCAGATTTTGACCAAAGCCAAATATTTTCTTAACTAGAAAGACTAAGACGAGTGCATCAACATCAAAGGAAAGAAAACTTGTAGGATATCACTTTTGCAGAGTGTAGTAGACCTCTGATAAAAAAATTTGGACATGCATGATGAGGAAGTCTTGTACAAGCAAAGGCATAAAATAACATTGACAAAGAAGGTAGATACCCAACTTTAGTTGATGGAGCAAGGCAGGAAAAAACTTTTCTTCATTTTTTATCCAAAATGTATGTGATGGCAACGCCAACCTAACGAAAGGGGAATGTTACTACCACTTGAGGAATAACTAAAGGTGGGAAAGTTTAGTTGTCGAGGGGTTTCTATGCATTGCTCTTCCTATCGGTATGATGAAATCACACACCAGTTAAATACGTTAAGTATGAAAAATGTTATTATAAAAGGGATTGGTCTTTCTCTTCGCCAACACCAAACAGTTCCATTTTCCAAACTATATATATATATATATATATATATATATATATATATATATATATCACAAACACCAGGTAAGTCCTTTGCGAGTCTCACATCAAGTTGGACCCGACCTTTAAACACGCTAAAGTAGCTTTTGACCAAGGCCAAATATTATCTTAACCAGAAAGACTAAGACGAGTGCATCAACATCAAAGCAAAGAAAACCTGTAGGCTATCAGTTTTGCGGAGTGTAGTAGACCTCTGATTCAGTAGTTAATAGAAGTTCCTCTTTAGCTAGCTGAGACTTTTCTCAAATGTGGCATAAAAACCTATCCAGATCGAAGAAAAAAGAAAAGAAAACATTCGACGAAGATTGATTTTCTTTGTCCCACAACTGCGTCATCAAGATTTTCCTTGTCATTTTGTGGCAAAGGAAAGACATGAATGAATGGCTTTTTCCTTAAGATCGATTTTTCTATCAATGTCAACAAGAGATCATAGTCTATGAAATTGATCTCATCATCGACGAAATCTCTTTACCATCCTTTTAGTCGCACCTGGACCAGTTTAAGCTTCTTTTCCCAATTAGATTATATATAGGATTGAATAATTCGTGACCTAAGCGACCACAGGAAAGCGAGATATGTCCAAGGCCGCGAAATTCCCTTTCCTATACTTACCTACTTTGCCTCTTCACTCGTTCCTCTTCGATTTTCCAGTATTACCAATTAGTTCTTGATGGAGACCTTAAAATTATATGACACATAAGGAGGCGCTTGTATTTCTTTGAAGGCCTTCTTTTGTCCGTTCTGAAAAAAATGTTATTGCTCTCTTCCCGCCTCCCTAGAATAAAAAGGAAAGAGATCGAGCCTAGTTGAAACCTCCTACTAGAAGGGAGCAAAAGCGAGTCCAGTTAATAACATATAAAAGTCTTGGTGTTATTACTTTCGTCACTTTATGCTTTCGGTATTCACTATTATGTAACATAGTTCGACGCCTTTAGATCCAAACTTGATCATACCACCTCTTGGTTGTTATCTCATTGACTCTCCTATTCCTACCTACTTTTGCAACTAACCTTCAGACTTTACAGTTTTGGTGCGGACTGATTTCTGCACAAACACGGCTATCGTGAAAATTTTAATAAATATACCAATTTTTTTTCAAAACTTTTGTTTGGCCCTAGGTAACCGTGTGTCATTGATGTGAAGGTCGTTTACTCCGTACGACGATAAAGAGTTATACAACTTCAATTTCCAATGGTCGCTTACGATTAACGATCATATACAGCCGAATAAGATTTAGGTGTCTATTTGATAAAACGAAATAATGCATAGTATTAGTAAGCGATAAACAAACTTGCATGGTGATCATTAATTATGGACTTATGGCAGATAAAAGGGTTTTCTTGATGCTTTTAGCTAGGTAGTGCTTGGTTTGTTTTTTGTTTTGTATTTTGAGTTTTCAACATTAGCTACAAAAAAAGATAGAGTAAATGGATGACGGAAGGGAAGGAAGGAAGATGGAGAGAACGACGGGAAGGTTGAAGGGACGATAGAAAAATGAATTGTCTCATTCATCCATTATTTCTCAAAGTGTGCTGCTATTCACACCCCATTTACACTACTGGTCACCTTTAAAAAATTAATAGATTCTATTATTTTTGACCTACTTCCTACCACCACTTTATTTCTTTTCACTCAGTCAATAACAACTCTACTGTCTCTTCTCTTCTCTTCTCTTATCAAACAATGTAAACTCTCAAATATCAAACCCTAGACCATAAGAAAAAATATTTTTTTTTTGGCTGAGTAGACGATGGAAGATAAAGACAAAAAAAAGGTTATGAAGAACCGTTCACACCAATTTGTAAACTTCAACTATCAACGATTTCAAACCCATTTCTAAGCCTATAGCTAGCATCGATTTCAGAAGAAAAAAATTAGGGTTCGAATCCTACTCGACTTAGACGACTTCTTCCCTCTTGTCATCGTGGCACGAACGTTATCAGCTGATTGGTCGCTTAAAATTGCGTTGGTAATTTAGGGAAATCTTCAAGCTTGTAAAACGATGGAGAAAATTTCAGAAAGAAGACATTTTTTTTTTTTTGGAACGACGAAGAAATAAAGGCAGAGGTGGTAGCCGGTTAGAAATTGAATAATTTAAGTGGTGTAAAGGAGTAGAAAGACATAAAAAAGGGGTGACCTTTAGTATATGTGACCGGTAGTCTAAATAGGGGTGTGAATAGCAGCACACTTTCTCAAAATATAGAAAATAACAAAAATTATTTTCCGTTTTATATTATAAATTTGTTTTCTAAAACAGTAATTTTTCATGGTTTATATATATCATTTGCAATTCAGTTATGACAAAAATGGGAACCCAAAAAAGAGTGAACCAACCGAACTCTTTTGACTTTCAAATTGAAAGAGACCAAATTGGTTTGTGTGAGCGTTTTTTTTTTTTTTTGGAAAACTGAAATAAAACGGCGATTCCCGCCAGCTTTCTCAAGGTTAAAATTGTAAATTCATTAACATATAAAAAAGGAAAGAAAAAGATGCTGTGGAAAGGGGACGAATCAACAATGCTTTTAAAGTGGAAATTCTACAGGTGCCAATTTACCGATTCTTTCTTTTCTTCCGCTTTGGATTGCAATATCTCGTTCTCGTAGGCTCTTTCCAATCGTATATTCCAAGACTGCTTGACTGGAAATGGAAGGTGGATCAAGAAGGAGTAGTATGTCTACTGCACAAACGAGGAAAATGTCCGATTTCAATCGTGGTCTTGATGCGACGAAGCGAAGCTCTATGTCGCTTTCTTCACCTCGTTTTCAGTATGCTCCCTTTTTATTTATTTATTAATTTTTATAATTTTTTTTTGCAATTTATTTGAAATGTTTGGTGGAATATTGCTGATTGATTGGTTCTAAGTTCGTTTTTACTAGGGCAAAAAATGTAGTAAAGGAAATTTGGCTTAATGAATATTACTTAGTCTCCTTCTATTTCAATACCAATTACCCCAGTTAAAATTTTAAAATTTCAATACCAATTATACTCTTTAATATTTTTTCAATATAAGACATCGCCTGACTCGCCAGTGGAAGTGTATATGACCACGCCAGACTCGCACATGGAAATATGTTAACCAACGCAATTATGAGGTGTTGAAATTGAAAAGACCATGGTTTAACGGGACGTTGAAACACTTTAAATCACGTAGTTTTCTGGGATTGTACAAAAGCAGAGAGCAATGGTAGTAGAGAAATCATTATAACTGGGGTGGACGTTGAAAAATTATTATCTACGTTGAGTTTGAGCGTGAAAAAAATGGATGACAACAACTTTTTATTAATGAAAAGACATGGTTAGTTTGGATATAAACGGGGTGTGAAGAATAAAAAATAGGAGACTTTTTAAAAAAAAAAAAAATTATTGGGGGTTTGAAGAGCAAATATTGGGGTGTTAATAGACGTAGTCTATTACTTATGCTAATGGGCAGTTTGATCATCTCCAATCTTTGTTGTACTCAGTTCTAGTATTTCGATTGAATCAAAATCCTCAACGATGATAATATGTAAATTATTTTTCATCTAGGTTGAAGCTGTCTTAAGCGTGTCGAGTGCTCTGTGTTATGCATCCATTCTCGTGTTAAACAAGCTCCTGGTATAATGTATTTGTTATACTTATACATGAATTTATCTCAAATTGAGTTCCACACTCCTATTGCATAGGCTTTTGAAATCATGCATCTAGACGTCACAAAATTATAGGATTCACAACATTGTTTTTTTGCTTTCTACTTAGATCAGTATCTGCTATTCGGGGTTTTCTCAGTATATCGGTGTTATTGGACAAAAGTTCCCTCAATTCAACTGGGTATGATATGAATTAAAAGGACGTCTTTTATATTGTAGTACAGCTAGCGCAGATGTAGTACAAGACAAAGTCCTTTTTATTTTCTACTGGCAATAATTCAAATTTTAGAACTAAACAACATTTCGTGTGCTGGAGGCGCTCTTAGAGTTAAAAGCTAACATCTCATTTGTTGGTTATTGTTTTCTCTTGGACCATCATGCTGTCAAGCAATTTGACATGACTTAGATGGGGTTTATTTATTGTCCCAATAGCAATGATGTTTTGGAAACATGACTGAAATAAAATGTATGGTTTCTTAAATGTATGTGTAGTTAGATCAATATTTTCAGTAGGAAGAGCAAGTCCATGCTTTTGTGTGCTATTTCATTAGCTAGAATTAAAGACGTACATCTATTGTGTGTTTTTAAACTTGTTTGTACGTAAAATCAATTATTATACTAGGTAAAAGTTTTCACCTTTGGCTCCAAGTGCTTCAGTTTGTACAAATGTAGTATTTTGTTGATAGTTAATTTCATTGTTTTTAGAAACTCATACATTTTTTTTAATACAGTTTTCTTAAAGATAGACATGGAAAATGTGAATTGTATCACTAGTCTCGAAATAAAAAATGTTATCTGGTCAAGTATGCATTCTAGTAATGGGGGAATTTTTTGCAATAATCTATAATACAGATAAGACATATATTATATATATCTGTATTTAGCTTAATTAACCTTGCCATAATGAACAAAGCCAACATACTAGATTTTGTTTTTCAGGGGATATCAATTCTATTTCAGAGTCATATCACGCTTACGCCCAAGACCTTTTTTTTTTTTTTTTTTTTTTTTTTTGGGTTGGGGGGGGTGTGGGGGGGGTGTTAGTATCCTTTCCGTTTCAGAGTCATATGAACACTTATCTAGATTAACGTCAAATGAAGTGATACATGCGTGTTTATGGTTGTGATTACCATTTTTCAAACAAAAGAAATAGTGGCATATACTTTGTGTCTTAATTTCTCATTTCCGCATTTTTTCCATAGTCAGAGGACTTGCATTCGGCTAAGTTTTGTTGCACATATTCGTACCATCATGAAGTTTATTTTTACTGAAATTTGAACAGATTCAGATATATACATCCATCAGAACCGACTTTTAAATCAATGGCTAAAATCGACATTTTATATTGGCTCGTATTACCATAGAACTGTTAAAGGGGAAATATGTTTTGAAATGATTTGATTTATGTGATGGATCTAATAAAGATATACCAACTAAAATCTCATTACTCAGAACTTTTGATATGAATAATTCAATCGAAGATGAATTAAGAATCAAGTCACATGGATAGGGAAACAGCGTTGACGCGTGCATGCACACACGCGCACATGCACACACGCACATGTGAACATGCATGCATGTATGTAGATAGACGGATCTAGATCCCTTTGGTTTATCCTTCTAAAATTTCTCTTTGTGTTTCTCTGTAAAAAATCTCCTAACCAAAGTTTGTTTGTTTTTTTTTTTTTGTTTTTTTTGTTTTTTTTGTTTTTTTTTTGTTATAAATGTTATGTTATTTGCGTGGTCATTCATGCAAAATTTAAAACTGTCCAAAATTTCTCTCTATTTCAGAATTTTATTTCAAATTGAAGGTTATATGATTATTTCGTTGGCTCACATCGACTTAGAATTTTAACGTCGTTAATTCTTTTTGAAAGAATTTCGAATTTTGCATGTATGTTTTCCTAATGAATAACATATCCATAGAAATGCATTTTGATTCAAAAAAATTTTGCGCATAAACATATGGGATATTTATAAGAAAGGCATACATATGTTGTTGACCCGCCTTTTTATAAGGCGGTCACGCGTCAGATCTTTGGCTATTGAAGTTCTCAGGACTTGAGTACGGACTTAGGAAAGTTTGGAGCAATTGGACGAAGTCGCGGAATACACAAAATCATGGAAATTTGGCTAAGTGTTTAGGGATCGGTACAACTCCTGGAAGCACACCTGGATAGGTACAACTCACAGAGGTTCAAGAAGTGGAAAATTTAGCTAAGTATCCTAGGATTGGTATTGGCAGGACCGATCCCGGGATCAGTATTCTTGGAAGTATGGTGCATTGGGATTTCGTATCCCACAAAGGCTATGACATTTCATCTTCTA
The DNA here is from genome assembly GCA_030737875.1 of Allium sativum. NCBI lineage: Eukaryota > Viridiplantae > Streptophyta > Magnoliopsida > Asparagales > Amaryllidaceae > Allium > Allium sativum. The sequence goes on from CM060919.1 coordinate 295,443,625, forward strand.
GAATTATGATAAAAGAGGCAGGTTCGAATTTCTTTAAGGTATCGGGGATTGGTGCTATGATTTCGTATCCTCGATGTTGGCTTATGGGGATCGGTATTTCCAACTTCAACTTTCAAGATCGGTGTGGAACATTTCATATCCTCAATTACGAAGCAAAAGTTGGCAATGGAGTTCAGGATGTTTCAAAGCAACGGAATTTGGTTAATTTTTCCAGGATCGGTATTGATCCCGGGTTCGGTATCAATTCCGGAAGATGAAAAGTGCAGATATGAAATCTCCGCTCCCTACACCTATAAATAGCTCTTTTGTGGATTGTTTTCAGGATCTCTTGGGCTCATTTTTGCTGCACTTGGGATTCTTGAACTTAGACCTTTTTAATGGCTTCTCTCATGGCTTCTTGGACTTTGGAAATTCCTTTGGACTTGTGAACTTGTTTTTCACATTTGGGTTGGATTTTTGGACACTTGTTTTGCTACTTGCATGCTTTTGAACATAGAAGCTCCTTCTTCTTTCTTGGACTTGTTGGACATAGAAACTTCTTCTTGGATATTTGGACATTGAAAAAGACTTGTTGGCTTTAAGCAAGGACTTTGCAATTGCTAACACTTTGCATTGCAGACAAAAAGGACTGTACTTGTAACCATAAAGTATGAATATATGAATTACATCGAAATGGACGTAGGCACAACTTGTCGAACCGCTATAAATTTTTGGTGTCATTTACTTTTCTTGCGCACTCTATGTTTGGATTATTCGTAACATTTGGACCTTAGGTGTTGACGTGAAAAACGACCAAATTTTCCATGTCAACATGTGTATATATGTATGTGTATCCACACAGAGAGAAAGAGAGAGATAGAGAGAGGCACAACTTGTTGAACCACTATAAATCTTTGGTGTCATTCACTTTTCTTGTGCGCTCTGTGTTTGGATTATTCGTAACATTTGGACCTCAGGTGTTGACGTGAAAAGTGACCAAATTTCCCATGTCAACATGTGTATATATGTATGTGTATCCACACACACATACACACAGAGGGGGAGGGGGAGGGGGAGGGGGAGAGAGTTGAATTCATGGTATCGGGCATTAACCCCTCAATGCCATCAAATTTTAAAGGTGACATAATTTTGATTGGATACTCTAATCATATTGTAAAAATAATTAAGGATCCAAACATTTGTAGGGCTTCACCTTAGAAATAGTTTGGAACATGATTAAGAAAATGGGGGGGGGGGTGAGGGGGGAGGGAGAGGGGGGGAGGGGGGAGAGCATAGTGTTGAATTCATGTTATTGCCATAAACCCCTCAATGCCATCATATTTTAAAGGGGACATAATTTTGATTGGTTACTCTAATCATATTGTAAAAATAATTAAGGACCCAAACATTTGTAGCGCTTCACCTTAGAAATAGTTTGGAACATGATTACATCCCCAGACTCAGTTGTTCTGTTTATTGGAGATATTTGATTCACATTACAGAAGTCATTTATAAAAAGATGATCCAAATTCTAGTTTTTTTATTTTAAAAAACTTTGAATTCAATATGAACGATTAAAACATTTGATCTATGTCATAGCTGTAAATGCTTTTAAAATATCCAAGCAAGCATATTGGCATGTGCAACTCGTGCATTTCTATCTATCAATCTTTTCATATCTCTCCTTTTAATTTTCTAATGGATATTTGCCACTCTTGTATCTACCCATTGTTACGCCACTTTCACGTATAAGTCTTTCGTCCATAGCAGCTCGCATGACTAGTACAATTGAAAATAAGGGCAAAGGGATATGCATATGCTAGTGCTTCAAGGAACTAGCTTGAACTATTTTTGGGAGCTAGCAACCCTTATAGTTGTATTCATTTAAATTTTACAAGGTCACTGCTTGGTATCAATCCTTTACATTCTACGCATTCTCTTTTGTATCTAATCTATCAATCAATTAGACGTCTTGCTTTAGGTGCATACAGTACAATACATGTTATATGCTTTATAGTTTTCTGTGAATATGTAAGATTATTGTGAGATTCATTCATGCATCATGCGATCCGATTTTTGTGGGTGTTTGGTATGTCGATAAGTTTCAGGGTAAGATTGCATTCAACTTTCCAACTTTAAATCCTGCTCAAGCGGGAGCCTTATGCATTGAGCTGATGATGATATTATTCTAAATTTATGCTTTGATTTGGACATCAGACACTTATTTGGTTATGTAATTAATATACCGTAAATTCATAGTACATCCTCAGGGTGCGCTTGCTACCAGCACGAGTGGAGACCTGGGCAAGGTACTTGACCAGAGTTGAAAAAGCGAATGCAAGCAAAACTGCTGATGCGATCGAAAGTTTAGTTATCATAATCGCTTATGTAATTAACTAGTTCATTTATATTCAGTGACTGAAAATCTAAGTTACTAATAAATTCACAAATTCATTGCTTGATTACAACTGCAAGTACAGAGAGACATGCCATCATAAGGCAGTACATTTTTACAAGTTCTGTCATTTGAGCTACGTCTCTACATTTGGAAAGTTCAGAATAGTTCCATACACTCACTTTCTTCATATCCACCCTGTGCCAAGCCATCAATTTTATCATATTTTGCTTTTTTTGGGCTGCAAACAAAATTTTTAAGCTTTAGTCAACTCTAATCCACCCAAGTATTAAAACTGAAAAAAATTGTTTTCAGTCGGCCATTCCATCGGAAGCTACACTACCATTTGTCTCTTTGAGAACAAGTTCTATTCATTTTTTTTTTGTGAACCAAATCAGCAACATCGGCCATTTATTTCTTCATACACCTGGCTACATGCACGTTTTTGGACAGTAGCACAGACATCTTTGTTTGCATCATAACTAGAATCTATGTTACTCATTGGCTCTTTGGGTTTTTCTTTCTTATGAGCCTTTGGCATTGGACTGCAATGTTGCCAACTTGCGTTCAGTTGTTCGAAAGGAATACAGAATCCACCTCTGAAATGTATCAAACCAAGTTTGCAATAGGAGAGTATTGAATTGTTGGATCTTCTTGTGTTGAAGCAGATGTGTATGACTGTCCTCCAGTAATGTTCATCCCATGAAACAGTGCTTATGCTACGGTGAAGTTTGCTATTGTCTTCCTCTAACACTTCAAAATACTACCAAATTTCTACAAATAGTTGCTTTTAATATGACAATTTTATTCTAAAATACAATAGCAAAAAAATACGTACCTTAATACCAATGGAGTCAAATTTCAATAACGCGACCACCTTCCTACAAAAAGTTTAAAGCAACATTGAAACTAAAATGATTTCCTATGGGATTTTCTTAAAGACTAGTATAAACCTGTTCAAAAAATAGATCATATATGATATGCGCATAATTAATTATGTAATATTTTCGTAAAATTGTTGGTTTGTGATTGAATTTGAATGATGAGCATTGGTTTTATTGTTTTTATAGTTATGAAACTTTAAAAAAAAAACTTAATTCAATAGTAGAATCAATTTATCAAATGTCAAATAGAAGTTCAAGAGAAAGATGAGGAAAAACATTGTAAGATGGACCATTAGTAACTGTAAATCCATTTGTTTAGTTCCAAAAATATGTGTGAAGAGAACAATAAATAATAAACCATTAATGATGTAGGTCCAAAGTTGTATTTCATATACTCTGTCTCTATTATTCTCTTCTCTTCCTTTCTTTTCCTTGCCTTAAGACCCGGTTTTACCAAAAAAAAAAAAAAAAAAAAAAAACCTTCTTTTTTTCTCACTACTTTTATTGTCGAAATCTTGTTGAGGGCATTTACCCACTTAATAAACCATTAATTACAATGTGGATACTTAATATGATTGGTCCACCATTCTTGAATGCTATGAACTCGTATCTTCATACTATCACAGCCAACATTTGTTTGGGAGCAAAAACGGTCGCATTTGACTCATTCTTTACAAATAAAACAACAGTTCAAAGTCCATCCTTTTTTTTGGCTAAAATATTATTTCAAATATCTAGGAACAGAAAGAGCCATGACAAGAATTAAATTTGATATTTTTGAGGTAAAAACTATAGGGCAGAAAAAATGTATATAATTTAATGCAATTGGTCCACCATTCTTTGGTGCTAGACACCATTTCTTTGTATTTCAATCATCTGTTTTATTACAAAAACTATCCAGTTTCACTTGTTCTATGTGAAGGCTATCATATTATGTTGAATTCATTAGTCGTATATCCTTTTACATTGGAAGTATTCACTGTAATTTTGTTTTTACTGTTGTCATTTTATAAATATTTTTCACTTGTTTTTTAACACTTCTTGTGCCTCCTTACATTCTAAGAAAATAATTACATTTTGTTTCGGCCAAACAGGACTTTCATGTGTGCCAAATTTGATTTAGACTTTCACAAGCCACAAGATTTTTTGAGTTTACTAATTCTTTTGAAATGAAAAGGAAGATATTATATATATGAAAACCGAAAAATAATTATTAGTGTCTAACATGAGGTCCACTTAAACATGTGTTCCTTGCTTTGCATGCCAACATTGGGAAACAATTTGATTCAGTTATCCGTATACAGAATATGACTCGAGCCATGTGTCATGCTTAGAATTTTTTTTTTTTTTTTTTTTTTTTTTTTTTGGGGTGCAAACAAGCGTTTACAAAATGGGGTAAGATTTGGACTTTTAATGAATAGACCTATCAATATCTCGCCCTTTGATCTGTATCTGGTCCTGATTCAAACTGGATAATTGGATCCGGGCTTCAGTTTTTGATTTGTAATTCGTTTACGATTAGTATCATTATAGCCGTTAGTTAATGGATCAACAGATCATGACTGCTTTGACCGGTAGGTGCATTGTTATAATTTAAAAAAGTGCATTAGAAAAATTGATAATAATATTATTGATAATGTTTTGTCTCCTAGAATCTTTGCATAATCTATGAGTATGGCCAATTGGCTACACAGTAAATAAAAAATAAATAAAGAAGGGGAACATGGCATGGAGCATCACACTTCAAACGAAACTGGATTAATCTATTATTTTTATAATGTATTAATTAGCCTATTGGTACTTCATATTAATTTTGTGTTAGTATATAATGAAATTTAATGCAGACCAGGTTTTTTTTTTTTTTTTTTTTTTTTTTTTTTTGGAATTATTCGCTGAAATGTTAAATGGATCGTAATGGTTGATCACATAAATTTTAATCCTTCGAATCTTTTGTGGATTCAGTTTTGTGTATATTTTGTATCATGGGTGCATATATATTTGGAGTAAAGGATTTCATTTTATATATTTTAAATTATCGAGTATGGTTAATTATAAGCTGTGCTTTTAAGTTTAGTGAATTTTTCTTTGGGAGGGATCTTTTCATAAATGCTTTAGCTTTTATTTTTTATCTTCTAGTTAGCTTGTTAGATATATCATACTGCCTTCTTCAAGATCCGGATATGCATTTTAAGTTGTATGGTAATAATGAATCATACCTATTATGTTGAATAATATATAATGTCAAAACTTAGATTTCAGTTTCTTTACAGAAACTCTTTCACTTTACATATGCACATATACTTATATAACAATGTTCTACAGTTTGTTGATGTATCATATTATCAATACGTCGTATGGGTGCATTAATACCTGCCATATATTTTTCAGAACTATCAGTGGCGAAAGAACTGTCAAGAGACTGCATTTGTCTAAAGCTCTTACAATACCCGAAAATACAACTATCCAAGAGGCTTGTAGAAGAATGGCTGCTCGTAAAGTTGATGCTGTGCTCTTGACTGATTCCAGCGGTCTTTTATGCGGTATATTAACAGATAAGGTGTTATTTTCATTTGATTTACTGAATTTTTAATTAATTTGTTTACTGCAATTTGTACTTGAAAAATGATTCTTTCTTCTTTTGAATATTAGGATATATCAAGAAGGGTTATAGCTTGTGAAGTTAAAATTGAAGAAACGCCTGTTTCCAAAGTCATGACCAGGAGTCCCATTTTTGTTCTGTCAGAGTCTCTAGCTATTGAAGCATTGCAAAAAATGGTGCAAGGTTTGTAAATACTATATTTTGTCATTAGCAAGGGCA